>LPNX010358548.1:259630-334703 GCA_001517045.1 Pseudotsuga menziesii | reverse complement strand
ACAAATGGCCATGATTGATGACCATTCCATCCAAAGTCTCGGAGAAATTTCCATACCCCATTTCCAGATTCAATGCCTGTTTAGAGAGACCATCTGCCAACGAGTTATGCTCACGAAAGATGTGTTTGAAAATCACCGGAGGGACCAATTGGAGCATGGATCTAATATCATTACACTAGTGCATCAGTCTAGGAACATCAAGTGCGGAGAGTCTGTTTATCCAAGATATAATAACCAAAGAGTCACCATAGATCAAATGCAAGGGAAGGCCCATCATCGAGCTCACCCTTAGGACTGCCCAGAGAGCTAATAATTCAGCTCGAGTGTTTGTACTGCTTCCAATACCCAAAGAGAAGCTGAAAAAGTGAGAATTATTCAGGTAAATTATGAAACCAGAGCCACCAATATTCCTTGCAGCAGCCCCATTGAAGAAAGCACAAGGAAAAACCTTCAACCTTGGAAATAAGAGCAGAAACATCAGGTTTTTTATTTTCAAATAAACAGCAGTTGCAAAGAAGCCATAGACCCTAGAAAATAAAGATTGGCAGGTATCTAAAGGAGGCTGTGTGCGCAAATGAACTATACCACTGAGCCAGAAAAGTCGAGACTGAACTATGCACGGGCCAGGAGAAACCAAACTTAGCCTCGAAATATGATTTAATACGAACAGAGAAAGGACAAGCCAGGAAGAGATGGTAATTATCTTCTTCATTTCGCTCACACAGAACACATCTACTCGGTCGATGAAAACCTCTGCACTGAAGCTGATCCCATGTTAATACCTTTCCTCTAGCCATGAGCCAAATGAAACAAGTAATTTTCAGTGGAATTTTTTGTTTCCACAGGAAAGCCAGATCAGTTTCATGAGATTCTAAACAATTGTCAGCAAGAATACAATCGTAACCTTTTTCTGCAGTTATCAGACCTATGTATTTATTATTTGCCCAAAAAAGAGATTCACATTGATCAGTAAGGCGAACTCTGCTAAATTCCAAGCCCCTGATGTTATTGTCCCAAAGTGATTTCCACTCTCCTCCCAGATCAAGTTCATCCGCTGTAAACCAATATCCTGCAATAGAGGAGGTGTGGTTCCATGCCTGGGCAAGGGTAACAATCCCATAGTCTTCTAAATAGGCTCTCAAGTCACTCGGCAGGATAAAAGAAGTGCCCAAGCCAACCACAGGGTCCACGCCCAGTCGAATGGCGGATCCATCACCAACATCCCAAAGAAGTCCTTTGCCAATCCACGGTAATGAAGAGAGAAAGCCTCTCCAGATAATCGAAACATTCCAGACTTTAAATCTCTTTTCCCTAAGCCAAGTATGCAGAGGCTTATTTTTCATGTATTTAATAGCTATGAGTTGGTGCCAAATGCCACTGCTATTGAGAGTGTGCCAGAAACTTTTCAATCTCAGGGAGAGACTGAAGCTGGGGAGATGCTTGATTCCCCAACCACCAAGAAGAGTAGGACGCACCAAAATATGCCAATCCACCAGATGAAATTTTTTATGTCTTATGGTAGAGCCCCAAAGAAAGGTAAAAATCAAATTTCTGAGTTTGTCTAGGACGGAGGAGGGAACAGGAAGAAGGGCCAACCAATACATAGGTATACTCAACAGAACAGAGCGAATAAGGACTAAACGTCCACCCAAAGATAGAAATTGGTTGGTCCAATGAGTGATTCTCTTTTCAAACTTTGAAATAAGCCAATACCAGTCCTTAACAAGATACCTTGCCGGTTAAAGGAAGTATCCCAGGTAAACAAATCCCTTAGAAATAAAATCAGAAATGTAGGGGAGGAGACCATTAATTCTTCTGAGGAGGGTTTCATCCAGTCCATTATGAAGGAAACAAGATTTATTGATATTTATACACATTCCAGAGGCCTCACAAAAGGTATCAAGGATGACTTTAAATACTTCCCATTCTTCATATGAACCCAGACCAAATAAGATCACATCATCTACGAAAAGTAAATGAGTGAGAGAAAAATTGGACGAGATTTTAATACCTTTTATTTTCCCAATCCTTTTGGCATCTTCAATCATGAGGCTTAGACCTTCTATAACCAGGATAAACAATAAAGGAGACAAAGTGCATCCCTGCCTAATACCACGAGAGGCCTGGAAAAAATTTGATGGAGAACCATTCACAAGGACAACAAAGTTTGCAGAAGAGACGCAACCTAAGATCCAGTTCACCCCAATAAGAGGGACCCCTATTTGAATGAGAATCAAGCAGATAAAGATCCAATTTACACGATCAAAAGCCTTAGACAAGTCCAATTTTAGAATGAGGGCGCATCTCTTATTGGTCTTAACAGAATGTAAAACTTCCTGCGTTATAGCAATAGGTTCAAGAATCTGACAATTCTTAAGGAAGCCAAATTGCTGCGGAGAAATGTAAGAATCAAGGAAGGGTTTTAACCTCAGGGCCACAATTTTAGAGATCAACTTGTAGCAGATATTACAGAGGGATATAGGGCGGAAGTCAGTGAAGGAGACAGGCAAATCAACTTTAGGAATGAGAGCTAAAAAGGTAGAATTAAGAGCGGGGTTCACTCTACCCAAGAGCCTAGAAGTTTCCACCATATTGACAAGAAGGGGGCCCAAAAGGTCTAAAAAGGTCAAAAAGAACTCAACCAGACAACCATCCAGGCCTGGCGCCTTATCTTTTTTGAAAGTTTTAAGAGCTCTTTCCACTTCCATAATAGTTACAGGGCTAGTGAAATCCTCTGTCTCTCCAGCACCAATAAAAGAAGGAAAGAGTCGAAGAACCTTAAGCTGGGCAGCGAGGTTTGTTGAATGGTCATCCTCAAAGATGGTCTTGAAATACTGAATCCCAAGTGATTTGAGACTTTGGTCATCCGATACCCAAGTATCCCTTTCATCTTGTAAGCACCAGATAGCATTATGATTTTTTCGAGTCGAGGCTACTGCATGAAAATACTTTGTATTAGCATCAACATTTAGCCTAAGTGATCCTACTTTGAAGTTTGGCCGAATAAAGCTCATGGTCCAAAAACTTTTGAAGGTCAGATTTAAGAGCATTTAGCCTCAGCTGTTGTTCTTCATTTAAGATAGCTGAGTGAGAGGAAAAAAGAAGAGCATTAATTTCCTCTTCCAATAATACAGACTTTTCTTTCATCTTCAGGGTTTCAACTTTTATCCAAGATTTAACCTTTTCTTTTAGGGAGTGGAGTTTAAAAGAAAGCTCATACATAGCATTCCAAGAGCTGTCCGATTGAATCAGAGACCATTCAGAACGAATCATCTGAAGAAAATCCTTATTGTTTAACCAAGACTGATTAAACTTAAAGGGGTAGGCACAAGGACGCAGATTATCTACCCACTCAAAAAAGACAGGGAAATGGTCAGATATCCCACATCTATGAGTCCATGCCCAATAACTAGGAAGAGTGCTTAATAGTTGATCCGAAAGTAAGAAACAATCGAGCCTTTTCGAGATTCCATCTTCCTCTATCCTACCATTCCTCCATGTAGGGCCTGCACAAGAGGGAGCTGCATCCACCAAATGATGATTAGAGAAGAGCTTAGAGAAATATGATCCCAATGGATCAAGTTGAGCTCTAGTGCCCCAAATTTTCAAGGCATTCAAGGTTAAGTTCAATTCGCCAGCCAGAATAAGATTTGGCAGTAAGAGAAGCCTGCCAGAAGCTACAGCATTCCAGAAAATGTCACGGTTAAGGTAAGGACCGTAGCAATTTAATATGGAAAGCTCGAGAGAGGAGCCACGAAGAGAGGCTTTTAGAAGGATCCCAGCAACTGTTTGGAAAGCCTTGCACTTAAGGAGTTTTGGATTCCATCCCGAGAGAATGCCCCCTGAAAGACCATTAGAGTTAAGGGCACAAAACTCCCATCCCGAACAAAGCTTGGAAAAGGAAAATAAAGCAGGGTATGAACTGGTCATAGTTTCTTGAAAAAGTACAACATCCGGGGAGAGAGAAATAAATAGGTGTCGAAGGATTTTCTGTTTGGCTAAGCCCCCCAAACCACGGACATTCAAAGAGAGAATACGCATTAGGAATCAGTTGGGTGAGGGGTCATAGCTCTAAGGACCCTTTGAGGAGGAGAGGAATGCTTTCGAGCCGTTGCTTTAAGTCTTGTAGAGAGAGGAGTATAAGAAGCTTGGACATGATCAACAACATCAAGAGGAGATCTATTTTTCTTCTTCCTTCTTATAGTAACGTTCTCGAATCGTATGGAGTCGAGAGGAAGTACCAAGGGGGAGAGGGGCGTCATATCAGAAAATATACTCAGGGACTTTTGTAATGTGGGATCGGTGAAAGACGGAGAGGTCACAGGGCTATGCAAAGGAGGGCTCGCGTTCAAAGGACTAGAGGTGCCGAGAGGGGGAAAGTCAGCATCATTGAAAAGTGGGGGTGGATCAGGGACCGGAGGAGGAGGAACTGAAGGAGAACACGAGATATCCTCATGGAGAATAACATTCTCGTCCCGTGAAAGGGGGGCTTTAGAGATATTACCAGCAGAAGAAGACAGCACAATAGACCCAAGTGAAGGGGTGCTATTTGATAACGGAGCGACAGAGGACAAGGGTTCTGAGGAGTCACAAGGATGGATACTGGTACTGGGAGTGTTAATGTCCAAGGACCGAGGAACGACAACAGGTTTAGTAGGACTTCTGTAAATAGCCACCGAGTCCAGCAGGGCTAGCTCAATATCCAAAGCATCATCAAATAATGAACAAGCATTTTTTAATATGCCAATGGATGGATCGGGGTGCATCAAAGACAATCGTACTTGTGAACTGCTTTTGATAGGAGAGACAGTGAGAGGAGCCGCAGGTGTAAGTCTATGATTCGGGGATACAGAACCATTACGGAAGGTCAGACAGGAGCGTTGTAAATGGCACGTATCTCTACAATAGGTGCATCTGAATGGGATACCTTGATAATCCAGACACTGAATGAACAAGCATTCCCGTCTTAATATCTCAACTTTCGCTGGAAGCCCTTTTGAAATATCCATCTCTACCAGTATTTTAGCCATCCTCTTGTCGTAGACGTTCATGAAGTCTTTGTCAAGTGACACAAAACGTCCAATTGTGTTTCCTACTCCTTCGAGCAAAGAACGATTCCATAGTGGAAATGGCAGCCCTGGAAGGAGTGCCCACATATGCCTTTTCGTGATTCTTTCTCGTGCTGGATCAAAGTTAATGTGCCAACGATCAAGTACCAGTGAACCATTACCCACCCTCCAAAGGCGGTTCAATACCTCAGTGGCATGCACGTCTTCCAAGAAGACAAAAACTATCCAACCCCTAACCAAAAGGTTAATAGCAGGGACGTAGGTCAAGAGAGGCTTCCAGTGTTCGGTGGCCCAAGAAAACCAGTCCTTTTTATCCATTGAAACGTATTCCAATCTTCCGATTAATGCACGAGAACACAGCGCTTCCACCCTGTCGAAATAGATATCACGTCCAACCACATAGCGCAGCTTCCCTTCCAAATTTTTATAGGCCTTTGCCTTTCTACGGCGTCGAAAATGAGCAGAGACAGGGTCTGCCAAAGGGTCTGGGGACCCATGATGTTTCTCCGACATAAGTACCAGAGGGATAACCCCCAAAGATGACTCACCAGTTCAAAACACTTGCAAGAAACCGTGCAAGAGACGCCCCACACCACACCACATGCCCCACCGGAGACCCAGGATCGAACCCTAGTTAGGGTAACGACAAAAAGGAGAGGTAGGGTTAACAGAAACATTAACCCCTCTAACCCCAGTAGCAGTCACCATTCTTTTAACCGGCACTACTATGAGGTCGAAACAGAGACCTACGTAGCCAGAGAAATCATACCGCTATTCCTAACTCAACCAGAGCCAAACCCTAATTAGGGTAATACCAAGAAAGAAAAAATGGAAAAGAAACAGGCCAGATCTCAAAAGTCACAACAACCCAAGTCAAAGCCTGGTAAGGGTTAAGACAAAGGCGAAACACCAATTGAATCCTGAACAAGCCCACGTATCCTGGTAAAACGACAGACTGAAAAGTGAAGACGTAGACGGGTACAGACAATCCTCCGAGAAACAGGGGAGTCTTCTAGAATCAGAAGCGAAATAATCACCTCTACAAAACGGGGAAAGGTGGTAGATTCAGCATAAACACCACACGTCCAAAAACTAAAAGCATGACCGAAACCAAACCGACTATATATGTACAATTCCCACTTTTTTATTAACTGGTTGGTACTAGTCCTCAGCCCATGAGGATGGACTCCAGTCACCGGTAACGGCTCTAAGAAAAGTCATGCTAAGCCAAAAACAATAATGAGAAAGCAGACAGTAGCAAGGGACTCAACAGGGGATGACGAAAACAGCAAAAACCAGCAAAAAGATGAACCAAACAACGAAAACAAAACCCCACAGAGACGGCACCTGAAATGGCCTGTTAGTAGAAGGAAGATACACGACCATAAGGAGGAAGCACGGTTGTATAGTGCCTCCATCATGCTGTCTGAAACTTGTCAGCCTCCACAAAAACCCTCGTCATCGTCTCACTCGCAAAGGTAGTTAGTCTTGAAAATGTTTTTCTATCCTTACACAACACTAGTAATAATAAATTTTGTTGAACACTTAAAAGTGGTAGCACACAAAAATGGATCTATATAATCTTGTAACAAGTGTCCCTCGAATTGTTTAAATTAAGGGATATGAAAATATAGAGTTCTTAATGATTCAAAATTTTGATTATTTTTTATAGTCTAGGTTGATTCATACTTGAGAAAGATTCCCCAAGCATTGTTCCACAATGCACAAGCCTTAGATCATGGTAGAACTCTTCTCATGCTTGAAAATTATGAGGGATTCTTATCGGATTTTTGGTAGGAAAGAGGGTCTATTTGTTACCGGATTAGCTTTCTCCCCCAAAAGCTATTTATCTCATGGTAGTGTAATTAATTTTGAGGAATAACAAATTTTGATCACCAATTATAAGACCCAAAAGTACTTTACCATGATGTATATGCATTTATTCATTATCGAGAAGGATAATAAATGTTTTTGCAAAATGATCTCATTTAAAAAGAAAAACATAGCAAGAAAGAGTTATCTCAATAAGATGGATTTCCATTTCATATGAAAAAAATTAAGACTCTTCGAAAGTATAAATATAAAAATTCAATGGTATTTATAGATTTATTTAGAAACAATGTGTGCAGAACTTGAGAATGTTGGAATGTGTATAAATCAAGCTTACTTGCATTTTATTTATATTGCTCTAGTATGTAATGTTCCAATATCTAATGTACAGATCAGAACACTAGCTTGCTGCAAATCTAATGTAAAATTTTGATATAAAACTTGCACTGAATCAAACAATTTTTGGACTAGGTAGATAAGGGTATTTTGTTGAGAAATTTATGAACAGGGAGGCGGGCAGAGGGAAGAAACAAAGGAAACTTTCAGGATAGTGAGATCATCTTCCCTAACACGTTTATATCAGGGACCATTTAGGTTTCAGTGTCATCTATGCTGAAACTTACTCCCACGCTTTTGGGTCACCCAACCGTGAAACTAGGAAGACTCCTCCAAATCCTTTCAACCAGAGGCTTGAGGAAATGCACAGATATATTCTCAGACATTTAGAATGTATCCAATAAGTTTTAGGGCAGTTAGGAATAATTTCGGAAATGTTTGGGGTTGTTTGGGACGATTTGGGAAAAATTGGCAATTTTGGCCCAGGGAGATCCTACGCAAAGATGGATTCTCAAACAGGGTACAGATCCAAAAAAATAACAATATGAAGTTTTGTATGGACAAATAATTTAGTTAATAACATAAATCAACTTCCATAATTGCATTTGGATGCACGAAACTTTCATACTTACAAAAATGGCAAGACTAGTCAAGTAGCTAGGGTGTACAATAATTCATGAATTTCGTATCAGAATGAAATAAGAGTTGATACTGTAGTTTAACATAGGTAAATACATCATCATTAATAATATCATATCCTTTAAAACTCATATCATAGACATTAGATTACTCCCATTACATTTTACAGTCAAATACCCCACTAGTTGGGCACAAAAATCACTCCTTATGTGCATTTAATCATGGAAGCTCTATGAGAACGAATCTTACTTTCACATACAGATCAGGAAGAGTAATTATAATCTATAGAGTTTGATTTGATATTGATGGGATCCTCCTTAGCTCATGTCACCTGCAAAAGAAGGGGAGAAGAGGGGAAGAGGAGAGAGGGAATGAGAACCTTGGGGTACATCTCCCAAGAATGTGAGGCACAACAATCAGCAAATAATATTTAGCTTCATCGACATAAAAAATAATAAACATCCAAACTGATTAATGGAGCTCCCACTATCTTTAAATAAACCTCTGGTGACTTGTTGGGCTAGTCAACCACATGCTGAGAAAGTTTCCCTTTCCAAAACCCTAACCCTAGCCATGAATTCACCCTCCATGAGGAAATTAGCATGTGTGAGACAAGAAATATGTTTCCTTGTCATCCACCTTCATCCAATTTGAAAACTGTGCCCTCCTTGGCCCAGAGTTGCTGCTTTTCCCTATGACAATTTTTTCTGTACTGCCTGCTTTTGTCACTGAACTCCAGAATGGAAACTGCACCCTAGAGTTGCTGCTTTTCCTTATGACAGTTTTTTCTGAACTGTCTGCTTTTGTGACTGAGTCTCCAAATGAAAATTGTGCCCTACCTTGTCCAGAGTTTCCTCTTTTGTGTCTGACAACTTTTCTTGGATTTTTTCAGTCCTATGACATATTCTATTTCCTCCTCAACAATTTGGCTTTCCCAAGTCACCCTCATGTTAATGGAAACTTATTTTCCACATAATTAATTGCATGATAAATAAAAACGACAAGAAATCAAACTTAGTATACGCCTTTTACATAATTATTTTAGCCAATTTCCCTAGGGTAATTAAATAATATGACTTAGAACCCCTAGGTGTTTATCATGGTCAACACTTTTTTGGTGGTCAAAATGGGGGGATATGACAGTCCTCCCCTCCCATGTCTGATTGCACTCAAGCAAAAGCACTCCAGAGTGCTGCAAATTTTTTCCACCATGTCTCTGTTGCACCACTCTGATCATAGTCATTTCTTTGATGACCACTTCTCTTAACAAAATTGTCCACCTAGTAAAGGTAACTAAGTAGAATTCCTGGATCCCACTGCCTCCTCTGTAAGGACCCAAATGTTGTTGCCCCCTTTGGAAATATGCCATTCCCAAGAATTCCAGGGTACCATGGTTTTATTTGCCTCATTCCAACCATCAGTAAAAACAACAAAATTTTATCATTCTAGAGGATGAAAATGAGGTTGTGAAAAGCATACCACCATACTGGAAGTTCATCTCTCCCCATGCCAAACTGAACATTTTTGAGACTCTCCCACCAGAAATGGAATTCCTCAATCTGGGAGCAAATCATATTGAGTCTCTCCACCACATGTAACTCAATGTGCCAGGAAGCATCAAAACATACACCATTTATGTTCTTAAGGAACGGGTGGTGATCCCTGTGGGGGTGCTCATCTCCAACATGTCTCTAATAATCCAATCCATGAAATTTTGTGTACCCAATGCATCCAATGGTTTCCATACATTTCTTATATACTTCTCACATGATAAAAAAATTCTATATGCATCTATGGGCCTGCTACAAATGCAAACAAAACTTTTACCCATGTGAGCCGAGCTTGCACAACCTTTAGTCTCCATATCTGTTATGTATCTGCCTATCCAATCCATGTGTGCATGAATGGAATCAAGTGGTAGTAATATCTGCTTATGTTTCCATTGAGAAGGTAATGGTTCATCCCTCAAGTCATCTTGAACACCTATGGGAGCCTCCTGCTCCTCATGTGGCACCAACACATAAAATTCCTTCTCCCAATTTTCATCCCCACTTGATGTGGCTGAAATAGGAGTGTGACTAGAACTGTGAATCAACTCTCTGCAATACTTATCCACCTATATTATGGATGCATTTTCTTCATTGCTTGCTGATCCAACCAATGTGGGATCATCTGACTCTTCCATGGAGAAGAGACTCTCTTCAGAAAACAACTCTAATTTTATCTGGAAAAGATCAAGTGCTTGGTTCTCTTCAAGCTTGTCTGCACGGTCCTTAAGCACATGAAAAAATAATTGCAACTCACGATCCACCATCTCATGAGATTCCTCCATATGACTAGGAATGCAATCAACCCTAGGAAGATGGATGAATGGTGTGTAGGAGGGT
This sequence comes from Pseudotsuga menziesii, assembly GCA_001517045.1. Taxonomy (NCBI): domain Eukaryota; kingdom Viridiplantae; phylum Streptophyta; class Pinopsida; order Pinales; family Pinaceae; genus Pseudotsuga; species Pseudotsuga menziesii. The sequence goes on along the minus strand of LPNX010358548.1, from coordinate 324,442 downwards.
AAATGGTGTGTAGGAGGGTAGGTGAAATCTTTGCAACTCCTCATGAAGTTGCTCTATCTCCATCTTGGACTCTTGGAGTGCACATTGAGTGCTCTTCAAGGAATCTTGGGTGGTCAATAATTCTTGTGTGAGATTGTAATTCTCCTCTTCATCCTTCAAGGATGCTCCATGCAAAAACTCAACAATCTCAAGCAAATTGTCTCTATCAGAAAGCAATTGGATAAAATTACATTTGGTGCTTGTCATGCCTTTCTAAAACTTCTCTATGTCTTCCATGGAATATTTCTCCTCCAACTTCCAACAGAGGTTTGTCATCAATGCATGGGTTCCATGGATTTTGTCTAGGGCCTCTTTGATCTTGCACTCACTCATCTTGAGTGACCCTGAAAGGAAATGAGGTGCTGGTAGATGAACCTCTTCTTCTTCACTACAAATACCTTACAGTAACTTGTGCTTCCACTTCAAGCCCAACTGGTGGGGGATTGTCTTCCACTTTATTAGGAAGTTCAAAAGATGATTTCAGATCTGATCTGTGTTCTTCTTTTGGATCTGATCCAAAATATCCCTTATCATCATTGACAACATCACCCTCCTTTGCATTGATTTGGTGTTCACCAACAGAGAAACTATGAGTGAATTCTTTTCCCTCACCATTGTCCTTCATTATGTAGTCCTCATAGGCAAGTGTGATCTTTTTAATTTCCCATGAATCGGATGGCTGAAAATAATCATGGCTACTGCAAAAACCAAAGGCCCTCATCATAGATATTCTACATGTTACTCTCTTCATGTAAGGGTACTATGGTGGCTTGCTCCTTCGCCAAATTTTCTGGTTCACACCCAAGCGGTGTGGCCTTGTCTTCTTCTTTCTTACGTGGCTCCAAAGGTCACTATAATTCTGATTTGCAATCTCCCTTTGGATCTGATCCAAAAGGTGTCTCTTACCCATACATGATCCAACATCCTTATCAGTGATCTGCAGATCACCCATAAAGAAATTGGAAGTGCATTCATTCTCCACACTACCAACAACCATATGTTTTACTGTTGGGTCTTCATCTGCACATGGATTATCTTCATCTTATTTCAAGCAGCTTGATGTTTCTCCATGTTGAGTGGTACTCAGGTCATAACTCTTGGAAACTCTTCTTAAAGAGAACCCAAAAAATATCATAATGCTTGAAGATGTGGATGGCTTTGAAGAATCTTCCCTCTTTCCTCCTCTTTTGGCTCTAGGTGGCAACCTTCTAGTCTCCACTTCCTTCAACACTTCATCAACCATGTGTGCAATCCTTTTCATGTTTGTCCCAGAGTAGGGATCTCTGAATATATTTTGTATCTCAAGAGTGCAGTACTCTCGAAAAGACAAGACCTCCCTTATCTCTTCTTTCAAAGCATAGAATACCATGGAATACTGGAAGGGTTCTTTAGAGCTCCTTCCATTGAACATTTGGCCATTGATGCTTGTAAATTTCTTCCAAATGGATTCATCATAAGTTGGGAGCCATAAATCATCCATATCATTCCTGTTGCATCTACCTGGGGTATTGCATGAAGGCTCTTCATAGCATTCTTCCTCAGACTGCTCAAGGTCTTCTTCAATCAATGGTAGGAGCCTCATGGCTGCAACTTGACTTAATGATTTGCAATGTTAGTCAACAGAGAGCCTTACTTACACAGGATGAGCCAAGGAAAGAGATATGATACCATTGTAATTTTCCTATATTTGATGTACATATGAGAACACTAACTTTCTTCAAATCTAATGTAAAATTATGATATAAAACTTGCACTTAGTTAGACAATTTGTGGACTAGGCAGATAAATGTATTTTGCTGAGAAATTTATGAACAGGGAAGCAACCAAGGAAAATTTTAGGACAGTGAGATCATATTCCCTAACACATTTATATCAGGGAGAATTTAGGTTTCAGAGTCATCTATGTTGAAACTTACTCCCACGCTTCTGGGTCACCCAACTGTGAAACTAGGAAGACTCCTTCATATCCTTTCAACCAGAGGCTTGGGGAAATGTATAGATATGTTATCAGAAATATAAAAGGTATCCAATAAGGTTTTGTAAATTTAGGAACAGTTCCGGAAATTTTTGGGGTTGTTTGGGACGAATTGGGAAAAATTGGCAATTTTGGCCCAGGGAGACCCTACTCAAAGATGGCTTCTCAAACAGGGTACATATCTAAAAAATATTAGTAATAAGGTTTGGATGGACATAGGGATCATTTAATAACATATATCAACTTCCATAATTGCATTCTGATGCACAAAAATCTCAGAATTACAAAAATGTTGAGACTAGTCAAATTTAACTAGTTAACTAGCTAGGGTGTACAATAATTAATGAATTTCTTATCAGAATGAAATAATAGCTGTTAATTTAGTTTAAAAGAGGTAAATACATCATCATTAATGATATCATAGCCTTTAAAACTCCTATCATGGACATTAGATTACTCCCATTACATTTTACAGTCAAATACCCCACTAGTTGGGCACATAAATCACCCCTTATGTGCATTTAATCATAAAATCTCTATGGGAAAGAATATTAATGTCACATATAGATCATAAAGAGTGATTATCATCTACAGAGTTTGATCTGATCTTGATGGGATCCTCCTTAGCTCAAGTCACCTGCAAAAGAAGGGGAGAAGAGGGGAAGAGGAGAGAGGGAATGAGAACCTTGGGGCACATCTCCCAAGAAGCCGAGACACAACACTCAAAAAAGAAGCCTTAGATTCACCAAAATCACAAATAATAAACATCCAAATTGAGTAATGGAGCTCCCACTGTCTTTAAATAAACCTATGGTGACTTGTTGGGAAAGTCAACCACCTGTTGAGCAAGTTTCCATTGCCAAAACCCTAACCCTAACCATGAGGAAATTAGCATGTGTGAGACAAGAAATATGTTTCCCTGTCATCCACCTTCATCCAATTTTGAAACTGCGTCATCCTTGGCCTAGAGTTGCTGCGTTTCCCTATGATAGCTTTTTCTGTACTACCTGGTTTTGTCATTGAACTCCAGAATGGAAACTGCGCCCTAGAGTTGTTGCTTTTCCTTATGACAACTTTTTCTGAACTTCCTACTTTTGTGATTAAGTCTCCAAATGGATACTGCGCCCTACCTTGTCCAGAGTTGCCTCTTTTGTGTCTGGTAGCTTTTCTTGGATTTTGTGAGTCCTATGACATATTCTATTTCCTCCTTGGCAAGTTGGCTTTCCCAAGTGGCCCTCCTGTTAATGGAAACTTATTTTCCACATAATTAATTGCATGATAATTAAAAATGACAAGAAATCAAACTTAGTATAAGCCTTTTACATAATTGTTTTAGCCAATTTCCCTAGGGTAATTAAATAATATGAATTAGAACCCCTAGGTGTTTATCATGGTCAACACTTTTTTGTGGTCAAAATGTGGGGATATGACATAGAATTCCCTGTTGAGTTTGACCCAATAATCTAATTTAGGTTTCCGTATGTTGAGGGTCTCACCATTCACTATTTTTTCAATCATTTTCGAAAAACTATTCACTAATTTAAATAAATATTTTCCCAAAGTTCTATACTACATAATTTCTTGAAAAAACCTCCCATGTTTCCCTCTCTATATAAACTCTTCATATATTTATCAAGTAATATAGAAGTTTCACACATCTTCATATTTAAAATTTTAAGGATTATAAATATTTATCAAGGTCTCTAAACTTAAAACAAAATAGGGTCTTAATATTTTCTTGCTATGGAGCCATAAGTGAGGAGATAAAGTATAGCAATCACCTTCCATGTGACTGAAACTCACATGTTTAGTGCTAGTTGAAGACCATCATCAATATTTTTCAATTTAATATTGATACTATCTTTGCATAATATACTCTACCGTCACCGCCTTGCCATATTTCATATTCTAGTAACACATGAAACAATAATGAAGGTGATTGACTATTTGAAGTTGGTAATTGTTGGATGGTGATGGAAAATTATAGTTTTACCAATATTCATAATCAACACAAATAGTAGTAGATGGAGAGTTATAGGTTTATCAATTGAAATAGAATACCCACACATATTTCCTCTTCAAGGAAAATCCTACATCAATAATAATCAACTAGTGATCATATACAAAAATGGACAAACCAACACAAAGTATGTTTGTGATACCCATTACATATATTACAAGAATGTTGAAATAAACACGATAAGAATGCCCAAAATATTGGTCAATATCCAATTTGAAAACCCCTTTACCAGTGGGTCCATGAATCTCAAAATCAAGGGAAAAGGGGTTTACAAACATAATAACATAATAGCCTGTAAAAATCAAGTCGATGGCATGCATACGAGGAAGAGAGACAACATAGCATTCATCTTCAACTTCCAACAAAACCCAGAGTTTCCAAACCATAAATTAAATTAAGCATGCAAGAACTTAAGTAGCAAAGAGCTTAAGAATGTTCTTTCTCCATAATCTATAACAAAGTCAAAAGGTGATGAAAATATGGTTTAAACAAGGTGCATGGAGGCTCATAAGTCATATGAGAAAATAGATCATGTAGGTGGATTATACCCCATATCATTCTCATTTCACTAACCAAAACCGTATCCTTTTATTCTTAATAACATTGCAAAGCAATCAAAGTAGGGTCATGATACCTAGATGTGCAAAGAGAAGGATATGATCGAGGCCATTAATGTTCAAATCATAAATCGTATCCATACTGCAAATAAATTAAATCCAAATACGAAACACAAACACATATCAAACAGAAAGAAATATGGAGGCATTTAAGAAAAGGGTGGCGACCTTTGAGCTGAATATTGATTCCAATTCCAACTAAAAGGAATAAATCAAGTCACAAACTTAGGAGTTAGAAAGAAAAGCAAACCTCCATAATTCCCATACAATAAACCAAGTGCATATTCTAGTAGGCATTTTCACCCAAGGTGCAAAGAAAATGAAATAACTTAGAATTTCAAGGATAAGAACATTCACCAAGCACACACAAGCTCAAAACACAAAAAATGGTGTTAACCCAATTACTATCTAAATACCAACATTCAAATGGAAAGAAAGAGGTTTCGAGCCTACTAGGGTCCCTTAGTAATTGAAATAATAAAGGATGGTCTCTCAAATCTAGAGACAACAAGATAACCCCCCCACTCTAAATCTGCTAACACTTCCAACCACAACGATAGGGAAATCCCACATTTTATAAATCATTAAGAAATATTTGTCATATAGGGCCACACATAGGACCACACGGTTTTGTCCCCTGGAACCAAACATAAATTCAAACAAAGTGAAAATTTCAAGTGATAGACGAGAATGAGAGAGCACAAGGGAGGCAATGGGAAGTAAAACATAACTAGAGCCTATGAATAGTTGGATCAACAAACAATAGTCTAGAATATAGTTGTGGTATGCATGCACATATGGGAATTGAATACCCCTATATACGAATCCCAACAAATCCCATTAGCATGGCATCAAAGCCCAATCCCAAATAAAGGTTTCCAAAGTCAAAACAATCATGAGCTCAACTTCAATGACAAGGGGATACATCTTCCCATATTTCTCAACCACAAGTCCACTTCCATATTTCCCCATGCCAAGTCTAACATTAAAGTCCAATAAATACCACCATTTCAAAGGATCAAACAATGTGATATGCCACAAATTCCAAGGTGTTAGTATACACCACCAATAATATCATAGAACTAACAAGGAGTATGGCAAGGAAAGGTGCAAGGAAATATGCAAGCCAAGAGGATTTTTCCACATGTATGAGTAGGCTCACACTGCAACATATACAAGTAAAGTAAGAACCAAGAGAAATTCAGATTAAATAAGATTGTGTAAAATGGGGGGCCGACTTGTAACCAATTATAAAAGAAAGCTTCCAATTCTTAACTTAGACATAGATCACATTGCTTTGAGTACTGAAAACATAATATCATAATCATGTGCACATTATGAGCATGAGTGATATGTGTTGTAACCATAAGTAGGAAGGGCACCTTGTCCATATAACATCGAGCATCCATTAATTGAGAAATGTTGCAGAACATGTATCTTGAAAAAATCATGCCAAATATGTATGATCTCCATATGCAAAGAAAAGTAATCAAAACAAGAAGTGTTGTTATGCTTCCAATATTTAATGGAAAATGTGATCATAATTGATAGACTAGAATGCTCAATATGAATCATAAACCAAATCTGCATCCAAATGCATGACAATATAAATCGTAATTAAAATATCCTTATCCATAACATGTAAGTAATTCATATATTGAAATGGATCATTATATTATTTGTCATCTATTTTGGTACCTTATAGGTGGAAAATTTGGAGGTTTTGGCTAGTAGGATCCATTTTATGAGCATGGCCTACTTTGGTGATTTGGGGTCAAGAACCTTCTAGAGCCCATTTGAGGCCTTAAATAATCATTTTTGGGGTTAGAACTTTGTGAGCACAGATATCAACCACTTGAGGCTATTCTACATATCAAGACCTTTCCAATAGTGAAAAAGTTACCTCAATTGTAGTTCATCTACATAAATTATGCCTCCTGTAAGTCAACCTATCCTATGGACCACCATGGTATTGAGTGGATTCCATGTCAACATCCATTACTCACATATGTGGAATTTCAAGAAATATTCTAGTGTCCAAAATTTTCACATTAATTGGGTTTGAGGCATTCAAAAACCCTAACCCTAACCCTATCCTTAGAAGGCTATTAGGATATGGTAAGTATAAGGTCACTAGAAAAAGAGGGTTTCCATTCTTATTGGAATGTATATTGTTCCATAATTGATCAAAGCATTTCGGAGTGGGATATTGAGTTAGAATAAAAGCCACACTATAGTGTCCATGACAACTCCAAAGAGATTGTTGCTTTCTTTGTATTTGCATTTTATAGTTGAGAAGAAAAAAAACAGAGCATAGGTTTCACCTTCAAGATGGGATTTTCCCATATTGGGTTTTCTTGGGGTATATCTTGTGTTTATTGTGTGGATGGCCTATTATTTGCTTGTTTCTTTCATTTCAATAAAGTAATATGTAATAAGAGATTGTAGAATATTTAGTTCAAGTGGAATATCCATGCAATTTACATATCAAATTCATCATCTATAATCCCTCATGGAAACAGTAGTGCTACATAACATGTAATGGTGCTATTGCCAATCGTTCAAAACATTTTTACCTCCCAACAACTAGATGGTGGGCCCCTCTTTGAGTTTTCATATGGAATCAATGTGCAAGGAAGAATTATACATAAGAAACACAAGAGGAAATAGTTTCAATAAAGGTGTGGCTAAATAAACATGCTTTATTTCACAAAACAGTGTTTTAGAAGTAGCAATACTTTGTGATTCAATATCATTGACAATAAATGCTATTAACAAGGTGAAACTACCAAATACTATGCTTACTTTTATGAGATTTCTCAAGCCTAATAAAATGAAATATAGATCTCATCCAAATTAAGTTCCTCTCCTCTCTCAAACAGTAGTTTACATTTCTTACTTTTTTATTTAGTATATTTTAACCTATTTTATCTCCCTAGCCTTGCAATCAAGTAGTGGCATTAAAGTAATACAAATATTTGAAAACAATGCTATCAACAAAATAGGTTAGCTATATGAGTTTGAGATAGGGTTTCAAACGTTTCTTGTCGCACCTGCACATGTATCAGAAGAATGGTTCCTGTGACCTTCTTTGCTTCGACCTGAAGCTCTGCAAAATGATCAACTCTTTGTTGATGTTGTGTTGGAATCTTGATGACCTGTTGTTGGAAGACTTTGAATTCAGAAGCCTTACTCATCTTCTCGACCTGTGTAAATATCTTCAATGAATTCTTTATCCCAACCATATTTGATTTGTCTATATGAAGTTGTTATGTTATATTATGCATCTCATCATCATCCATCAAGGCTTCCCAGGCATGAGAAACCTATGCATATTCCTTAGCACAAATTGCCTCAGCCTCTTGAATTTGTTGCAGATTTTCACCCACTACCTTCCATCACTCTTCTAATACTTCAAGGGGTGTACTAGGAAGCAACTTAACTTCTAATTCTGCAATGTGCTAGCAGAAGTCGGTAGCCACTTCCCCTAGCCTAATGACCTGATATTTTGGGAGCATGTTGGGTGTAACTCTCGCTTCTTGAATTTCATGGCAGGTGAACTCGACAGCTTGTTCGAGTCTCTACCAATCCTGCTACCACTGTTGTGTATGTTCCTTCGTGTCCTCCAATTTCATTTGGAGAGAATATACAATGGTCTTTGAGTGTTTCAACTGTTCATACATCGCATGTTTCTTTGCTTTAATTTCGTCGACTGCAACTTGCCAAATGTTGTGTAGGAGAAACATGGGCATCACAGAAAGGTCGATGTCGACATCACTAATGTCCTTAATCATGCTATTATATTCAAGTGTTCCCAAGTCAAGTGATTTAGGTGACACTTGAACCTTTTGATGTTGTCGAGTCAGTGGTACTTTAACTACACGATCCTCAAAAGGGCCGACTTCTTGTGACTACGACCACGACTTTGATAGTTCCTGTCTGACTGCTATCCTTACTTCCTTTATCGCTACGCAAAGAGTCTAAAGCAAGTCAGTGATGCCCCCTATCGAGTCTATATTTCGAGCATCAATTATTTGATGAGTTTCACCGAAAACCTATGTGATTCTATTGGCTAGTAAATTGTAATTATCATCAATAAGGCCACCAGGTGGGTCTTTGACAACCTTCTCCTTTTTTCGGTCTTCTTGCTTTCTTTAACAAATTTCTCTTTTCCCTTAGTTCGGGATCCTTCAGTGTTGCACTGGATTTTTCATTGCTTTCACTGGGGGAATTAGGTGGGTTTTATTCATCTTAGGGGTCCCCTCCTTGGGTTCCTGATGTTCCCTCCTGTTGCGGGACAATCTCGACATACAGTTGGTCATATACAACATGATGCTTCCATTCCTCGGCCCAGCCTTAAATGATTGTATCAAGTTCCTCCTTTGTTAACCAAAACATAGTGGTCAACGATTGATGTTGGGGGTCTCGCCGTGGTTGTAAATATAGATAGTGATCCCCGCCAGTGAATTTGATCACGTTCATGTACCACTGAACAATTTCTTTGGAAATACCTGACTGGTTTCCAATATGATGCCTTAGTACATCAACATACAAGTATAGTTCAATTTTGTTTTACATTTTTCACCATCAATTCTTCTCCTAATACCACAGGTCTTGATAGTGTGCCTCACAACATGGCACAAACACTTCCATCCCTTGATAATTCAATGGCTCGGCCCATGCAACAAAAGAGATCAAAATTATCAACCAGGAATAAGTGAAAGGAGTGCCTTTTTCCTGGGCATAGATGGCATCTTCCAATAGTTTATTCAGAAAGTATGTAGACCAATTCATCTTAATGCCATCAACACATTGCTCTGCTGCAACGATGGTACCAAAAATGAACTGGTTCAGTCACATATTTCTTAATAAATTATCAGGGAGTACTTTTGCTATGAACCGAACAATTGTATCACTGATAAAGGCAACAGAAAATACCCTCTTATCCTGCGTGATATTTTACTTCTTCATACGAGCGACTAGGCTTGGGTCATTCTCCTTACCAACAAAGAATGGCAGTGGTTCGAAACCTACTTTAGGGAGTCCAGTGATGACTGAAATCATTTCGACATCTATATAAATACGACTATCCACCCATAAGTAGCTGCCATGGAAGCAAACCAATAGTTGCTTCATGCACATATTAACCTAAGTAGTGTGACCAAAATGGGGCATATGCATCAAGGATAGAATGCCTGACTTCTCCAACCCACAATCCCACTCCACTAGGACCAACTGAATAGGCCCGCCTTCGACCAGTGGTATTGATGTCATATACCGCGATATCTAGAGTTTAGGGAATTTCCACAAATCGTGGTCTGTGGATGTGAGTTTCTTCAAGTTTGGTAGAATATCCACCATAACATGCATACCTTTTGGAATGGCTGGCTTAACTAGCGGGTACTTGGAATTCTTGCGAATGAACACATTGGGAGCATCATCCTTCCACGACGGAATATATCCGGGTATATTTTCGTTGACCCACATCCTAAAGCGTCAACATCATGTGCAGCTTTGAACCTCTTCTTAGAAAAAACTACGCAATTAGTCATCCACTTCCTCCTTGTGGATTGACCAGTATGGGTCGTGACACAACCTCTGGTGCCTCTTTGAAAATGGGTATGACAGGGGGGTGGCTCCATACTTGAACCTTGAATAGTGCTAGTACTCGACACATGAATCTCCATTATAGATATCTTCCAACTTTAAAGAGTTGTAGACAATTATTTCACTTCAAGAAACTGCACACTTTGATAAAATGAAGCAATAGGATTCTTGTGAGAATGAAATAGATTTACACATGTAGTAAGTCTTCCAATCACATGGGTTTGTAATAAATGAAAAAGGTGGTGGTTAATCCTTTCACATGGGACAATATTTTCGATCATTATGACAAAATGTTATTCAAGACATCACTTCTATCACCATAAAATCAAGCATTTATTAGGCATTAATTACATATTTGACAAAAAACATGCTGCCAAAATCTCCTGCCACTCATTTTTTTACTGCAACCTAATTGTAACTTGCGACAAAAGTTTGTATTGCGACAGACATATACTCTACAACAGATGTATATTCTGGGAAAAATGTTAAACTTGCGGCAGATGTATACTTTGGGAAAAATGTTAAACTTGCGGCAGACGTATACTTTGGGAAAAATGTTAAACTTGCGACAACTATATACTCTGCGACAGATGTATACTCTGGGAAACATTAGAGGAATTTTGAGGTCTAAAATGGGCCTCCTAAGGAAAATAATAAAATAATAGTTAAAATAATAAAATAATCTTTATTAATTTTGGAGGAAAAAATTAAAAAACTACTTTTTATGTTCGTATTTTTGACATATCACCCCGTGCTCTTACTCAAATTTCGATCAAGAGAGCTCGTTGGATTCGGAATTTGATTCCGCATTGAACGAGTACCCACACTACATACTTTTGATGGACCCCGCGGGGTTCGTCAAAAGTATGCAGAATGGGTACTCGTTGCAATGAGCTCTCCCAATTGAAATTTGAGAAAAAACACAGAAAGATATGTCGAAAATACAAACAAAAAAAGTAGTTTTTTTTTATGACAAATATGTCAATTCAACCATTATGGTTGACTCATTTTATTGGAATTCTATTGGTTCTTGAATTCCAACTCACAAGAACTTATTGTTGGCACGTTTTCTTATAAGGCCTATTTTAGACCCCAAATTTCCTCTAATGAATGTTAAACTTGCGACATAATTTTAAACTTATATAAAAGACTTCAATTTTTATATATATATACATCTAATACCTTTTCAGTCGAGCAAAGTGCGACTATCCTGATAAGGTTTCAACCGAATCCCATTTACCAACTTGTTAAAGGGCGTACCATCTAACTTTTGTAATGGAACAACACCACCATCAATAATACAAATGGCAACATATGGTACCAACCAGTGTGTTCAGAGCTTGCCAAGATGTTTCAAAAAAAAATTGTCATAGAGAAGAACAAAATCACCTGGTTGAAATTGCTTAAAATTTATGTGGAAGTCATGCCAAGCTTTCAGTCACTCTTTCTCGACACGCTAATGATAACCTAAAATGAAATGGTCTTCCTCCATCTGTACCAACTGATATAATATTTCTTCAATTGCACTAACATTTGTCATCTCAGTAATTGCAACTATTATGAGGATGGGTACAATGTATTCTATTGGCATAACAACCTCCTGCCCATAAACCAATCTGAACAGAGTGTGCCCTATTAGCTTCTTACATGTGGTGCCAATAATTCCATAAGACTACATGTATTTTATGATCTCAATCATCCCTATTAACATTGCAGATCTTAGTCAATGCATTTTCCAATATTTTGTTATATGCTTCGACAATGTTGTTTTCCTATGGATGATATGGCATTGTCTTCCTGTGCTGAATTTGAAACTCAGTTAGTTTTTCAATTAGCATATTAACAAATTTTGTACCCTGGTCACGACATGGTCAAACAAAAATCTTCCAGCAGTCGCAGCAGTACAATCTCTTACTAGTGTTTCTTTGGCCCACCTAGTTAAATAGTATGTTGCAATAATTATATATCGAGCACCGGCTCGTTTTTCTAGTGTGTTAATGGGACCCACAAAATCGATGTCCCATTTATCAAATGCTTGTAAATTTACGTATGGTACCAAGTACATTTCATCTCGTCGCGACGATTTTCCAGTACCTTGACAAATATCACATTTGCAAGACAATAATCCATAGCATATGCATGAAGGGTAGGCCACCATAATCCTGCCTGTAAAATCTTGTGTGTTGTTTCTTTTCCTGCATAGTAGCCCCCTACGACACTGGCATGAGCTCCATTCAACACCAGCGGTCTCTCATGTTCCAAGACACAACGACGGAGTATCTCATATGGTCCCATCTTATATAATTGTCTAGCTATTAGTTGGAAGTCTCCAACTTTCATAACTAGTAGTTTCTTTCGTGTTGTGTTGAATCCTTCTCGTGCATACCCTGTAGTCAAGAAATGCACAATGTCTTCGTAATGGTCGTCAATAATTTTGATAGCAAATAACCGGGCATTAGGAAGATTATCATCTAGACTAGTAGGCTTCTCTCCATTCTCTAACTTTGACAGATGGTCAGGTCTTGCATTTAGTCGTCCTGGCTTTACAATAATTTTGAAATCAAATTCCTAGAAGAGAAGAAGCCATCGACAGATATTTTCCCCCTACACTGGATTATTGACCAAGTGCTTTAATGAAGAATGGTTTGTAAACATCTTGAAGTGACCACCCAGTAAATAATGTCGAAATTTTTGGAGTGCATATACCATAGCAAGTCCTTCCCGCTCGGTAGTGGTATAATTCCTTTCCGTAGTCGACAGGTTCCTACTGGAAAATGCAATGGGGTGATCAAGAGAACCCTCACCTAGTTGTGCAAGCACTATGCCGAGCGTGACAGATAACACATTGACATGTACATGAAATTATTTCTTCCAATCAAGAAATACCAATATAGGAGTTGAGACCATCTTATTCTTAAGGATATCCAAGCTCTTTTGACACTGCTTGTCCCACTGGAATTTAACATCTTTCTTCAACAAATTTTCCATTGAAGCAGTGACCTCAACATACCCCCAGATAAATTTTCTGTAATAACTAGTATGTCCCAGTGTGGTCCTTGACTGTTTAATCAACGTGGGTGGGGGTAAATCGACAATAATTGCAATTTTTGCAGGGTCCATGAATATTCATCGGTTCACCAGTTAGCTCTGAGGGAAACTTGACATCGGAACATGGATGTCCTAAAAAATCTTGGTATTAATAACTTGTAGAGCAGCATCAATTGTCGGATTGTCATCAAGAAAGCTAAAAGTATGTGTGAAACTAGTAGCTAACTCTTCCCATTCTATAGTTCCTCGTCACAACTCGACCAATGTATACTGATTTTTGGTATCATGTTCAGGGTATGTTATTTGAAAACCAATTTCTTGGTATCATGTCCAGGGTATGTTATTTGAAAATTTTGTTTGAAAGTTAAATTTGTTTCCACTATAATATAATTGCAGATTCTTGTTTGAGAATTTTTTAATATAAATTAGTTTTAATTTACTATTATTAAAAAGAAAAATAAAAAATTTACATGTACAAAGAATAAACATCTAATACTAAGGATCATTTATATATGCAAATAACCTTTTACTAAAGCACATACAATTTTTTTTGAATTGGATGAACATCACAGTACATGGAACTGTAAAAAAATTGTATACATCTTAAAAAAAAGTTTTATACATCGTTAATGCTTTTAAGCTAATGAAATATTTATGGTTAAATAGGTTTGAACACGGTCTCTATTAGAATTTTGAATCTTCTTATACGGTCTATTAAATTTTTAAAAGTTTAAGCAGATCTATGATAAGATTGCTCTCAACACTTTATTCTTTTGCAAATGGCAATTTGTAATATGCTCCCCTGCATATGCTTACAAGCTAACCTTGCAACCTGTGGCTCTTGTATATCTTTGCAATCTGTGGCTCTTGTATATCTTATAAGTGGATATTTTTTTTTGTTTTGTTTTACTTAAGAAGTTGGTGAATTTTTTATTTTTTATTTTTTAATGATTTGTTATAGTGTGTGGATCTTGTATATCTTACAAGTTTATATTTGGGAACTTTTTTTGTTTTGTTTTACTTCATAAGTTGTGATTTTTTTTTGTTTTATTTAATTAAAATTAATTTTAAATTTTTTTGAATGTAGAAATAGATTCAAAAACCTCTAACATCTGAAATATACAAGTTTGATAGTTATTATTTGAAATTTTTTAACTAACTCAGTGAAAAAATACTAGTTAAAAAATGTAGAAAAAAATGTGTCTTATTTAAACTACTATTTATAAAAATAAAAATAGGGAATTTATAACCTAGTTTTTTTCAGTCGAAAAAAACAGTTCCTTGATATTCTATTGAATCAAAGGTAACCTTGTACATCTTCAGTCAGCTATTCAAACCCCAATGGGTCAAACATATCAGTAAAAAAACATTACATGACAGTTCAAAACAAAGATAAAACAATACCCAAGATGTGTAAAAAAAATACACTTAGCACCTGGGTATCAATACATGTGAAGTCCTCTCATAAGTGAGCAATAAATAACATCAGTCAGATAAATGTCCATAGAGAATATAACAAGAGCCCAGACACCTTATCCAAAGCAGGCATGTGACTCTCAAAATTCCTGTAACTGTTGCTCAGCAAAACCAGAAATAACTCAAAGAATCCATGAGATAAATAACTGAAATAGAATGAGCATATTCTAAAATAGCTGAAATGAGTCTTCCCCAGTAATCTCATCATCATATGATTCTGTAAGTAAGAGATGACCAGGAGCGAAACACAACCCCTCCTTGGATAAGGTGTCTGCCCTCTTGTTATGTTCCCTATAGACATGACTGAAATCCACCCAGGTGAATGAGGACATGAGAAGTCTGGTGTTGTAGCACCAAGCCTCAATGTTCACCATGTCAAGGGTGGATTCCCCCTTTGCCCAATTTATAATCACAGAGGAGTCGCTAAAGATACGTAGGTAAGGCAACCCAATATCTTTGGCGACCCGTAATGATGCCCAGAGTGCTAAAAGTTCTGCTCTTGTATTAGTGTTGCTCCCACATCCAAGCTTAAAAGCAAAATGATGATGATCATTTAAGCAAATACATATACCCACTCCACCAATGTAATTTTCCACAGCTCCATCAAAGAATACCATAGGAAATTTAGAGACAGGGGGCTTCCCTATGTCACGGATTTTATTCCTAGATTTTAGAGGTGCTTTATAAGAATGTACCTCATCAAGGATGATATGTAATAGACAGGGCATATTAGGAGTCAGATCTTCAAATAATTTTCGGTTTCTAGCCTTCTAGATATTCTAGATGAGAAAAAGAGGAAAGTACTGAAGGGTTCCTCCCTTAGATACTCAGTTTGAGAGATTTTCCATAAGGGTAGGAGCAATCCAAAGTAGGTGAACATCATACATACAATTGAGTCCCCAGATCATCTTCTTCACAAATGGGAAGCCTACAAAAATATGTTCCACATATTCAACATCCCCATTGCATAAACAACACCTATTGGGACCGTGCCAACCTTTCTTGCACAGAGTATCCCAAGTGTTGATTTTCTTATTACAAGTAAGCCAGATAAAACACTTCAACTTATGGGGTATATTTAAGTGCCAAATCTTCAAAATGAAATCATTTTCCATGATAGTCCTATGATTTGAGACAATAAGATCATAAGCTTTTTTAGCTGTCACCATACCCATCTGATTGTCATACAACCAAAGAAGTGTATCCTCCGCAGTCCCAATCCTTATACCCCCATGATTCAGGCCTTTGACATATAAACACCATTGATCAGCCCAATCACCACCCAAATACAAATCAGTTGCAATATACCAATTATAACCATCAGGACCACAAACATCCAAATTTTGTGCCTAAGTAAGATTTGATATCCCTAGGTCATTAAGGTAATCTCTGAGCTCCTCAAATAATAGGTACTGTGTGTTGTGCCCAACAATAGGGTCCACACCCACCTTAATCTTTAAACCATTCCCCACCTTCCATCCCAACTAGCAAGTAATCCACTAAAAAATCCTTATAAACCCATTCCAGAAGTAATAAGTACCAGTAATTTTGAATTTTCAGGCACGAATCCAGTCTTCTAAGGATTTGTTCTTGAAGTATTTATGGGCAATTATTCTGCTCCAAATACCAGTACCATTAATTAGCTGCCACATACTTTTCAATCTCAAAGATATTCCAAACCATTCAAGGTTCTTTATATCCCAGCCACCATATTCAGTAGGTAAGGAAACATTTTCCCAAATTACCAAATGAGATTTCTGATAATCTGCAGAGGACCCCCATAGAAACGAGAAAATAGTTTTATGCAATAAATTCAGAATAGATTTAGGACATCTAGCCAATGCAAACTAGTAGACTTCCAACCCTATAAGAACAACTTTAATAAGTACCACTCTGCCACCAAGAGAGAGTAACATGTAGGTCTAGTTTTGGATCTTTTTTTCAAATAAATCAATCATCCATTGCCAATCTGAGGTATGATACCCCAGTGGTTTCAGGCGATATCCCAAATACTTAAAGCCCGAAGTAAGAGGGACCATCCTAAAAGGGAGCAACTCCGCAATTTTGTTCCTAATATCAGCATCCACGTTCTGATAGAGAAAAGATGATTTTTCCAAGCTGACAGTCATCCCTGAAGCCAAGCAGAATAAGTCCAGTGCACCTTTATAAGCACTCCATTCATCAATAGTGCCAATACCAATTAAGATAACATCATCAACAAATAACAAGTGTGTTATCGACAGATCATGAGAGTACTGGAAGCCCTTTATAAGACCCTTTTGTTGTGCATCCATAATAATACAGCTGAGACTCTCAATAATCAATATGAATAAAAAGGGAGACAAAGGACATCCTTGACGTAATCCTCTGGAAGCAGGAAAAAAGTCTGAAGGGGACCCATTAACTAAAACAACAAAGCAAGAGCTAGATACACAACCCATAATCCAATTTACACCCAGCAGGGGAATGCCAATCTGTATAAGCAAAAGTCTAAGAAAGGTCCAGTTTACTCTATCAAAGGCTTTAACCAGGTCAAGTTTTAAAACCAAGACATTTGAATTCTTAGTCTTGATGGAGTCTAACATTTCCTGGGTAATGCCCACAGGTTTAGTTATCTGTCTATCCTTGAGAAAGCCAAATTGTTGGGCAGATATAGATCTGTTGAAGATAGGCTTCAGTCTAAGGGTAGCAATCTTTGCGATGACCTTGTAGACCAGGTTACATAAGGAGATGGGACGGAAGTCGGAAAAAGTCAATGGCTTCTCACACTTAGGTATCAAGGTCAAGAAAGTAGAGTTAAGTGCTCCAGAAATATTTCCATGTGTTCTAGCCTACTCCACAGCCAAGCCCAGTTCCCCCCCCCGCCTACCAAATCAAAAAAGGCCACGAAGAACTCGACAGGCCACCCATAAGGGCCGGACTATTATCCTTCTTAAACCCTTTTAGTACAGCTTCAACTTCCTGGGCCGATATGGGATTAAGGAAACTATCAATGTCTTCATCAGTAGTCATATTCGGGAAGAGTCTGATAACTCTAAGTTGGTCAGCAATATTAGTAGACTTGTCATCACCAAAAAGATCACTAAAGTGTTGTTTACCAAGATGTTTTAGAGCAGGGTCTTCTGGTTTAGATAACCTAGTTGTCTAAACAAGAGATTTTCTCCCTTTTCCTGTTGGTTTTTGCTAGTTTCTGGCTATGAATTTTTAGGAAATTTTCAAAACCTGCAAAAACACTGCTAAATCTTATAGAATGTGGGTGTTTGGGGTTTTTGTGTAAGGTGATTTCATTCTACTCTTAAAATTACCCAACAAACAACATAAATTACAGATTTTGTGGGTTAAATTCACGAGATTCCCACAGAATATCAGCATAAAAATCAAAATCGTCCCCTAGTTAGACAGCTCCATTATTTCTACTAAAAAAATCCAGACATGCTCTTTCTGTCTGTAGTTGAGTCTGAAGTTCAACGATTTAAGTTTCGAACTTCATTGAAGGTTTTACCTTTATTGCTTTTTTCCAGTTTTCTATTTAGGTTTTGAACTTTGTTGAAGTTTTATTTTTATAGCGTCTTAACAAATTCCACAGATGCTAATTTTCTGTTTTATATTTAAGTTTTGAACTTCGTTAAACGTTTTATTTTTATTAAGAACTCCACACATGCTTATTTTATGTTTTCTATTTAGGTTTTGAACTTAGTCGAAGGTTTATTTTTGTTAAGAACTCCACACATGCTGACTCTCAATCTTAGATAGTACAATATTTTGCAAAAACAGCAAGCCCTATCTATCAATGACCGATATATAAATCTTTCATATAATTTATGTTTATTTAAATTCTGAAATATAAGGACAGAAGGTCGTTGTAGTATAGTGGTAAGTATTCCCGCCTGTCACGCGGGTGACCCGGGTTCGATCCCCGGCAACGGCGTCCTATTTTTGGTTTTTGTGTATGCCGAAATTTCAATTTAATTATTAAATAAAGATGTCATGCCAATTTAGGCGCAGTGATGACAAGAAAAAATCGGTTCATATAGTCCTATTGGCTTCTGCAATTGATCTGAAGCAACAAAAACAATGTGGAGGCGATCCCGTTATTTGATTTCACAAATAGTTGTCTAATATCTCCTCTTTGTTGGCTTTTACTCCAAAACCTGTCAAGCCTCAAACACCAAAGTCGACTGTAGAAACTGTATATATATACCATTACCATTGATCCATGGATCTCAGCTTCAGAAACCTATAGTATGAGACAAATTTGTTATAATGTTGCTGTCCAAAGTCTGCAAAAGTGACTGTAATGTCTGGAAATAGCTGGAAAAAGCATGCTGAAAACTATAAGCAAGAAAATAACTGGAAGCTAAATACCTGACTTTATCCATGCCTAGTGTCCTCTGAAAAAGTCTACTTGGTGACAGAATTTATGTTTCTTTTTAACTAATTTTCTAATTTTTATTTTTTTTAAGTCGCTTTGAACTTCTGGTAAAGCCTTCATGTTTGTTTTTTTGTCTCCATTAGTGTCTGGATCACTCTGTACACTTTCCTCTTACATTCCTGTTTTGTATATGCAGATATACATGATGCCTGAGAGTAGTGAGAAAAGGGGTCTTCCGCTTTAGCAGGCATTGAACTTTCGCGTTGAGGCGAGACTGGAAAAAGTGCTTCTTAGGAAGCCGCTCATGGATGCTTTCTTGATCCACAGCATAGTAGCATAATTAAGCTCTATGGGTTTTTTTGTGTCCCGAAATTCCGAACAAATTAGACTTTGTTAAGTATTTTATCTATGTGTAATAATTTTGAAAATTAATTTTAAAATGTCACAATTTAATTATTAAAACACTATAAAATTTAAATACTTTTTAATTTCATAATTTGTAATTCAATTTAATAGGAATAAAAATAGGCCAAACAAAATAAATTTGCAATTATAATAACAACACCAGATTTATTGGTTAACAAAACCATGTACTCAAAATCACTTACATCCTTCTTCATTAGGGAGTCAAAATTAACCTTAACACAATTTAAACATTAATTAATTAATTCCAATATAAATAGTGGTAAATATTTTTTTTTTAAATAATTAATAAGTAAAAGTTTTCTGCTTATATTATGGGCATTATTTTTTTGTTTTTTTTAGAAAATTTTGATTATAAAAAATATGTTTAAAAATGATTTTTTTAAATTTAAAATTTAATGGTTGATATTTAATATTTAAATATTGTATATGTTAACTATAAATAAATGTTATATATATTGTTATATTTAATTAAAAATATTATATATAAAAAGTCTATTTCCGTATTTTATTCCTATTGGATGTTTTCTGTATAGAATAGTATTAGTATATTCCACAATAATGAAAATTAGCAACTTTTTGGATTTAGATTACATGACTAAGTAAAAAAATAAAAAATTCTATGTTTTTTGAGTTTGAAAAGAGTTAATGAAGTTGCTATATTATAATCTGTTCTGTTCTCCATTCAATGATTGGCTAGTTTGATATTCTGGCAAGAACGTTCAAGGGGCTAATGTTTGAATTCTTCCTAATACCATAGATAGCTTAGACTGCCCAAGCCACTGTTTGAATAGATAGGGATGAAAGGGAGTGCTTAGAGGATGATCAATTGGTACGAACCATAATAAAAGGGAATGAATGTGTACCTGCAATGCGTCCTCCTGGTGACTTTGGTCTTTTTTATCCATTTACTGTCCATGTTTACGTGGCACTGATAATGGCGCAGGTAGAAATCATTCATCAGCAAATATCTCATTAAGTAACTTCCTTTCTGATCCTTTGGGCAATGCTACCAAAGTCTCTGTAAAATTGCGTCCAAACCGTTGATATAACCGTTACAACCCATGTGGGCTATGTGAAGCTAGTATTGCTGCACTAAAGTGTACTAATTATAGTGGTTCTAGAATGCTGCATGTCATATTTGGTGCAAAACTGCATGTCACACTAAGTGAAAATGTTGTGGACTTCAACATTATGCTAGGTAATAGTTGATATCCTGCACTAAGCAGATAAATAAAAGGGCTAAATACAGTAGCATTTGATGAGTTCTTTAAACCTTGGTAGTTAAAAAAAGGGTTTTTTACCATAATATTTTTCCAAAATTTGTTTTCACTCTGAAATTATTTATTCCTGTTTGAGAATTAAATTTGTTTCCACTATTTCAGATTCTTGTTTAAGAGTTTTTTTAATATAAATTAATTTAAATTTATGATTCTCAAAAAAAGAAAATGATAATTTTACATCTACAATCTCACAGTGAAGATCATTTATATATGCAAATAATCTTTTTACTAAAGCAGACTGGATGTACTGTACAGTACATGGAATAGTAAAAAAACTGTATACATTGTTGATGCTTTTAAGCTAATGACATATCTATGGCTAAATTGGTTTCAATACGGTCTCTATTAGAATTTTGAATCTTTTTATACAATTTATTACATTTCTTAAGTTTAAGCAGTTTTATGATCAGATTGCTCTATAACATTTCATCTTTTTGCAATTTGTAATATGCTTCCTGCATATGCTTACAAGTTAACCTTGCAGTTTGTGGTTTTTGTTGCATTTAGAGAAGTGAGGTGCTCTCCAACTCAGTATGGGGAAGGACCTGTCAGGCTTTGTTGCATCCAGAGAAGTAAGGTACTCTCCAACTCAGTATGGGGAAGGACCTGTCAGGTTAGTCACTCACCTTATAAATAAAAATAATAAAAATAATAAAATGAAAAATATAAATTACATATGGGCTTAAATAAAAATAAAAAATAAAAAATAAACTAGCATAGATCCATTTTAAACCCAGATCTATCAAGAGGGATCCAAATGGTAAAAAAATGTACATCTCAAAAAATTGGATCCCTCTAGATGCTTGATAAATCTAGGTTTAAAATAAATTTATGCTAATATATATTACAAGTTGGTCACGAAATAGAAGAAACGCAAATTGCGGCTAGTTGGCCACCAAATGGAAAAATGCAAAATGTGACTCTTGTATATATTACAAGTTGGTGTCTAAATGGAAGAAATGCAAAATGGCATTTATAAAAAGAAGGTTAAACACGTCAGGTTTTTTGCTTTTTCTATTTTTCAATTGTTTTTTTCCATTTTTTAACTTGAGGATCTGACATTAATCCTCTCATACCTACTAATTGGTGAACCTGAGATATACTTCCCCTAGCTCCCGAGAAGGACATCACATGTACTGGATTTAAGGAATCAGTCATGCTAAAATTAGGATTCATTTCTTTTCTCAAATATTCACTTGCAGCATACCATATCTCGATCCATTGACTTAATTTTTCTACTGCATGTACATTCCCATAATGATTCTGTTTCTCCGAAACAGAACCTTGTTGCTCCGCATCTCAGAATTTTGTGATTTTTTTTTCTTAAATTCCATTTTTCCTCAATCTAAATTGATTTTTAAAATTCTTGAGTGAAAAATAGATTATACATTCTCAAAAACCCATGAAACATCCACAATATGCAAGTTTGACAACTGTTCTTTGAAATTCCCAAAATTCCTTGCTGGACTTTGTAAAAAATGCTGGGAATAAATGCCTATTTAGACCACTCTTTACAAAATGATTTTATACCCATAACAATGTTTTCAAATGGGCACCAGTGGTCTAGTGGTAGAATAGTACCCTGCCACGGTACAGACCCGGGTTCGATTCCCGGCTGGTGCAGTCAAAGTTTTAACTTTTTTCTTTTCAGTTTAGCTGTTGAATTTGATCGTTTTTAATGTTTACATGATAAAACATTTGTCAATATTAAACCATAAAACATTTATCAGAATTAAATCATAAAACATTTGTCTAGTCCTAGAATAGCACCCTACCACGGTACATAGTCTGGTTCGATTCCGGCTGGTGCTTATAGAGGATTTTTATTTTTCCGTCTTCGATTTAGGTTATGAACTTCTTTGAAGGATTTATCTTTATTTCTTTTACAAAGAATTCCACATATGCTTAGTTCTCGATTTAGGGTTTGAACTTCGATGAGGTTATGTTTTAGTTTTAGAGTTTCTAAAGGATTTTTTCGTTTTCTATTTAGGTTTTGAACTTCGTTGAACGTTTTATTTTTATTGAGAACTCCATACATGCTCATTCTGTGTCTGTCTGTAGCTGAGTCTGAAATTTAGATAGCACAATATTTCACAAACGCAACAAGCCTTCCCTTTCAGTAGCCGATGTCTAAAATCATTCTATATAATGTATATTTTGCATAACTGTCAATTCCTAAAATTCTTGAAAAAAAAGAACAAGTCGTTGTAGTATAAATCTTAGCCGATGTATACTATCTTTCTATTTAATGTATTTTTTTTGGTATAACTGTCAATTGCTGAATTTCTTGACAAATAAATAGCAAGTCGTTGTAGTATAGCGGTAAGTATTCCCGCCCAAATTAAATAGAGATGCTCTGGTTTCACTCGTAGAGATTCCCTGTAGTGTCTCCACATATTCTCTAGGTTGATAGATCTTTATCCGGGTACAAATGATATCTCTTTTTAGTGCAACATTCAATGTTGTTGTTGTGGGGATGTGAACCGTTGGATCATATTCAGCGATTTACATTCCATCGCTGCAACATTAAATGTTGCGTGTTGTTGCTGAAGGGATGTTAATCGTTGGATTAATCATTGGATCAGATTCAACGGTTCACTTCTCCACTGCAACGACATTAAATGCTACATTGCGGTGTGCATCTTGAATGCTCTCTTTCATCACTGGGTACAATGTAATCCACTGATTCAAGCTCTAAGTTAAACTATCACTGAAAGTGTACAACTCCCTATAAAGCTGAGAGATTTTATTTATTTCATAACTTGACTTACATAACACACTATGAATTTAAGAAAATGTAAAAACAATAGATGTCTAAAATAGGATTTTCATAGGTTATAAGTTGCGACGTTGGAATGTTTTTCTTCTTTTTTATTTGTTGTTGTTCATCCTTCTTAGAGAAGAGTCATTGTATCATGTTGCTCTAATTTGCTCTATTTTAGGGGTTCATCCAAAATTTTATTTTCTACTTTCGATTATTTTCTTCGAACAACCAAGCTCACCAAAGGATGATAGGAAAAGTCAACCTAATTCAAGGGGAGGGGGTGGCTTTTTTTATGGTGATAGGGAAGTACTTCCTAGCAAAGGGGAGAGAAGATTTTCATGGACTAGTTGGTATGAAATACGACTCAATCCAGGAATGCACTAACTGAATACATTACTAACCCTAAACTTTTTCAAAACAAATTTCCTTTCTAGGTGCCACTTGTGACGGTGAAATTGTTTAGTCTATTTCTTGGCAAGTTGAAAGAGAGAGCAATTGGTTTTCTTTTTTCATGCCATCCCAACATGTAGATTTTTCCAAAGGGCTTTGGAGATTGACGATTCTTTTGAACATTGAGACAATAAGCTACAATGTGCCCAATTTTATAGCATGCCTTGTATTTGAAGAAGACTTCATAGTCCAACTTTTGGATCCATGTATAGTCCAAATGTTGAATCTCCATCGTTTACACATCCACCCTAGTTAGAATCAAACAAGACTACTAACTTCATATTGCTATTGTGATGGGTGAATGAAAGTCCCTACTGATTGTTCCTTTCCCATCACAAAATTCCAATTTCATCTTGTTCATTATCAAGTTCATCTTTAGAAATATCACCACAACGATCATCTTCACTTTCTAAGATATCAATCACGTTATTTTTCTGAGTCTCATAAATCGGGATAGACACATGTACATCATCATTGTAAATATATATAAAAATTGAACTGTCAACTTTGGAATCAAGTCACCTATGCTTTCCAATGCTAATATCACATTTATTTCTCCAACTTTGCTTTCCAATGCCAATATCACATTTTCCTTTGCCAATAAGTCTTGTTATAACCATCTCATATTTCTCATCTTGGGATTTCATAATATCATTTACCCATTTTATCCGATGATGCCATTTTTTTCCTTTTAGTTCACTTCTTCTTTGTCTAATGCAATCAACACATTGTTTTAAAAAGTTGTCCTTTTTTGAATTTTCTAGTTTGTTTTGTTGGTGTAGCTTGTCAAGAAGCAACAAATACAGGGTTTCAAGTACAAGTGATCATGTGCACATCTTTCAAATATGGTGATAGTGGGGCATCAGGTACCATCGAGCATGCACCCAAAGTTATTAATACTTTGGACCTTATCCTCGATAAGAAATTCATGATTTTGATCTCCCATTAATTTTAGGAAGCAATGCCCATACAAAAACTCATTTCTTTCATGATATTCAATATACATCTTATATGAAGATACAAGAATGGATTTTCTTTTGGTGATCTACCTTCACAATAAAACTTGGCCAAAGAGTGTAGTCGAGATCAAAGATAACATAGTCCAAACATCCCAATAGAGGTCACAACCTTGTCAAACCAACCCAATAGAGGTCACGACTGAGGATTAACATCCCTTAAAGAGATCACGCCCAACCTAGGGCAGCCAAAAAAAGTCACGGATCAGGTCTGAGAAACCACACAAGGGTCATGGCCCTCTATAATGAACATCAACAGGATTACAACCCAAGTATGGGTAGCGAAAAATGGTCACAACCCAAGTCTAGGAAGCAAACAATGGTCACGACCCAAGTATAGGAAGCCAACAATGGTCATGACCCACTCTTAGACACCCAAACAGGTCACGCCTAGCTCAAGGAATCCCACAATAAGGTCATTGTTCAGTAGTAGGTATCCCAAACAGGAGGACGACAACCTTAGATGGATGAAAAAGAGAAGAAGACAACGTCAAACCAACAACAAGAAATAAGACAGGAAGATAGCAATCTAGTAGGTTATGGGAGATGGAGGTTGTGAGCATCGCCCTAAAATTTTACCAAAATGGCGTCCAACCAAAATCTATGGCACATTATGTCAAACTTAGAAATTTCAAGTGAATTAAGTGTGGGTACTAGCCGATTTGGGAGGCATTGCGTCCTCTATGGCTTCTCAGCCTCCTCTACGACCTCCTTAACCTCCTCGGTGACCTCCTCAACCTCCTAAAACTCCTATGTGAACTCCTCAACGCCCTCAACCTCCTCTGTGACCTTTGTGGTGACCTCTGCAAACTCCTTGACCTCATTAGCCTCCTCTGCGAACTATGTGACCTCCTATGCGACCTATGTGGTGACCTCTGCGACCTAGATTGGTTAAATAGTCACTCTATCATTGTAGCATTTGTTTTTGGTAATGTTGTATTTGGGACTATTCTAGAACCATTTAACCACATATGTTTTGATGAAATGTATGGGTAGGCATAATAAGTGCCCCAATATAACATATTAAAATGAGTATAAATAATGCAATATTTGAGGTTACAAAATGTTGAAGTATCAGCCCATGCTCGTGTTGTTGAAATATAATTCATGTTTTTGGTCATCCTTGGTGTGAGACTATTATGCAACCATTAAAACCAATACTTTTGTATTAATTTTTGTGGGTATAACAAATCTAAAATATATGTATACCAAGAACAAAATAGATGCATTAGAAACAATAAGTTGTTGATGTGGAAATATGAAGCTAGTGGATAGTTAAAAACTTGAACATTATATTATATTTATTGATGACAATTGAATAGATAATCATTCTATAAACCATCCCATGAGTTGAAATGCAAGAACACCAAAGATACCAATCATTAAGTTGTTGTAAGAAGCCTCGTAAGATTGTGTGGCGAATCCATGAATAAGTTTGAACTACTACTTCTATTGTGGTCTCTACTATTGAATAATAAAAGATGGAGTGGAGTGGGGTTGAGGGGATGCTAGCGAAGGCATGTGTGTAGTGGTTTCTTCGAGGAAGAGGTACTTGTAGCTAATTGGAAAGGTTGGATTTCTACGCCATAGACGTCAGATTTTCTATGTCATGGACTCAAGTCTAGATGAAAAATATGCTTCATCAATAACTACATATTACCTAAATATTAACTGCATATGAGGTGTTGTTACCTAAATTACTACATATTACCTCTTGATGGAATCTTTGGCCTTAAAGTGGGGGTATAAGGGGAATTTGGATTTTTTTATCACTAGGTATGGATCCTACAACCCTCAAAAATTTAAAGGGAGGAATCCTTAGACTTAGGTCCTAAAGGAGTATTTTAAATAATCCCTTGAGCAAACACATCGAACCTTTCAATGTTTCCTTGTCTATGCATGCGGATAACATTGTGATCACGAGGATTGCATCGATAGGGATGTATGGAAAAGAAACTCGAGTATTATTTTGTATAGTAATATTTTAGGAATCTAAATAAATTAACAACACCTCATACCACCAAACATGAGTTCTTGAAGGTATCGTTGTCCTCCAAGTTGAGATGTGGGTGTCACTAGGTAACTTTCAACACTAGTTATGGGTCTTAGGGAACCTAAGGAGGATGGTTAGGTGACAAATATATGATCTTTCATAGAATGTATGAAGGTTATCAACTCCATCATGAGATACTCATTCATTGATCACATAAAGTTTCTAGTACCATATTAGTGCCATGTCTACCACCACATCAGTTTAAAATCTTATCACTAACAATGGCCATCACACCTTAAATTTAATCCAGATTTGACTCCTAATTCATATTAGTAAAATGTCATTGACCAGTTTCTCTTCAAATTTCATCCTGATGATGGACCATATTGATATGGTTTGGAACACCAATGACTCAAAAATGAATATGACTAATCCAAAAGAACCCTCGTACAATCAAAATTGATTGCAGGAAGTCTTAGACTCAAAAAATTTAGCAGACCCATTACTCCATGCCTCATGAATTCATCTCGAGAAGCACGAACTTAAGTTGATTTCTAAAATGGTTGAGAATCGGTGATTTTAATTCTGCAGAAGATTCATGTTTACAAGACAGACGGGCCATAAACCTGATGCAAACAAATCATAAGCTTGAACAAGCATGTCATTTCTTCTAATTCCATGTCTCTTCTAAAATGGTTTGTTATTCTTGGAAATTGTATTTGGTGCCTCGAGTAAAAATAATTGCATATATAAAAACTTATACATAACCCTAACAAATTACCCAAAGGTTAATCAATACATACAAGAAAGGGTATTCACTATCGGATCAAACTTGATATGATTATGGATCTTTGAAGCATAATAAGTGGAATGGTATGATAATTATACATGGTCCTAGAAAATATCTCTGTATATAGGATTATAATTTTTCTTTCACGTGGGTCTAAAACATCAAGTGCTTAATCGCTTTGAGGTCGTATCATATTTTTCACTAATCAGGAAATACAAATTTCCATGTATTACATTGTCATACATCAAAATCAGTGTATATGCCAGTACTTATTCCTGAAACATCAAAAGTATCTTCTCCTTGAATATTTTTCCAAAGATTCCATATCCTCTGTTCAAGTATGTAAGACATGAAAAGAACTCAGGTTTTGTTTAGCATATGCAATTCCCATCTAAAGACACTCTAAAGATCATTTTAAGTATAAAGATCAATTCCCCAAAACTTTATTGGGTTATTGGTGCATAGTTTGCGATCTATGTGACGACCGTTTGTGCAACTCTCCGATGGGCTTGCTATACTAGCGACGGAATTTACGTTGCTAGTATAGCAAGCCCGTCGGTGAGTTGCACAAACGGGTGTCGCTATAACAACGGCACCTCATCTCTACAAAGATGAGGAAGTGTTGCTATAGCGATGGGGAAGTGTCGCTATAGCGACACAGTTTGATTTTTTAAACAACCCACGTTTCATGTCTTTTGTGTCACTATAGAGATGAACTGTAAAATGTGTTGCTACAATGACGAAAATGTTGCCACAAAAAAAGGGGGTCATGTTCGTCGCTATAGCAGTGCACAAGTGTTGCAATAGCAACAATTTTCCGTGGGAAAATGTGCACATGTACTAGTGAAAAAATCATCTCAAACACTGAAACATGCATACTTTCGGTAACATTTTCACTTGTAAAGCTTAACTTGAGAAAGAAATGGAATACTTGCAACAACAGATCATTTATGAAGGAATAACAGAGGAGAGGAGCAAGCATTAGCAACAACTCTACTCCCATATAGAGGAGCGATGTAGACAAGAAGAAATACTCTAGAAGCAAAAATACATAATCAAATGGCCACAGGAGGGAGAGCACAACACCTCTTTCTTCCATCGCTCCACTATCCAACACCGCATGCATAATCACATCACCCATCTCAAAAGCACAGAGGGCACCGGATTGGAAACTTGCAAGGACATTGAAGCATAAGTTGACACCTTTTATGAATATCTGCTCAGAGAAAATGATCATGATTGAGAAGCGGCTACTCAACAGGTAACTTCACACATCCCCTCCTTGGTGACGGATGATCAAAATTTCATGCTCATGAGACCCACTGTGCTTCAAGAGGTGGAAATGGATATCAAACAAATGAAGGAAGATAAATCTCCTGGACCGGAAGCCTTTACCGTCAACTTCTTCCATTTATGTTGGGACCTACTCAAACATGAAATATGGGAAGTGGTGGAAGAATCTTGAAGCAATCAAAGGATACTTCTGTAACTTAATGCCACTTTCCTTACTCTCATTCCCAAAGAAGACAAGGCCACCTCTCCAGGTAAGTATGTACCTATTTCCCTCTGTAATGTCCTTTACAAAATCATCACTAAAGTTATTTCCAATCGTCTCAAGTCTCTTCTCCCTCACCTCATATCCCTAGAACAAATTGGGTACGTGGAAGGACGCCAGATCCTTGATGGTATCATCCTAGCTCATGAAGTTATCCACTCCTTAAAAACCTACAAAAAATATGGCATGCTTCTCAAACTGGATATTTCCAAATCCTTTGCTAAACTCAATTGGAACTTCATCAAACAAGTCCTTCTTTCTTTTGGTTTTGATCACTTTTGGGTCTATTGGATCCTCAACCTAATCTCCACGACTTTTTTCTTGATTCTCATCAGTGGAGTTCCCTCTAAAACCTTTAACCCATATTGAGGTATCCGACAAGGCTATCCACACTCTCCCTTCCTTTTTATCCTCATGACCGAAGTTTTGGGGCATATGCTCAATCATGCCAACTCTCTGGGCACCCTAAAAGGCCTCTCGCTTCATGATCAGACCTCCCTCACCCACCAGCAATTTGTGGACGATAATATGCTCATGGGACATCCTTCTTTCCAGGAAGCCAGAACCCCTCACAACATCCTTTCCACCTTCTCTAAATCCTCAAGTATGGCTCTCTATCCAGAGAAATCTAAGGTCTTTTACTTCAACACCCCCCTCATCACCCAAAGAAACATCTCCAAAATCTTAGGCTTCAATACTTCTAACCTCCCCTTGAAGTATCTTGGTGCTCCACTCATAGAATATGCACTCAAACACTCCTCTTGGAGGGATCATCTTGCCAAACTACAGCTTCGACTCTCACTTTGGACCTTGCGCACCCTCAATATAGCCAGATGACTAGTCCTTATCAAATATGTTCTGCAAGCTATGCCCCTTTATATTTTCTCTGTCCTAGCCTCCCTTAAATGGGTCCCCAAATCCATCAGAACTCTGCAACGTAAATTTCTTTGGCAAAGGGACAAATCCTCTCACAATTAGTCCCTCGTCAAATGGGAAACCATTTTTCGTACTAAAAATGAAGGGGGTGTTGGTCTTCAAGACCCGACCAAAACTAATGAAATATTAAGTGCTAAAATTTGGTGGAACTGGATCACCAAAAATAGTAGTCCCTCAGCCCATCTCTAGAACAAAAAATGCGCCCCCACTGGCATGTTCAGAGTCTCATAAGGTACTTGCAGGATATTAAGGGTTCTCTCATGTGGAATGCATCAAGTTCACAACATCACCTTGTCCAACAACCCAGCTTATGGGAGATTCACGACGGATCCTTAGCCAATTCCTGGACGGGTTCTTGGAACCAACTCTCCTACCTGGAGTCCATCCACAATATTCATCACTGTCATGATGCCTTTATGCTCCCCAAACATTACAAAATCAACACTTTCTGGGACCAGGACATTCAACAGGAATTTCGTAATTGTTTGACCCATGACAGATGGAATCCAAACCCAACAACAAGATTATTCTGACTCGCTCTGGGAGGATCATTAGCAAAGACTTATCAGAAACAGGCATGGTCATGACATTCTCATATGGAGATACAAACCCAAAGGTATGTTCTCTACAAATGAATCCTATCAGATTTTTACTAACATTCCCAATGAGCAATTTGAGCCTTGATGGGCCAAAGTATGGGGGTTAAAAACTTGGCCCAAAGTGACTATTTTTCTATGGCTTGTGTTACACAAACATTTTCTCACTTGGGACAATCCCCTCAAGCGAGCCTTCATCGGATTGTCGCAATGCGTACTCTGCAAAGAACAAGAGGAAACCATGGATCATCTTCTGGATTAATGCTCCTTCTCGAGTAGACTTTGGGACATGATTGCCTGCATTTTCAAAAGAATGGATTGCAACCCGAGAAATATCTCTGAAACCATCAATAGTTGTCACAATTTCTCCTATCAGAATCCTATACTCAATAGGCTATGGCAACTCACACTAGGTTTTTATCATCTAGAACATTTGGAAGGAATGAAATCTCAAGAGCTTTGAAGGTAGTGTTACCCCTATGGAAAGAGTTTGGGCCTCTTGTCATCATCACATCAAGGAAACTACCATGATGCACAAATGGAATGATCAGGACCTACATGCTACTCCCAGGGAACAATCTATTCTAGAGAGTTGGAAAATTTCCCCTCTTCAGGATTCCCTTTCAACTACCACTCGGGCTCTCTACCCCACCTCTCATTGGAGGAGAGGCCCTCCCCCTGGGTTTTTTAAACTCAATTTTGATGGGGACTCCAAATGGAATCCTGGGAAAGCTGGTTATGGGGGGGTCTTCAGATCTTCTTTGAGCCATATTCTTCGTGTCTTCTATGGCATTCTAGGTATCGAAAGCAACAATGTTTCTGAATTAACATGCTTACTCCAAGGAATCTGCATCTCCTTCAACAGAGATCTCTTTACACTCATAGTGGAGGGAGACTCACAACTTATCATAAACATGGCCATCAGACTGCACAACAGATCTGACTGCACCAAGGTTTCCCCCAGCTAGAGATTAGATTATGATCTGCAACAAATTTCTCTCCTCATTTCTCAACCTTCAGCCATCACCTTTCAACATGTCGGACGTGAAGCCAACTATTTAGAGGATAAACTATCCAATTGGGGAGTCTCTTACATATCTTATTTGCATCACTTCTCCCTAGAATAGATTCCAAATTCCACCCTTAGGCATGATTGCATCCAAATTTCCAAGGACAATTTGCACCTGGATGCGGGTGGTCACGTTTCATCACGACGAGAGGAAGCGACCATCGGGACACATAGTTGTCCCCGACGTCACTCCCCTGATGTCACCTAATCATCTTCTTAAATGTCTCAGGCTATACTCCACCTCAATCGACGCATGTTCTTCAAACTCATAATGAGAGGTGAGCTCCCCTATGTCACGTGGTACTTTGCTTCTCCATGTAGAGTAATGGTTCCTCTAGATCGATTTGTACATTGTCATTCACCTCATTTGCTCCCTCTTGTGCCATCTTACGAAGTTCAATTATTCTGTTACATCGAGGGTGATTGAGGATTGCTCCACCCTCCGGTCTCTTGCACTCATCTTCTCTAACGACACCCAGAATTCTCATCATTTAGCATCTCTGGTCCAACTGATAATGTCATGTAGACTACGATCCACGCTTAGATGGGGACGTGGTGGACGTGGCAATGCCAACAAGCACGCCAGAAGTTTTACAACTCAAGCTAACACAGATGGTTATGACATATAAATCCATGATTCTCTCCGCAAACTCTTAGATGGCTGTAGGATGAGCTCATTGGTGCTCATTCTGCGACAAACTGGATGGTACTCCGCAGGAAAAATTTATGGGTTATCAAAAATATACTACCTCGGCTCATTCTTCATCTCCCAGGCTCTCAAATGAGCCCTCGACTCCTTTTGCAGTCCCCATGGACATTAAGACCCCCCCCCCTCCTCTGAGGCCCATTGCAATCACTATGCAGGAAAAATCAGTTTCCAACATTGTGGCTGAACATAGGAAAACCAAACCACTCTCGGTCAAGTAGAGTCCCTCTAGTAAAGAGTAAGATATCGTTAGTGAAGAAGACACCGACAACGAAGTTAAGGGTATTGAGGAACATCATGTCCAAGAATATGTCAACCCACCCACTCCCCTAGCGGATGGTTGACCAAATTCTAGACTTGGATTCAACTTTGGGGTTCCTATCGTGGAGGAGCCACCCTCCTAGACTTAAGTCCATGTTTCATGGTTTTTATGTTTTCATATTTAGACATGGTCGTCTTGGATACAACCTACCATGTTTATCGCAGAATTTATTTTTAGTTTTTATGCTTTCATACTGTCAATTTTGATATTACAGTGATCTATTTTCCCTACTACAGCAAGGATCATTTGATTTTAACAGCCTAAATTCCCCTGAGGGGCATGTCTTATCTCTCTTTCCACTACATTTTTCTTGTAGAAATGCCACTATGAGTTGTATTTTTTACTGTATTACTATTTTAATTTAATAGATTAGCATCTGAAATTACCAAAAAAAAATGTACTGAATGTGGCCAACGTTGGAAATTTTTCTAGTTGTGCTTGCATGGATTGAAATTTGGCATGGTAGACTAGATGCATGCATTGATGGTATTGGAGAGTTTCCAGTCTCAAACATGGATCACACAAACAATTTTCCAATCAAAGAACAAACCTATAGAATATTTTTCAAGATTGTCCTAGAAAAATTCACCTCTTCCGGCCCAAATCGTCGAACTTTTAGACTACATGTTTTTTTTTATCTTCTAAAAAGGATCTCCCCAAAGGTTTAATAATTCTATTAAAATTAAAATTTGCACGCAAATATAAACGGTGTCTTAAATAATTTTATTTTCTAAAAAGGACTCCCCAAAGATTTGATAATTAATTTAAAAGAAACCAAATCTTGCACGCAAATATAAATCGCGGCTCTCCTCTTTTTTTGAGAATAAGTTTAAAAAAATCTTCTTAACAATTACCGAAACAATTTACATGTAGTCTCCCCTTTATGTGTAGTCTTTCTTCCACAATATTTACTCAGTTGAGTCTCCTTTCTTGGCGACAACTCCTTTAGGGGCTCTTCCTTCACGAGCTCCTTCTCTCTCACCAAGTATTTCTCACCAATGCTTCACTGCCCTGCTCTGATACCACTGACACCGGCCATACCGAGTCTCAACAATGATTGTATAATTATGTAGAAGAGTAATACATTTAAAAGATCTCAAAACTGTTATCTACAATTAGATAACGAGATTATTAACTGGAATTTAATAACTAATAACTGATATATTAATTACAATGAAATCTGGAAGGATTATTCAGCATTGCCCACCTCCATTTCGGTTCTTATGGATTGCAATAGATGATAGATATTCTCAATGCTAAATTCGCATCATGATTTTCTCCAAAACTTATTGGAAATCATAGATTGTGGTAGCTACCTCCCTGGTTATCAAGTTACTCTTTGAAACGATTATGAATCGTTTTTACTCGAATAACCAACTTAAATAACACATATAATCCATGAATGGACAAATACTATATAATTGATAAGATAATGATGTTTTACAATTACATTGCCGCGGTTCTTATAAGTCATTTTGCACCTTTTCAATATAAGTTATGTCTTTTGACTTTTCATAATTATTTATTTGTTTATTTATTATTTTAGTAATTATTAGTTATTAATATTAATTAATATTAATATTAATAATTAATGTTGATTTGTATTTTTTTATATAGCATTTCCTTCCCCTTAGAGAAGATTTGTCCTCAAAGCTTAAAGAAGACAAGGCTTGCGTCTGATTTTTATCTTGACCCATCATCTCTAGATTCTTTCTTTTAGTATTTGCGACACTTGATGAAATGAGACGATACGAGTTACAAATTCCAAAGAAGAAACGTCGCATCGTCGTTGATGTGGTCCATCCGAGATCTATCCTCATCGAGGCTATTTTATGGCTTTGTGGGGTGGTTCTTCTCGTTTGTTGCTTTGTGAGGTGGTTCTGCCCTGTGATCACGAGGGTCAGAATGAGGCTCTATGATAGAGATGTGGCAGTTTTTTGGGTCATCAAAGGTTTACTAGGGCATGTGTTAGTTGAACAAGAAGCCAAATGCTAGGGGGATGATTCTCCAGTCCATTACTGGAAGGAGCAGTGGAAGGACTCATGTTAAATGCATAAAATTTGATGTCATAACCCACATTTCAGGCATTCGGTTCTGATCTAACTTGGACTTTGGTTGAGGTGGTGGTGCAGGTCATCTCAGGACGTTAGCAAGGAGACTGGGAAGAACTAGTGTGTGGCTCAGGAGGGAGGATATGCGACTAGGAATGTCAGCGAGTCAGGTGGGTGTGTTGTTGTTGTCATCAGGGAGAAGCAATCCGGCGACACTCTAGGGGAGTCATTTAGCGGAGGTCGAGGTTATTGATGTCCTCCCTCCTACTTGTATAATATTTTTGTTTTTGCCTGCATATAGACCCATTTTTACATTTATAGATGGTCTGATCACTACTGCTTATCGGAGAATAAATATTCATTTTTGTAATCATGGGCCTGATCGGGAAATTCAAAAAGGTGATAAAATAGGAAAGGGAGGGGAGACCAATGGGTCCTGGTTTCTTTTTTCTAAGGGTAGATGGTCTGGGTGCCTTCTCATAATATGGTTGAAATTGTATTGATACTCTAGGATGATAAGCCTTTCTATGTACTTCTTACTGATAATTAATATATGATCTCTCTTACTTACAAAAAAAATATTTTATGCGTATTTCTTATCATAGAAGGTTGTAAGTTGCAACATTGGAATGTTCTTCTTCTTTTTTACTATTATGGTCCATCCTTCTTAGATAAGAGTTAATGTGTCATATCGCTCCAATTTTCTCTATTTTGGGGGTTCATCTAAAATCTTATGTTCTACCTTTGATTCCTTTATTCGATCAACCAAGCTCACACAACGCTGGGAGGAGAAGTCAACCTATTTTGGGGGAGCAGTGGTTGTCTTTTTGGTGAGAGGCAATTCCTTGCTAGCGAAGGGGAGAGAAGATTTTCACGGAGGACTAGTTGGTCTGAAAAATGACTCAATCGAGGAATGTACTGATTGAATACACTACTTCCCCTAAAATTTTCAAAATGAACTTCTTTTTAGGGGCCACTTGCAAGGGTGATATTGTTTGTTCAACTTCTTGGCTAGTTGAAAGAGATATCAATTGGTTTTCTCTTTTCATGCCATCTTAGCAAGTAGATTTTGCCAAAGGACTTTGGAGATGGACCATTCTTTTGAATATTAAGACAATACGTTACAATGTGCCCTATTTCATAGCATGCTTTGCATTTGAAGAAGACTTCAAAGTCCAACTTTTGGATCCATGTATAGTCCTTACCAACAAAATTGATTTCCGCTTTCTGAAATTCATATCAACATAAATACATGCATATGTGGTGATGTGACAGTGTCCATCCTCCTCACTTCAACGTGGAATTTATCAAGATAATTTCCAATATCACTAAGCTAATCATAACCCCAAAATTAAAGAGAAATAACCAAGCGCTTCACCCAAACAAAATAACAAAGAGAGAATCTATTATATGATCAAAAGATAGAGTTCAAATCTTCATTTAAAGTCTAGAGTTTCAAAAAAACAAAAAAAAAAATCTAAATTAACAAAGAGAAAATTTATTATATGATCAAAAGTAACAAAAAGAAAATTTGTTATATGATCAAAAGATAGAGTCCAAGCCTTCATTTAAAGTCTAGAGTTTCCCAAATACAAAGACCTAAATTAAGGATCTTGTCTTCATCTTCCACTATATCAAAGTCCAGAATGAAGAACCCTTTAACACATGGATAAACAAAGGCTTCCCCTTTGAAATCCGATTTCGATACACACTTAATCAATTATGCAAATCAACTCATCTCGGTAAAAGGTCATTGAATTTGCAAATTAGGCCATTACTCCTCTAAAATACTTCCAAGTGTGTATCATCCTTGATAAAAGGCTTCCTACTCTCTAAAATGCTGCTGGTACTTCTGTTATTTGCATTTCGCTTTTTATTGCACTTGGATTAAAGAAAAAAACCTCTGAAGTGTGTATCATCCTTGATAAAATGCTTCCTACTCTATAAAATGCTGCTGGTGCTTTTGTTGTTTGCATTTCGGCTTTTATTGCACTTGGATTTAAATAAAAACCTCTGAATTGGCATTTGCAATCTATGCAAACACACAGTCTTTTCTGATTGTCAAATATGCACCAGTGGTCTAGTGGTAGAATAGTACCCTGCCACAGTACAGACCCGGGTTCGATTCCCGGCTGGTGCAGTTATTATTTTCAAATATTTCATTTTCTGTTTAGGTGTTGAACTTCGTTGAAGGATCATTTTTAATGCTCAAATGATAAAACATTTGTCAATACTGTTCGATTCCGGCTGGTGCTTATGGAGGATTTTTATTTTTCCGTCTTCGATTTAGGCTATGAACTTCTTTGAAGGATTTATTTTTATTTCTTCTAAAAGAATTTCACAGATGCTTACTTCTCGATTTAGGGTTTGAACTTCGATGAGGCTGAGGTTTTATTTTTATAGTTTCTTAACGAATTCCACACTGCTTTTGTTTTTCGTTTTCTATTGTTTCTTGTAGGTTTTATTTTTATTGAGAACTCCACACTCTGTAGCTGAGTCTGAAATTTAGATAGCACAATATTTCGCAAACGCAGCAAGCCTTCCCTTTCAGTAACCGATGTCTAAATCTCTCTATATAGTTAACTTTTGTAGAACCATCAATTGCTAAACTTCTTGACCAATAACGAACAAGTCGTTGTAGTATAGTGGTAAGTATTCCCGCCTGTCACGCGTGACCCGGGTTCGATCCCCGGCAACGGCGAGATGTTTTTATGCCAAAGTCTAGTTTGTATCAGTTTGATGCAACCGGGTTCTATCCCCGGCAACGTCGAGTTCTTTTTAATGCCAAAGTCTAGTTTGTATCAGTTTGATGCAACTATTAGGCAAGTTGAAGTTGATATATACTCTTTTTTCTCCTGGAAAAAAAAGCGTAATTTTATTTCAGCCGAAGCGAATCAAAATTACATTTTGTAGATGCAGATGCATTACGAGCACTTAGCTCAAGTGCCGAAGCAAGCGGTCGAAAAATAGACCATAGGTCTATGAAAAAGATAAAACTATAATACAACATAGGACATAGTAATCGAGGATGAAAATATGCCTCTAATTTCCCTTTTTTCTCCATCTTCTTTCTTTTCACTTCAGTCCAACCATCCTGCAGAGTGACAGTTACGATCAATTGTTTACCTACCATCTCCCCTGGCTGTTGAATAGTAACTAGATCTTTATCAGAATCTGAGCTTTCTGTTTCATGTGCACGCTTT
Organism: Pseudotsuga menziesii; assembly: GCA_001517045.1. NCBI lineage: Eukaryota > Viridiplantae > Streptophyta > Pinopsida > Pinales > Pinaceae > Pseudotsuga > Pseudotsuga menziesii. The sequence goes on along the minus strand of LPNX010358548.1, from coordinate 286,131 downwards.
AGTCCACTAAAAGAAGCATCGCAGGATTCACATCATTTGATAGTGTTTCCGCATCCACTGATTCAGATTTCATCATATTTTCCTCATTTTTCTGTAATTCCGGTTGTTCTTCATCTTCACTCTCCTCGTCCCCAACTAGAGATGGAGCGTAATCTGTTTGCCAATTTTTACGGTTAAAAGTCTGCCCCTTCTTTTTCTTTGTGAACTTTTTAGGAAGAGGGCATGTGTCTTGGAGGTGACCTGTCAAAAGACGTAATCTGCATCTAAAAGCAATATTTTCATAGTCCAACCTCTGAATCCAATTGAAAGATTCATGTTTTAGCTGTAATCTATCCGGGAGTCCTTTGCTGAGGTCAATCTCCACACAAATTCTTGCATAGGTAAATAATCCCTATTATTTCCTGTCGCTATCACTTTTGATAAACCTGTCAAGAAGATTGCCAATGTCTTCCAATACTAAATGGTGCCAAAATGGTAGAGGTAAATTTGGCATCCTCACCCACACTGGCATCTTGGTTACCACCATGGAGTTTGAATCAAACTCTGGAAACTAGGTTGTTATGGAGAGCCCAGCTCTCCCCCAAAACCAAGGTCCCTAAGTTAGCATTTTCTAGTAATCTTCCTGAGATTCAAATTGAACTACAAAGAATCCCTTGGAACATAAGAGGATTTGACAATTGGTTGTCCAATTTGTGTAAACCCATTGATGGAGATCAAAAGATCTGGGCCAAAAACCTTTAAAACGACAAATGATGGCTACAGATTGTAGATTCTTGATCTCTAGTGTTGGTGTAGATTCCATTTTTTCCACAAAATACGGATTGTTCTAGGGAGAAGAAGAGGCTGTTGTCGGAGGTCCCTTAGGTCGAGCTGCTTCTTTATACAACGAAGGACCGGAGGGTCTTTTATTTCCTTCTGCTCCCCCCCTCAGGCGGTGCAACAAAAAAATGGTTGAGTTCTTTGAGATCTGATAATCTGTCGGCCTAGAATCTTCCTGCAATATTTTGCCTTCATGGAGGAAGAAGAAAGAGGTTCTAGGAAAACCCTCTCTTCACTTGAGATCTGCTTTTAGTGTCTCCACTGATTCAGATCCATGAACCCATACCAGATTCGACTTCCCGGATGTCAATTTTATAAAGATCTGAAACTTGTCTATGTCTACCCTAACTCCAGATTTCGAGGAGAGATTGGAAGCAAATATCCCATTCCAGATTGATTTGAGGTCGATGCAAAGAGCCGAGCTCGCCATTGAGTGGATGCAACCTCTCTTCGACCACTCTGTTGACTTGCAGATCAAGTTTTCCTCCGGTACAGAAGATGAAATACGACCGCTACTTCTCACAGATTTGTCGCACTTGGTAGTCTCGGGCGCAACTCCTATGTCTTCGGACTCTCCTTTCCTCTTCTTATTTTTGGGAGAAACCCTAAACTCCACATCCTCTTCGATAGCTTTAATACCGCTAGAAGCCTCAGTAAACCCTGATCTATTCTGATCCCTCTTCTGCGCCTTATCACAAAGATCATGCTTGCTCAACTTCTTTGTCCGGGTTCAAAACCCTATAGAACCTTTTCCAGAAGGTGTTTCATTATTTACCTCATCGGATCTATCAATACCTTCATCGGCAACTGTAGAAAGGGTCAGTTTGGGCTTAGAAGCCTCAAACACCCCTGAGACATCAAGATCTTCAGCTTCATTCTCCTCCTCTTCTTCAATGTCTCTGAGCTTCTTGATGCTTCCTTAAATCTTCCCGTGCATTCATTTTCTCTTGGAGGAGAGGCCACCCATAGACCAGTGAGCCTCGTTTTCCCACGAGAGAAGCGGGGCCGAGGGAGGGGATGGAGGATCGACTCTCTCTGAGTTGAACTTCACGTCACCGTAGACCCATGGCCTCGGAAGATTGCCTCCATAAAACTTCCCAGGCGCCAGAGGCAAAACCATTTTTTTTACCCTCGATGAAGACAACACACTCATTTTTGAATTCTTATATACACCAATGAATTAAGAAATTGTTGGAATCAATAAATTCCTTCATTACAATGCCGAAGTTGATATATACTCTATTTCAGTGTGTCTGGTAATCCACCAACGATTCCTCTCTTTAATTGAACTTGTTCAGAAGTTAATATTTGTTCATTGGTTTGAAACTGATATTATTCTACGAACTAGTCAAGCACACCTCTTGCTTCAAGAGGTTGTTGTCTGGTTAGAGATTACTTGTAGGGTCTCAAAATCTTCTTTAAGTTGATAGATTAATAGATTTTTATACAGGTACAAATGATATCTTCCTTTAGTGCAACATTTAATGTTGTTGTTGTGGAGATGTGAACTATTGGATCATATTCAGCAATTCACATCCATTCGCCGCAACATTAAATGTTGCATGTTGTTGATGCAGGGATGTAAATCGTTGGATTAATCATTGCTCTCAAATTGCAAATCCCATCACCTCACTTAAAAAGAAAGGGATTAAATTTGCATGGAAGGAGGAATGTGATAGAGCATTTTAAGAGATGAAGCAAAGATTTACCAGTTCCCCGATCCTTAGAGTGCCAGATATTGACAAGGATTTTTGTGTATGCATGGATGCTTCTGGGAAAGATCTAGGCGCAGTATTAATACAAGGAGGAGTCATAGCTTACGTCTCACCTAAGTTTAGGGACCACGAGGAAAACTATGCCACCCATGATTTAGAACTGGCAACGGTTGTAATGGCCCTCAAATTATGGAGACACTTTCTCATGGGACACCAATGTTAACAAAAAGTGTACATTGTTAAGGCCACATAGGTTAAACATACAAGTATTAGCTCATGGGCTATAAGTTGAAGGATGAGTGTAGGTATTTGTGCTAGTGATAAGGAGGTAGACCATATGGTAGGCCATATACAATAGACCATCATAAAGTTTAGTGATAATAGTAAGTATAAAAACTCAGATTATTCCTTTGGTTAATAAGATGCAACGGCATTAAATGCTACATTGCGGTGTGCATATTGAACGCCCTCTTTTATCACTAGGTACAATGTAATCCACTGATTCAAGCTCTTAGTAAAACTATCACTGAAATTGTACAACTCTCTATAAAGTTGATAGATTATATTTATTTCATAACTTGACTTACATAACACAATATGAATATAAGAAAATGTACAATGTAATCCACTGATTCAAGCTCTTAGTAAAACTATCACTGAAATTGTACAACTCTCTATAAAGTTGATAGATTATATTTATTTTATAACTTGACTTACATAACACAATATGAATATAAGAAAATGTAAAAACAATAGATGTCTAAAATAGGATTTTCATAGGTCATAAGTTGTGAAGTTGGAATTTTTTTCTTCTTTTTTATTTGTTGTTGTTGATCCTTCTTGGATAAGAGTTATTGTATCTTGTTGCTCCAATTTGCTCTATTGTAGGGGTTCAAACAAAAATGTATTTTCTACTTTTGATTATTTTCTTCGATCAACCAAGCTCACTGAAGGATGATAGGAAAAGTCAACCTAATTCAGGGGGAGGGGTGGCTTTTTTTTTAATGGTGACAGGGAAGTCCTTGCTAGCGAAGGGGAGAGAAGATTTTCATGGACTAGTTGGTATGAAAGATGACTCAATCCAGGAATGCACTAACTAAATACACTACTAACCCTAAACTTTTTCAAAACAAATTTCCTTTCTAGGAGCCACTTGTGACGGTGAAATTGTTTATTCTATTGCTTAGCTAGTTGAAAGAGAAATCAATTGGTTTTCTTTTTTTATGCCATCCCAACAAGTAGATTTTTCCAAAGGACTTTGGAGTTTAACCATTATTTTGAACATTGGGATAATAAGCTACAGTGTGCCCAATTTTATAGCATAGCTTGTATTTGAAGAAGACTTCATAGTCCAACTTTTGGATCCATGTAGAGTCCAAATGTTGAATCTCCATCGTTTACACATCCACCCTAGTTAGAATCAAAGAAGACTACTAACTTGATATTTATATTGTGATGGGAGAATGAAAGACTCCTACTAATTGTTCCTTTCTCATCACAAGAATCCTTGGGACACTCTCCATTGACTTTCTTTCAAATCTTACATGTATCTTGATACTATGTAAACTTCGCAAAAAATATCAAACTAGTAATGTTTATCTAGATCAAACTTCCTACCAATATGGTTACCGATTTTATTTAAGAGCTTTGGACCAATTCTCATTGTATGCTTCTTAAAGCAACCAATTTCATCTTGTTCATTATCAAGTTCATCTTTAGAAATATCACCACAACGATCATCTTCACTTTCTAAGATATCACCCGGATTATTTTTCTAAGTCTCATAAAATGGGAGAGACACATGTACATCATCATTGTCAATATCAACAAAATTTGAACTATCAACTTTGGAATCAAGTCACCTATGCCATAAGTTGCACCACACATTATGATTATTTCTCTAACTTTGCTTTCCAATGCCAACATCACATTTTCCTTTGCCAATAAGTCTTTTTGCAACCATCTCATATTTCTCATCATGGGATTTCATAATATCATTTACCCATTTTATCCAGTGATGCCATTTTTTTCCTTTTAGTTTACTTATGCTTTGGCTAGTGCAATCAACACATTGTTTAAAAAAGTTGTCCTTTTTTGAATTTTCTAGTTTGTTTTGTTTGTGTAGCTTGTCAAGAAGCAACAAATCTAGGGTGTCGGGTACAAGTGATCATGTGCACATCTTTCAAATATGGTGATGGTGGGGCATTGGGTAACATCGAGCATGCACCCAAAATTTTCAATACTTTGGACCTTATCTTCAATAAGAACTTTGTAATTTTGATCTCCCATTAATTTCAAGAAGCAATGCCCATACAAAAACTCATTTCTTTCATGATATTCAATATACCTCTCATATGAGGATACAAGAATGGATTTTCTTTTGGTGATCTACCTTCACAATAAAACTTGGCCAAAGAGTGTAGTCGAGATCAAAGATAACATAGTCCAAACATCCCAATAGAGGTCACGACCTTGTCCAACCAACCCAATAGAGGTCAAGACTAAGGATTAACATCCCTTAAAGAGATCACGCCTACCCTAGGGCAACCAAAAAAATTCATGGATCAAGTATGAGAAGCCACACAAGGGTCAAGGCCCACTCTAATGAACAACAACAGGATCATAGCCCAAGTCTGGATAGAAAAAATGGTCACAACCCAAGTCTAGGAAGCCAACAGTGGTCATGACCCAAGTTTGGGAAGCCAACAATGGTCACGACCCACTCTAAGACACCCAAATAGGTCACGCCTAGCTCAGGGAATCCCACAATAAGGTCACGGTTCAACAGTAGGTAGTCCAAATAGGAGGATGACAGGCTTAGATGGATGAGAAAGAGAAGAAGGCAACACCAAACCAACAACAACAAATAAGTCAAGAAGATAGCAGTCTAGTAGGCTGTGGGAGATGGAGGCTGTGAGCATCGCCCTAAAATTTTACCAAAATGGCATCCAACCAAAATCCATAGCACATTATGTAAAACTCAGAAATTTCAAGTGAATTAAGTATACTGACCGATCAAGGAGGCATTGTGTCCTCTATGGATTCTCAACCTCCTCTACGACCTCCTTGACCTCCTCTGTGACCTCATCAATCTCCTTTGAGAAGTCCTCAACCACCTCAACCTCCTTGGCCTCCTCTGTGACCTTTGTTGTGACCTCTGCAAACTCCTCAACCTCCTCTGCAAACTCCTCGACCTCCTTGGCCTCCTATGTGAACTACGTGATGTCCTCTGTGACCTGTGTGGTGACCTACGGCCTAGATTAGTTAAATAGTCACTCTACCAGTGTAGCCTGTGTTTTTGGTCACTTTGGATTTGGGACTATTCTAGAACCATTTAACTCATATGTTTTGATGAAATTTATGGGTAGGCATAATAAGTGCCCCAATATAACATATTAAATGAGTATAAATAATGCAATATTTGAGGTTACATAATGTTGAGGTATCAACCTATGCTCGTGTTGTTGAAATATAACTCATGCTTTTGGTCATCCTTGGTTTGAGACTATTATGCAACCATTGAAATCAATACTTTTGTATTAATTTTTGTGGGTATAACAAATCTAAAATATATGTATACCAAAGGACAAATAGTTGCATTAGAAACAATAAGTTGTTGATGTGGAAATACGAAGCTAGTGGATAGTTAAAGAGTTGAACATGATATTATATTTATTGATGACAGTTGAATAGATAATCATTCTATAAACCATCCCATGAGTTGAAATGCAAGAACACTAAAGATACCAATCATTAAGGTGTTGTAAGAAGCCTCGTAAGATTGTGTGGTGACTCCATGAATAAGTTTGAACTACTACTTCGACTATGGTCTCTACTAATGAATTATAAAAGATGGAGTGGAGTGGGGTTGAGGGGGGGGATAACGAAGGCATGTGTGTAGTGGTTTCTTCAAGGGTGAGGTACTTGTAGCTAAGAGAAAAGGTTATATTTCTATGCCATAGACGTCATATTTTCTACGTCATAGACGTCATACTTTCTACGTCATGGGCTCAAGTCTAAATGAAAAAATGCTCCAACAATAACAACATATTACCTAAATAAATAAACGCATATGAGGTGTTGTTAGCTAAATTACTACATATTACCTCTTGATGGAATCTTCGGCCTTAAAGAGGGGGTATAAGGGGAATTTGGATTTTTTATCACTAGGTATGGATCCTACAACCCTCAAAATGTTAATGGGAGGAATCCTCAGAATTAGGTCCTAAAGGAATTTATTAAATAATTCCTTGAACAAACACAACGAACCTTTAAATGTTTTCTTGTCCTATGCATGGGGATAACATTGTGATCATGAGGATTGCATCGATAGGGATGTATGGAAAATAAACTCAAGTATTATTATGTATAGTAATATTTTAGGAATCTAAATAAATTAAAACACCTCATACCAAGATACATGAGTTCTTTAAGCTATTGTTGGCCTCCAAGTTGGGATGTGGGTGTCGCTAGGCAACTTTCAACACTAGTTATGCATCTTAGGGAACCTAAGGAGGATGGTTAGGTGACAAATATGGAACCTAGTACCTAGAGAAGAATTTATGACTCTACAACCACCAATGAAGAATCCAACTACTAGATATGGCCCCTTGATGGTACCCATGGCCTTCGATTTGAATCATTTGTGTGATTAAGAGGTTTTAATCATAATGGATGGGTCTAAATATATTTTTTCCTTATGGGCAGGGGGACAAAACCATTCATACCTAAATCAATATTATAGGGGTGTAGGTTTATGAACAACACTTGAAACCACCACACATGACCTATTAATGATATATTTGGGTTATGTGTGAAGAGATGAGTGCCATAATTGGGTTTCTAGCACCATATGGGTCTAAGGAGCCTACACATGGTCAATAAATGAAACCCAACCCTTATTCCCTAAAGGAACAATCATGCATGACCTTTAGAGGAGATATTTAGATACTTTGATTGGGAGTAATTAGGTTGTTTTCAACATTAAGTGTAGGTATAAAGACACTTTACATTGTAAAAGGAAGAAACTCAATCCTCACTTCCATATACATTTATTTTAATGTTAAGGTCAAGGAAGACTAACTTGAACCATGATGGTATATTGATGAAATTATGACCATTAATCATGACGTGAAACAATATGTAGTACTTTAATCAAGGATGTTTGGCCCCAAAATGGGGATATGGGTGCCATGCCCTAAACTATGGTTGAGTGAGGAAATATAGGTCTTAGTCCTAAAGGGAAGTGTATAAGACTCAAGCACCATGAATAAGAAATATAATCACAACATGAGGTCCTTCTATGGGATGAATGTCCTTTAAGTGCTATTATTGGTTTCATTACTATGATTTAACAATCAAACAATGGTATTCATGCCATAAAAATGTTTCTAGGAGGAATCTTGGGACTTTGGTCATAAATGAATCTTCTATGGCTCAAGGGAAATGAAAAATTCCTTAAAAAACTATAAGGATATATTTAGTGGATATTTTACTTATAAGCCTTAAATAAATCATCTAAGTATCGAAGGACATAAGCAAGGAAGGAAACCACTGCATAAGATCTCTCTAGGGGATGTTTTGGGTATGAGTGTAGATATTGACAGTATTATGAGGTCTCAATCACCAATATATGGGTGTAACGGATTTAACCATGGTAGTGGAGGGAAACCCAAGCCTTAGGTCCTAACGAAATCTTCTATGGATCACACTCCACAAAATCATAGTTTCCAAGCTTTTCACTCTCTTAGTGAAGGTATGGATGCCATAAAAGGATTTTGAAACCAATATTTGCTATGAGGGACTTCAACATGGTTTAAGGATAAAATTAACTCCCTAATCCCTAAAAAAAATCTATGGATTAAGGGAAATTATTAAGGCCCAAAAAAACTATTTGATATATCTACTATGAGGGAAGAATTAAGATGATTGGGTTACCATCAATCATCTTTATTTTTCTCCTCCTGTGGCTTAGACACTTATAAAATGCTTATAAAGATGAAGGTAGCTTTTCATGTACAAGCAACAATAGAGCTTTTTCATTTGGTACACAAGTCTAGATCTATGTTAAGTCCCTTTGGTAATGCACCTACTTGCTTTCCTACATAACAATGGAGCATATAGTGGAATGACCCTTAACGAAACACTTGAGATGGTGATCATGATCGTGATTTAGATTTTTTGGTACCTAATTTATTGTGTAGAGGGCCTTTCTGCATTACTCTAGTAGCTCATGTAGATGCACAAAATTGAGAGAGCATTTGTTCACCTTTGTCTGAATAAGAAGGGCATATTTTCCATAATAGAGAAATTTTCATGTTATGACATTGTGTTGCAGCTGCAACTATTTCCCCCAAAAATTTGATTTTTAGGGTCCCCCCTTTTTACTTTCTAGCATCTAGATGGCCTAGGATTGTTTTATTTCAACCCAAGTTTGCCTTGGGCTCAGCGGTTTTTTGAAAAAACTTAGTCTTTTGCATATCCATATCGGATGTCTAGTTGACTAGTCTTTCGACGTTGCGGAGGTACAATCCACTAGATTTTCGATGGGTTTTATTGGGAGCCTTCCGAGATCTAAGTAGCTGCATCGAGAGTGAGTTTGTCTATCCTCTCAGAGTTGGTCTGTCGAGGTTCTGGTGTCTTAGTACAAAGTGGATCTGATGGATCGGATGCCCCTTCAGCTATCCTTTTTCGATAACCATTTAGGTGGGAAATCTCACGGTCAAGTTTGTGTTCTGGAACGAGCCGAAATGTTAGTCTGTCCATCGACCGACGTTGTGGAGGGTTAGTTGCGAGTTTATCTGAAACATAGTATTGTTCCCTCCGATACTGAAGGAGTTAGTGACTCCAGTTTCCGGTGTTGCTTTCCCATCCGATGTATTGGGTGATTAGAGTGAGTTGCAACCGACACTATGATTTTCCTTCAGAGTTAGTCTCCCGACGAAGGTTAAAAGGTTTTCCTGCCATGTTAGTTGTTCATTGCCGATGGAGGTTTATATAAGGCCCTTTGAGCTCGTGACTTGTCATTTTCAAGTTGGTAGCCATCAGACTCGATTGCGCACAGCTGTCAGGTTTTGATACGTTCTCCTTTGCACCTACGGAAGTTTTCTCCTGTCCAAGACGCCCGCATCCCCGTTGCCAGGTAGGATCCATTCATGATTTTGTTTTGCATGGTTTTGTCTTATGTTTGGATTCTTTTTATTGTTCAAACCGCCGGGGTGGATAGATTTAGGTTTTCCGCGGGAGGGTAGGGTTTTGCATTTTTTGTGGTTTTCCTGCGATAAATATTCCTTTATTTTGAATGCGGCTTGCTTATTTGTGAACGTTTTCATTATTGGCCGGTTAAGTTTCCACCCAAGCCTCTGTGCAGCCATGACTGCGCTATTGACAGTTGTGTGGACGTTTAGGGCACGGTGCAGATGAGCGTTTCACCGTCTACACCAAGTTGTTCTTATTTGATCTGGTCTTAGCCTAGGGTCAGATAGACATGTCTCCTTTGACGAAAAGTTTCCATGGGACGTAGGAGGACTGCGAGTTTGATAGGGGTTTGGGGTTTTGTGTTTAAACAGACGGCGGGGTGAGTATTTGCCTCAGTCGAGGTGCCCATATAGGCTCTAGGAAGTTGGAAGACTTTAGGGTTTTGAGCAAGCAGAGCTTTGGGCAGATTTGGAAGCATAAATTTTTTGAAAGCTTTTTTCCTTTGCTAAAATCTCATTCAGAAGCACTATGGTATTAACATAAATTTCCAGCATGCATATCGAAGAGATGGAAATATTTGTATGTTTTATTGTTTATCACTATACCATTTGCTAGAGATAGTTAAACTAAAACCATGTTTCATGATTGTTACAAGTTGATTTACAGCACAGCAATATGCCAAGAAAACGGAAGAAGAAAGCCCAAGTGGTTGAAGAAGAACCTGAAGTAGAAGTGATAACTAGGGTGCAAGTCATCTATGAATATACTAAAGATAGTATTGGAGTTCAACCAGAATATAAATGGGAAGAGGTGTATAGGATGATTTCAAGCCAGACTGTTCCAGATGCTGGTTTCGAAGATATGCACAGATATGCAAATATTGAGAGGTCAGCCCTGATGAAAGTGGCTACCAGGCCTGAGCTTTTTCTATTTTCGGAAGTGATAGGTTGGATTCTACCCATGGCAGATGTAACAAGGATGATCCTAGCAAACATCGAGAAGCAAGGTTATGCAGCATACAACCCTGCTTATGTGTCCATGGCATATCATCTACCATTACCACGGACTTATCTAACTGAAGGTTGGTTAAAGGCGTTAGGTCTGGACTTGGTAGAGACAGTGAAGAAAATGATGATCCCGGGCAGAAATTTCAGGACAAGGCCTTCTGGAGAATATGAGACATCGACTCTTCGTACTCCATATAGATTCATTGTGTTGATGTTGAACAAAAATTTTTGGAAGAGCTAATGGGAAAAGTTTTAAGCTGGGTTGGATACCTATTATTTATTATGTTGTTACACAAGGGACTATTTTTAACTGGGCAAGCATAGTATCCAACAGCCTGTCGACATGCATAAGTGCAGCATTGGGAGGAGTATCCCAAAAGAAGTAAGAATTTTACATGAGTTCTATTTTGATTGATTGCATTCTGTGCACTCAACCTTTCCCTGCATTAAGTTGCCATTGGGATAAGGACCGAGCTCCAGTGTATGCAGCTTATAAATTGTTTTGGGCTCACAAATATTACAACTATTATAGGGAGATCTGTGAGCATTTCATCATGCCTTTATACACTTTGATTTTCTTGGTAGAATGCAATTGCATGTCAGAAGAAGCTTTCAAGGCCATCCAAGAATATGGAAGTTATTATCTAACAGAGGATGGTTTATATGTAAGAATGTATGGTGGTTCAAGGCCCCCTTCTCTGCTCCCAAGATATGTTACTAATTATGTACTCCATAAAGAAGCTGTTAGATAGTTATATATTGATGGAGTAGGGAATTTCCTTTTTGAACAATAAAAGGCAGTATATCCTGCAGCTCTCTTTTTTGTTGGAAGTTACAAATTTTAAAGAGTGAAGAATGAAGTAGAGTTTGTCAAGGAATTGGAAAACTTTCACTTTGGTGAAATGAACTTCCATAGAAATGACTCCGAGGACAAAGTAGCTGATTATTGCAAGGAAGCTGGAGTTCATTTTGAGTGCACAGATTTTTGGGACAAAGATGAGGAGACTTTCCACAATGCTAAGAACATGACAGCCTTAAGAAAAAGATTCAAACAGAAGATAGCTACCATTGGTGGTAAAGGAAATCTTGCTGAGAAACAGAAAAGGAAAGAAGAAGAAGAAGCAAAAAAGAGGCAAGAAGAAGCTAATAGACTAGTACAGGAGGTAGAGAATTGGCTGATAACGGAAGAGGAAGAAAAGAAATGAGCTGCTAAAGAAGCATCAAAGAAGGTTGAAGAAGAAAAGACAAGAAAAGAAGAAGATGAAATCTGGAAAAAGCAGGCAGAAAGTGAAGGTTTCATATTAGAAGGTTTCCAAAAAGAAAAACAACAAACAGAGATGACAGCTAAAGGATCAAGAACAGAGACATTAGAAGGACAAGACCCTACGGATCAAGGACAGGCTTAGTCTGATATGGACCCATTAGAGCATGTTGTTCCTTCTAGCAGTGCAGTAGGAGAAGGTTCAGCGTCAACTTCTGGAATTGAGTTAATTCCTTTCATGCCCACTGAAGGGGAAGACGTGCTGAATTTTAATACTATCTTTTACGACAAGGAGAAAAAGAGAATTGTCAAAAGAATCGAGAAGAAAGTGGACACTGGGCGTAATCCTGGAATAATCGTGACTGATAAGACAGTGATCCATGGTACACATAAGGATCCGCGATTACTAGCAAGGGCTGGGGTAGCTCTAACCCTAGCCATTGAAGACAATGTAGATAGAATCGTGACAGATCTAGAGCAGTCTCAGAAAAGGGTCGCCCAACTGAAAGAGAATTTGAAGAAGGAAAGGAGTGAAGGCCAAAATTTGAAAAGGAAATATGAGGACATGATCGATGAAATTGAGGTATCAAAAGCCGAATGTCAAAATTTACAGGCAAATAAAGAAGCTTTGGAAATATCTACAGGAAATATAGAAAGGAATGCCTAGGCCACCTATGCAAAGTTTGAGGAGCTCCAGCAGAAATATCAAAGTTTGGAGGCTGAGAAAGATCATATTTAGTTATCGGTTGAAGAATTGAATAAAGAAAAGAGCATATTGGAAAGTAAAGTGACAAAACTGGAAGAGCAGAAGACCAACGCAAAAGGGAAGGCTAAGCTATATGAGACTCAAATAGCAACCTTGGAGGAACAAAAGAATTCACTTGCAGCTTCACTGAAGTCAGCTATGCAGAAGAAGGTTGATATTGAACCTTTAAAGAAGCATGCTCTTATGCTTAGAAAGAATATTCATCAAATACAACTGTAGATAGCGGAAGAAAGATTCAAAGTCCAACAAATAGACATTAGATTAGAAGAAATTGTAAATACAGCCTCATATTTTTTAGATAGAACCCAGGATGTTTTGGAAAGTCTGTAGGGAAGGATGACTTGGGTAGAAGCAAACAAAGAATCTCCTGCAGATATATTTGTCAAAGATCAGGAGACAATAAAGCAAGAATGCGAGCTGATTCAGTTTGTCAGTAACGCAGCAGAAGAATTAAAGAAGACAGTGAAGAAAACACAGAGTGTCTGTGCTAAATTTTGTAGGAGAGTGCTCCTAACCTATAATGAGTGTCAGACCTCCACTGCGAAGAGATTGAAAGCGTTGCCATAACATGAAATGTTTTTGAAACAATTACAAGAAAGATGTAGTGAGGATGAACAAGCCCTCCAACAAATCAAGGAGTTAGATGAAAATATACTGAAGACTGAAATAACACATGCAACTGTGAGTATTCACTTGCTAGAAGTCCAGCTGTGCTTGATTCCTTCTAGGATAGCAGGTGTAAAATCCCAGGCTGCTCAGCACGAAATTACTATCAGATTTCTTGAACCTTCTGGTTTTGAGAATATAGCAGGCGAGGCAAATGTATGGAGAAAGTTCATGAACGAACAAGCTTGGCCCTCCTAGTTGAATTTTTTGGAATGTTGATAAATAATGTAATATATTATATTTATTTTTTGTTCACAAGCTAAAAGACAAATTTTTGTAAAGGAAAGGTTGGAAGCCCAAAAGGCAACGAGGGGTAGCCCAAGAGTTTTTCCTTTTTGTATAAATATAGGCAAGCTTGATGTTTCAAGGACCTTTTTTCAGACCATCTTTGTGGAAGACTATTGTAAGAAGAACTAATTGTTCTTATAATAAAGAGTTATATTTTTCGGTTGGAGAAAGCACTGTGGGGTTTCAAATGTTTGACATGGGTTGGTTGGATGTGAACTGTTTCTGTTTCAGCTTGCTTCCATGAACTGTGAGATCGTTCTAACCTATGAATTCTTCCATGTTATGAATGTGCTCCTATTTATTTCTGTGAAATTTGCACAATCGTATTTGAGTAATGAATGTTTTAACTAACAATGAGTTATCTCTTTGTTCATCTGTCTATTGATATTCATGTATTCAGAAATGTTAACAACTATCTGTAGTTTTTCTTAATGCATGGTATGCAATACATTGCTCACCATTAATTATAGTATTTCTCCCTAGGGATAGGTTAGTTAGTCTTATTTAGTTTTCTTTGTTTGTGATTTAGAAGCGAGAGAGGTAAGACTAGAGGTGAGAACATGCACATCACATTGTGACACTCCTCGTTATCTCTATCGTCTGCATTTAGTTAGGAACTTGCACATCATACATAAATAAAAGAACTAAAAAATATACCTAAATGGTGGACCAGGTGGCAACCAGTAAAACATTTTAACCGTTACTTGACCTATGGTAGCCGGACCGTAAACCGGACGGATTGCCCATACCAAACAATAACGAGCTAATTGGGAACGTTTATTGGGGAGAATCCCTATTGTTGTTACCTGCGATTTTCTAGGCCTCAACAGTTTTTGGTGCTAGAAGGAGGGCCACCAGTGGATGGCTGGCCAAGGAAGTCCACTTTCTTGAGATTACTCCACCGGTGACAGTTCTGACACTAGTTTTCCTCAGAAACCCACTCCTGAAGAAAAAGGAAAGGGGTATCTTTATCCCATTGATAACAAAGTGGTTAATGATTTATGCAGGATTACCAGGGCATATGCAAAAAATATTGGAGGATTACCTATTATCTCTGTCCTACCTAGAAGAGAGTATCAGAAGAAGGACCATCCTCAATTGGAAGACTCATTGTTGGTAGAAGATCTTGAAGAATTGGTAGAAACAACCTTACAAGAAGTTGACCAACCTTTGGATCAATTGGGACCAGATTCCCCTCACTGTTCACCTTTTCAGACCCCTGTTCAGTCCCCCACCTCATACTCCACTCATAATCGTGGCCATTGTAAATGCCAATCAGCCACCTCCACAGCCTGCTTGGAGAGCTAGATCTCCTTTAAACCTGACGCCTCCATTGCATGATTTGTCTCAGATTTTTGACAAAATGTTACCCAAGTTTGAACCAAGTGAAGGAATTCTCATGGATGACCATTTGCATAGTTTTTATTTGGCTTTAGAGGGGCCACGAGTAGTAGAACATGAAGATGTAGTCTATAGATTGTTTCCTCCTACCCTGAAAGGAAAAGCAACTTCATGGTACTTTGCCTTACCTGCAAATTCAATCACAAATTGGAATATCTTTGAGAGGATGTTCAGAAGCAAATACGGAATCCAGAAAACTCATGCAGCTTTAATGAAAGGGTTAATTGCTCTAAAGAAGGAAAAGAAAGAAAAAGTACATAATTTCACTCAAATATTTGTTTCTTACCTAAACAACTTCAGTGCAGCTGACAAACCATCTGAGCATGCCCTAATTGAGTACTATACCTCAACTCTCGGTCCATATCTAGCCATGTTTTCCAAGAGATCGGTTAGACCCACTCTAGTAGAGACTTATGAGGAAGCTGAAAAGGTAGAGGAGGAATTGGAGAGTATAGAGCACTATCCTATGCAGTCAAATGAAAGAACTTATGGGAACAAAAAGCCATTATTATTAACTAAACCTAAGGATGAACGATCATAGGAGTTAGATGGGATGGTAAAGATGGTGCAGAAGTTATCAAACCGGGTGATTGATTTAGAAAAAGAAAAGGAGGCTCATAAACAATACAAGCCTTATTACAAAAAAAGAGAAGACAACAGTCAACCTAAACCTCCTCCACAAAACCATTCAGCAATGAACTTGACTGATGTAGGAAGGGATAATTTTTGCACTTTCCATCAACAACCTCATTCTGAGAAGAATTTTCCACAGTGGATTAAGTCTATGACATTAGTAATGAACCAGTTATTGGATTCCAAGCTGACAGAAACTGAGGAGGAGAAAGGGAAAGATCATGAACCTACAGAAGCACAAGAGGAAGATACCTTGGTTTTATGGGACTGTGTTTCTATGTTTAACATGGAAGATGAAGACCTCCCTGACAAAGAAGAAACACCAGAGACTAATGTAACAACAAGAAGTCAGAATCCATTAAAAGAAGATTAATCAATACTTCCAAAGATTAAGAAACTTCAAGAAAACATGAAGAATATAAAGAACAACACTTCAACTGTTAACATACATGAGTTTTTCATTTCAAGTCAGGATCCTAAGAAATTCAATTCACCTGTAAAGCCTACTGAAAGTAAAACTGAAAATGTCAAGAAGAATCTCAAGGAACATGAGATGGGATATGATGTTGTGGAAGACATTAAAAAGGCTAAAGAAAAAATCTGATTGTTTGAAATGTTCAATCTACCTCAGCAGAAAGAAAAGATTTTGAAAGCACTTGAGACACCCAAGGAGGAGCCTCCCATTGACAACTGACCTGAGGAAGAGATTGGTGAGGCGAGTTTAGGAGGAAAATCTAAGTATAAAACACCCTCATTTCTTCTAACCTTTGAGATTTTCAACTATAATGTGCATAACTATTTAGTGGACTTAGGAGCATCAGTCAATGTCATGCCACTTTCAGTTTGCAATCAAATCAATGGTCAACCTAAACCAACTACTGGCCAAGTTCTTCAATTAGACAGAACAACAGTAAAAGTAATTGAAGAAATGGAGGATGTTCTGATTCGTTTATCCACAGATGAGAGGGTATGTCAGTACATAGACATTGTTGTAGCAGACATCTCGGATGCTTATGGTTTGGTTTTGAGCCGGGATTGGTCATCAAGGTTAGAAGGATATTTTGCATCAGATTGGTCACATTTATGGTTTCCTTTTAAGGGATGTCAAAATCAGATAAAAGTGTTAAGAAAGCCTCAAATGAAATATAATGTGACTTAGTTAGAAGGAAAAAATGAACCAGTAAACTCTGTGTTGGGAAACTATTTCACTGAACTGGAACTGGGAAATTACCAAGCTGAAGAAGCCAACAGTGTACCTGATATCCAACCCGATCTCCTTCAATTTTCACGGGATGATGAATTTGATTGTAACATAGTATATTTCGTTTCAGATGTAGTTAGCGATTCAAATTCAGTAGGAGTAGAAAGTTTTTGGATTCTTTATTTCGATGGTTCTAAAACATTGGAAGGATCAGGAGTTGGCTGTGTCCTGATTGATCCCCAAAAAAAAAACATTTTCTTTCATGTAGGTTAGAATTCAAATGCACAAATAACACAACCGAATACGAAGCACTAGTTTAGGGACTTAAAAAAGCAATAGAATTAAAAGTAAAAAATATGAAAGTATATGGAGATTCTGAAATCGTTGTTAAACAAATTTGGAACAAAATACACTGCATTTCACCGCATTTGAAAGATTACCAAACTGAATTTTGGGATTTACTAATAAATTTTCATGCATTCAATATTGTGTCAATTCCTAGATTAAAGAATGCATCAGCTGACTTATTAGCTACCTCAGCTGCGAGATTAGTACCTTCGACTAATAGATGCTTTATTGAATTGCTTTTCAGGCCTTCTGTTCCAGATAACATCACAAATATAAGGGTTTTTGACAATGATCAACAAATCTTGGAATGTTTAATGAATGGTGATACTTTCAAAGGAGCAATAATAGATGACGAAGAACACCAAGAAGAATTAAAGTAAGAAAATTTCATTCCAAAAGGAGTTAGAACCTTGGAACAGATGTTTGATTTAGACAGCAAGTTTAGAAAGCCAGCGAATGTCAAGACTCATAACTCTTCTTTACAATTCGAGCTGATTAATTTAGGGACTGAAGTTGAACCCAAATATGTGAATTTGGGGAAGTGTTGTTCACCCGACGAGAGGAGTAAATTCATCAACTTATTCAGACAATATAAGGATGTATTTGCTTGGACTTACAAAGACCTAAAGACGTGTGACACTAAATTTATACAACATGTGATTATGATCAAGGTTGGAGTCAAACCTTATCAGCATCCTCTAAGAGAAATGCATCCAAAGCTTGAACCACTAATTCAAAGCGAAGTCAAAAAGATGCTAGATGCTAAAATCATACTTAAAGTTAGACATTTAGAATGGGTCTCTAATTTGGTACCAGTGCGAAAAAAGTCTGGTGAGATAAGACTTTGCGTAGATTTCAGAAATCTTAATCGTGCATTAGATAAAGATAATTATCCTGTCCCACCCATGGAACAAATACTACAGATGGTCTCAGGTTCGAAACTATTCTCTCTATTGGATGGATTTTTCAGTTACAATCAAGTATTAGTAGCAGAAGAGGACAGGCCGGCAAGACCACTTTCAGAACCAAGTGGGGAACTTTTGCATATAGGAGGATGCCCTTTGGACTTATCAATGCTGGAGAAACGTTCTAGAGGGCTATGGATATAGCTTTTTGTAGTCTGATTAGTCGTAGTGTTGTATTTTATCTAGATGATGTTACAATATTTTCAAAGAAGAGAGAAGAGCATCCATTTCATTTGAAACAGATTTTTGAGCGCTGCTGAAAATATGGCATTTCAGTAAATCCTAAGAAATGTGTGTTTGCGGTCACAAAAGGAAAGCTACTGGGTCATGTCATTTCTAAAAAAGGGATCTCCATAGACCCGAAGAGGATTAGAGCCATAGAACATATCCCTTTACCCCATAATAAAAAACGTATGCAATCTTTTATGGGGACAATCAACTTTGTGCAAAGGTTTGTACCAGACTTTGCTCAAATCGTCAAACCTTTGCAACAAATGGTTAAGTAGAGTGTGCAGTTCAAATGGACTGATGTGGAGAAGAATGCATTCAGCAAGATAAAAACATATTTTTCTCATGCACCATCACTCAAAAGTCCAAATTTTGAAAAGGATTTTATTCTATACACTTTTGCTTCTGATGATTCATTAGCAGTTGTGCTTACATAGAAAGAAGATGGGGGAGATGAGTACCCCATATCATTTATGAGCACTGGCCTGCAAGGGGTTGAATTGAACTACCCTGTGGTTGATAAATAATCTTATGCAATTTTTAAGGCGGTAAAGTAATTTAGGCCATATATACTTAAGAATAGCACCAAAGTAATAGTCCCACACCCAACAGTACGACCCCTTTTGTGCAGAAAGAATTGGGAGAGAGAAGAGGTAACTGGGTGACTGCTTTGCAAGAATACGATCTTGAATTCAAGCCAACGACCATAGTTAAGGGACAAGGACTTTGTAAACTAATGGCTAAGGGTCAAAACAATGAAGATAGCAGCTGGGATAATGAAGTTGAACTACACATGGTGGATGTATGTCCTCTATTTACAACTCCAGAATCCTAGTATCGGGATCTAGTCCATTATCTCCAAGAAGGGTATTTGCCGGAGCATTGGAGTCCCAAGCAAAGAAGGGCATTATGTCTGAAATCAGTTTTCTATCATATTATTGATGCAGTGCTTTTCAGAAAGAACTACGATGGAGTCTTTCTCAGATGCTTGGAACAAGAATATGCAAAGAAGGTTGTAGCAGAATTACATGATGGACCTGTTGGAGGTCACTTTTCTGGAGACACGACAACACATAAGATTCTCAAAGTTGGATATTATTGGCCAACGTTGTTTAGAGATGCTCATGCTCATGTTAGAAAGTGTGATACTTGCCAAAGAAGCAGTGGGAGACAAGCTAAAGCAGCAGGACCATTGAAACCAGTGATTATCTCAGAACCATTTGAACAATGGGGAATCGACATTATCGAAAAAATAAATCTGAATTCCTCATTACAGCACAAGTATATTCTGACAGCAACTGATTATTTCACCAGATGGGTAGAGGCCATACCGCTACAGAAAGTAAATGAATATGCAGTTATCGATTTCTTGCATAACCATATTATGACCAAGTTTGGGGTTCCAATTTCCCTAGTTTTTTACAATGCTTCTTATTTTTCTTCTATTAGATTAACTGCATTTGCTAATGAAAGAGGAATTAAGCTGCACTATTCTGCAAATTACTACCCACAAGGAAATGGTTTGGCAGAATCTACAAACAAAAATATGATTAGAATTTTAAAGAAAACAGTGATAGAAAATCAAAGGAGCTGGCATCTAGCTTTACCTAATGCACTCTGGGCCGATAGAGTCACACCAAAGAACTCCTTAGGTGTATCACCCTACACTCTTGTCTATGGGAAATAAGTTGTCCTCCCTCCTAATATTTTATTTCCATCTTCCATACTAGCCCAAGAGTCTAAGGGTACTGATAATGAAATTCTGCAAATCCGAATTTATAATCTACTAAAATCAGAAGAGTCTAGGTCCAAAGCCCAGGAAAGGTTTAAGCATCAACATGAAATGGTGAAGCGTTGGTTTGACAAACACAAATCTGGGAACAAAGAGTTCGAAGTAGGGGATCTGGTTTTTAAGTGGGATCACGTGCATGATGAAAAGGGAAAGCACACTAAATTTCAGTGATTATGGGTAGGCCCTTTTCAGATTGCGGAAAAACTAGGCCCCTCGACTTACGAGTTGCAAGACTTACAGGGGTGAGAGGAGAAATTACCAGTAAATGGTTTAGTTCTCAACCCTTATTTTTCTTAATGGTTTTTTATTTTGTTTTCTTGTACATAAATAAATGATTTGATTTGTTTGTTTACTTTAGATTATTTTTAGTTGTTTGCTTTTACTTGCTTAGAGTTTGATTGCGGGTAGAGTTTGGTTTTGTTTAAATAAATCAGCACGACTTTTGTTTTTTTGGAAATCATCAGAGTTCTAGATAAATTGAAATCTTTGATCAAAGACTGCCTACTATTTATGCTTACAATGCTTAAAGATTCTTCAAGACTAGCAGATTTTTTCTAAATGGATTATGAACACATTTGAAGTCCTGCTTAATCCCTATGAAATAACTAAGGATAGAAAAGTCCAGAGTACTATTTTGAGGCTCCATTCATCTCACATTAAAAGCTTCCCTAAGGGGTAACAGCAAAAGACCCATGGAAAGGAAGCAAGGTAAATAGTGTATTATATTTAAATGATCCCATGCCATAAATTGAAATCCAAAAGGATAATGAGAGTCAAAATATCCTAAAAAGTAATATGTATCAAAAACACATATTGAACCACATCAGTATGAATGAGATTGCCTAAGTTCGTCTCCATTAATGAGCTCAAATTAAAATATCTCTCACACAAAAGGACACTATGGATAGAGGAGCCCGAATTAAAATTCAGAAAGTAAGCGATTAGGAGGACTCAAAAGGACTAAATTCCAGAAGCATAAAAAATTGCAAATTGGCATGGGAATGATGAACAAACGGATATATCTCTTTACCATATGTTACCATCATGTGGTGTCTAAGTTGGAAGCCACCCAAAGGTAGAGGTACTAAAATAAAACTCATATCTTCAGCCTCAGAAGAGTTATCTAGACTTTGAAATCCTGCTTCCCCTTCTTGAAATTGGACTATCATCAATAACTAAAGTTCATAAATCTTGCATTTTGGAATCCAAATATCTTGAAGAAACCTAATAGAATGATATCACCAAAACAGTATGTTATATCAAAGAATAAGTTGTTCAGAGATCTGTGTCTGCCAGGTAGTCGCCAATTGTTGCAGCTGCAGCTATTTCCCCCCAAAAATTGATTTTTAAGGTCCCCCCTTTTTATTTTCTAGCATCTAGACGGCCTAGGAATGTTTTATTTCGACCCAAGTTTTCCCTAGGCTCAACTGTTTTTTGAAAAAACTTAGTCTTTTGCATATCCATATCGGATGTCTAGTTGACTAGTCTTCTGACGTTGCGGAGGTACAATCCACTAGATTTCTGATGGGTTTTATCGGGAGCCTTCCAAGATCTAAGTCACTGCATCGGGAGTGAGTTTTTCTATCCTCTCGAAGTTGGTATGCCGAGGTTCCGACGTCTTAGTACAAAGTGGATCCGATGGATCGGATATCCCTTCAGCTATCCTTTTTCGATAACCGTTTAGGTGGGCAATCTTGCGGTCGAGTTTGTGTTCCGAAACGAGCCAGAGTGTTAGTTTTTCCATCAACCGACGTTGTGGAGGGTTAGTTGTGAGTTGATCCGAAACTTAGTATTGTTCCCTCTAATACCAAAGGAGCTAGTGACTCCGGCTTCTAGTGTTACTTTCCCATCCGATGTACCGAGTGATTAGAGTGAGCTGCAGCCGACACTACGGTTTTCCTTCAGAGTTAGTCTCTCGACGGAGGTTAAAAGGTTTCCCTGCCACATTAGTTGTTCGTTGCTAATCGAGGTTTATATAAGGCCCTTTGAGCTCGTGACTTGTCATTTTCAAGTTGGTAGCCATTAGACTCGATTGCGCGCAGTTGTCAGGTTTTGATACGTTCTCCTCTGTACCTGCGGAAGTTTTCTCCTGTCCAAGACGCACGCATCCCTGTTGCCAGGTAGGATCCATTCACGGTTTTCTTTTGCATGGTTTTGTCTTATGTTTGGATTCTTTTTATTGTTCAAACCAATGAGGTGGATAGATTTAGGTTTTCCACGAGAGGGTAGCATTTTATGTTTTTTGTGGTTTTCCTACGGTAAATCTTCCTTTATTTTGAGTGTGGCTTGCTTATTTGTGAATGTTTTCATTATTGGCCGATTAAGTTTCCACCCAAGCCTCTGTGCAGCCATGAGTGCACTATCGATAGTTGTGTGGACGTTTAGGGCGCGGTGTAGACGAGCATTTCGCCGTTTGCACCATGTTGTTCTTGTTTGCGCTAGTCTTAGCCTAGGGTCAGATAGACATGCCTCCTTTGACAGCAAGTTTCCATGGGACGCAGGAGGACCGCGAGTTTGATAGGGGTTTGGGGTTTTGTGTTTAAACAGGTGGCGAGGTGATTTTTTGCCTCAGTCGAGGTGCCCATATAGGTTCTAGGAAGTTGGAAGACTTTAGGGTTTTGAGCAAGCAGAGATTTCGGCAGATTTGGAAGCAGAAATTTTTTGAACTCATTTTTCCTTTGCTAAAATATCATTCAGAAGGACTGTGGTATTGACATAAATTTCCAGCATGCATATCGAAGAGATGGCAATATTTTTATGTTTTATTGTTTATCACTATACCAGTTGCAAGAGATAGTTAAATTGAAACCATGTTGCATGATTGTTACAAGTTGATTTCCAGCACAACAATATGCCAAGAAAATAGAAGAAGAAAGCCCAAGTGGCTGAAGAAGAACCTAAAGTAGAAGTGATAACTAGGGTAGAAGTCGTCTATGAAGATACTAAAGCTAGTATTGGAGTTGAACCAAAATATAGATGGGGAGAGGTGTATAAGATGATTTCAAGCCAGACCGTTCCAGATGATGGTTTCGAAGATATGCACATATATGAAAATATTGAGAGGTCAACCTTGATGAAAGTGGCTACCAGGCCTGAGCTTTTTCCTTGTTCAGAAGTGATAGGTTGGATCCTACCCAGGGCAGATGTAACAAGGATGATCCTAGCAAACACCGAGAAGCAAGGTTATGCCGCATACATCCCTGCTTATGTGTGCATGGCATATCATCTACCATCACCGCAGACTTATCTAACTGAAGGTTGGTTAAAGGAGTTAGGTCTGAACTTGGTACAGATAGTGAAGAAAATGATGATCCAGGGCAGAAATTTTAGGACAAGGCCTTCTAGAGAATATGAGACATCAACTCTCCATACTCCATATAGATTCATTGTGTTGATGCTGAATAGAATTTTTGGAATTAGAGCTAATGGGAAAAGTTTTAATTTGGGTTGGATACCTGTTATTTATTATGTTGCTACACAAGGGACTATTTTTCACTGGGCAAGCATAGTATCCAACATCCTATAGGCATGCATAAGCGCAGCATTGGGAGGAGTATCCCAAAATAAGTTTGAATTTTACATGAGTTCTATTTTGATTGCTTGCATTCTGTGCACTGAGCCTTTCCTTGCCTTAAAGTGCCATTGGGATAAGGACCGAGCTCCAATGTATGGAGCTTATAAATTGTTTTTGGCTCACAAATATTACAACTATTATAGGGAGATCTGTGAGCATTTCATCATGCCTTTATACACTTTGATTTTCTTGGTAGAATGCAATTGCATGTCAGAAGAAGCTTTCAAGGTCATGCAAGAATATGCAAGTTATTATCTAACAAAGGATGGTTTATATGTAAGAATGTATGGTGGTTCAAGGGACCCTTCTCTGCTCTCGAGATATGTTACTGATTATGTACTCCATAAAGAAGTTGTTAGACAGTTATATATTGATGGAGTTGGGAATTTCCTTTTTGAACAGAAAAAAGGCAGTATATCCTGTAGTGCCCTTTTTTGTTGGAAGTTACAAATTTTCAAGAGTGAAGAATGCAGTAGAGTTTGTCAAGGAATTGGAATACTTTCACTTCAGTGAAATGAACTTCCATAGAAATGACTCCAAGGACAAAATAGCTGATTATTGCAAGGAAGCTGGAGTTCATTTTGAGTACACAGATTTTTGGGACAAAGATGAAAATACTTTCCACAATGATATGAACATGACAGCCTTAAGAAAAAGATTCCAACATAATATAGCTACCGTTGGTGGTAAAGGAAATCTTGCTGAGAAACAGAAAAGGAAAGAAGAAGAAGAAGCAAAAAAGAGGCAAGAAGAAGCTAATAGACTAGTACAGGAGGCAGAGAATTGGCTGAGAATAGAAGAGGAAGAAAAGAAACGGGCTACTAAAGAAGTAGCAAAGAAGATTGAAGAAGAAAAGAGAAGAAAAGAAGAAGACGAAATCCGAGAAAACCGGGCAGAAAGTGAAGGTTTCAGATTAGAAGGTGTCGAAAAAGAAAAATAGCAAATACAGATGACAGTTGAAGGATCGAGAACAGAGACATTAGAAGGACACGACCCTACGGATCAAGGATAGGCTCATTCTAATATGGACCCATTAGAGCCTGTTGTTCCTTCTAGCAGTGCAGTAGGAGAAGGTTTAGTGTCAACTTCTGGAATTGATTTAATTCCTTTCATGCCCCCTAAAGGGGAAGAGGTGTCGGATTTTAATACTATCTTTTGTGACAAGGAGAAAAAGAGAATTGTCAAAAGAATCGAGAAGAAAGTAGACACTGGGGGTAAGCCTGGAATAATGGTGACTGATAAGACAGTGGTCCACGGTACACACAAGGATCCACGATTACTAGCAAGGGCTGGGGTAGCTCTAACCCTATCCACTGAAGACAATGTAGATAGAATCATGACAGATCTAGAGCAGACTCAAAAAATGGTCGCACAACTGAAAGAGACTTTGAAGAAGGAAAGGAGCGAAGGCTAGAATTTGAAAAGGAAGTATGAGGACATGATCGGTGAAATTGAGGTATCAAAAGCCGAATGTCAAAATTTACAGGCAGATAAAGAAGCTTTGGAAATATCTGCAGGAAATATAGAAAAGAATGCCCAGGCCACCTCTACAGATTTTGAGGAGCTCCAGCAGAAATATTGGAGTTTGGAGGCAGAGAAAGATCATCTTCAGTTATCGGTTGAAGAATTGAATAAAGAAAAGAGCAGATTGGAAAGTAAAGGGACAGAGCTGGAAGAGCAGAAGACCACCGCAGAAGGGAAGGCTAAGCTATATGAGACTCAAATAGCAGCCTTGGAGAAACAAAAGAATTCACTTGCAGCTTCACTGAAGTCAAATATGGAGCAGAAGGTTGATATTGAACCTTTAAAGAAGCATGCTCTTATGCTTAGAAAGAAAATTCATCATATACAACTGCAGATAGCGGAAGAAAGATTTAAATTCCAACAAATAGACATCATATTAGAAGAAATTGTAAATACAACCTCATATTTTTTAGATAGAACCCAAGATCTTTTGGAAACTCTGCGGGGAAGGATGACTTGGATAGAAGAAAACAAAGAATCTCCCATAGATATATTTGTCAAAGATCAGGAGACAATAAAGCAAGAATACGAGCTGATTGAGTTTTCCAGTAACGCAGCAGAAGAATTAAAGAATACGGTTAAGAAAACACAAAGTTCCTCTGCTGAATTTTGTAGGAGAGTGCTTCTAACCTCTAATTGGTGTCAGACCTCCGCTGCGAAGAGATTGGAAGCGTTTCCAGAACATGAAACATTTTTGAAACAATTACAAGAAAGATGCAGTGAGGATGAACAGGCCCTCCAACAAGTCAAGGAGTTAGATGAAAAGATATTGAAGACTTGCTAGAAGACCTGCTACGCTTGATTCCTGACAGGATAGTGGGTGTAAAATCCCAGGCTGCTCAGCACAAAATTACTATCAGATTTCTTGAACCTTCTGGTTTTGAGAATATAGCAGCCGAGGCAAATGTATGGAGAAAGTTCATGAACAAACAAGCTGGGCCCTCCTAGTTGAATGTTTTGGAATGTTGATAAATAATGTAATATATTATATTTTTTTTTTGTTCACAAGCTAAAAGACAAATTTTTGTAAAGGAAAGGTTGGAAGCCCAAAAGGCAACGAGGGGCAGCCCAAGAGTTTTTTATTTTTGTATAAATATAGGCAAGCTTGATGTATCA
>LPNX010358548.1:243634-259531 GCA_001517045.1 Pseudotsuga menziesii | reverse complement strand
CCATCTTTGTGGAAGATTATTGTAAGAAGAACTAATTCATCTTATAATAAAGAGTTATATTTTTCGGCTGGAGAAAGCACTGTGGGGTTTCAAATGTTTGACATGGGCTAGTTGGATGTGAACTATTTTTCTTTCAGATTGCTTCCATGAACTGTGAGATTTTTCTAACCTATGAATTCTTTCATGTTGTGAATGTGCTCCTGTTTATTTCTATGAAATTTGCACAATCGTATTTGAGTAATGAATGTTTTAACTAACAATGAGCTATCTCTTTGTTCATCCGTCTATTGATATTCATGTATTCATAAATGTTAACAGCTATCTGTAGTTTTTCTTAATGCATGTTATGCAATACATTGCTCACCATTAATTACAGTATTTCTCCCTAGGGAGAGGTTAGTTAGTCTTAGTTAGTTTTCTTTGTTTGTGATTTAGAAGTGAGAGAGGTAAGAACCTGCGCATCACATTGTGACACTCCTCGTTATCTCTATCATCTGCATTTAGTTAGGCACTTGCACATCATACATAAATAAAAAAACTAAAAAATACACCTAAACGATGGATCGAGCCGCAACCGGTAAAACATTTTAACTGTTACTTGACCTACGTCGGTAGCCGAACCGTAAACCGTACGGATTCCCCATACGAAACAATAATGAGATAATTAGGAACATTTATTGGGAAGAATCCCTACTGTTGTTACCTACGATTTTCCAAGCCTCAACACATTGTTTGATTTTTTTGCTGAAAAAGCCATTATTTGGATCATTCTTAGGGAAACAAACTACATAGTGGTTGGTGCACCTTGAATAATTTAGATGTGGGGAATATAGTATAATTTTCTTCTACAGCAACATATGCTCTATTGTTTTATTGAGTTATATGTTCTTTCTAGAGTGGCTTACGAAGTCATATACATAATGCTTTGGTAACTTCCTAGGGTTTAATGTTCATTTTACAACCAGTGCACCCTCTTTTTCCTCATATCTGTTTTCGAAAGTTGTTGGTACCTTCCTAGGGTTTAAAACTCTCTTTTACAACAAGCATACTCTCCTCTTTTGCTACAGTGTTTTTGGAAAAGTTTGGCCTTTATTTTCCTAGTTTTATAAAGGTGAGTTGAACCTAATGGACTCATCTTACAGTGCACATATATCTAGGCATGTACTCTACAATTTGGTCATCCACTTCACAAGAATGGATTGAGTTTGGAGCTACTAAATACATGACCAAACATCAACACTTCCTCCCTTATTATTGACATCAACACCATGGAGAGGAAGTGATCGTTGATGATAACTCAACCCTACCTATTTTGGTGGTTGAAAAAATACACCATGCAAAAAAATAGTGATCCATTAGATCCTACATGTATGGAAGAGTACTTATTGATTTGGGGGGCATTATGTCCTCTAAGAGACAAATGTGACCCCTTCGCCTCCTCGGTGACCTCTGCGACCCCTCAATGTCCTCTAGGTGACCTCTGCATCTTCCTTGACCTTTCCCTCTGTAGCCTCACGACCCCTCTGTATCCTCTCCTCTCCTTTGTGTCCTCTCCTCTCCTCTCCTTTGTGTCATCTCCTCTCCTCTCCTCTGCTTCCTCTTGTCTCCTCTCCTTCCTCTTTAAATTAGTGCTCCTTCACTATATTCTTGTTATACCTTCAATGACCAAGTGCACCATCTATTTCCTATACCTTCGACCACCAAGAAGAACAATTCCTTAATATACTTTCAGACACCAAGCACACATGCTCTTTGTTATACCTTCAGCCACCGATCGCATCGGTTTGTTTGTATACCTTCAACCACCAAGCGCAAGAGAGAGGTAATTAGTTTCAAGGTCGATAGGATCCATAGGAAGTGTTTCGAGAATAGGTGTGATTCATAGGGTGGGTAAAAACACCCTTCACTAATAATGTTTTTATTAAAAAAATTAATTATCAATTAAAATATATGTTTTTATTAAGTAGTTTAATTTCCAATTAAAAGTTAACAACAAAATATAAATTAATTTTAATTTACAATTCTTAAAAAACAAAAATGAAAATTTTATATCTACAAAGAATAAACATCTCACACTAAGGATCATTTATAGGAGTATATGCAAATGGCCTTTTTAGTAAAGCACATATAAATTTCTTTGGGACTGGATGAACATTATAGTACAATACATGGAATCATACAATAAATTGTATGCAACATTGATGCTTTTAAGCTAATGACATATCTATGGCTAAATTGGTTTCAACACTGTCTCTATTAGAATTTTGAATATTCTTATTGAATATATTAACTTGCCATAAATTGGATTCAACGCGGTCTCTATTAGAATTTTGAATCTTCTTATACAATCTATTAAATTTTTAAAGTCTAAGAAGATATATGGCAAGATTGGTCTCAACACTTTATCTTTTTGCAAATGGCAATTTGTAATATGCTCTTTGCATATGCTTAAAAGCTAACCTTGCAGTCTATGGCTCTTGTATTTATTACAAGTTAGCGAGAAAATGGGAGAATTGAAAAACGTGGCTCTCGCATGTATTACAAGTTGGTGACAAAATGGAAAAATGAAAAATGTGACTCTTGTATATATTACTAGCAATTTCCCCAAAAAGGCGCAATAATACACTGGTAGGTTATTGTTGGAGGGTAAAAGAATACATAACATGAAATCTTAAATTGAGGTAGTGTATATAAATGTTTGTAAATGATATGATCCTTTTAGCTTTTTGTGTTGCATGTGGCAAGGATTAAAAGAATATAGTGTAGGTAATGTATTTTATTATTTGTATGGGGATGTATAAATTTTCGAAGGAAAAGAAGATTCATAGAAACTTAAAAAAAAACTAGGTGGGTAAAATGCTTGAAAGATTAAAAATGTGAAAACACTCTAAACATTAAAATTCTAGGTAGAAGATTTATTTATAACTTGTAATGAAGGAACAAGTATTAAGCTACACTTATATAGGAAGGATTGGTTATAAAACTAGACAACGACTTGCAGAAAGACAAGCAATCAACTTGAAATGGGAAGGGAGCGACATTATGGCATTTCGTAATCAAGCTACATCTAAAACCAACACCATCTTATTTAAAAACAAAAGAGGAAACATAACCCCTAAACTCATAGCTAATAATCACATTTTTATATAATTATTACGAAAAAAATACCTTTATAACTATTTCATTCAAGCAACAGTATATTGATAAATAGAACATTGCAATTAATACCACAACAAAATGGAACACTACAATTTCTCAAAAGATAGAGAATAGTCCAAATCACAATATATAACAAGTTTATTGAACTTAACACTTTTACAAAATAGCAAGTATGAGATATCATAGCATATACAAGACATGTCTCTTTGATTTTCAAAAAGAGAACTATGCCAACTAGGATTTACAATTAAAATCACATTACAGTTTGGCATGGGATGTCATAGCATATTTTAGACATGTCTCTTTGCTTTTCAAAAAGAGAGCAATGCCAACTGGGATTTACAATTAACATCACATGAAAATTTGGCTTGGCATGGCAAAAACTAACCTCATAAAAAACCAAACTCCAATGTGTTGTTATAACTGATGTTGTAGCAACTATAAAAAGGAAAAACATGTTTGATACAAATCATAGTACAAAATGAACAATAATGATCTTATGTAGGATTCAGCAAAAAAAAAAATGGTGTTGTAAGAGTTCAAGTACATGAACATTGTATCTGTGTCCTCTGAAATGGCACTGACCCTTTTCCTTTTCGAGATTGTAAAGTTGTTTCTAAATCCTCTGCTTTGAGAAATTGTTGCAGATAGATGTGCATAGTTGATTGGATAAAGTGCACAAGAAACACATAATGAATAGATCAAACACATCAGAGAAAATACATTTCAAAAATGAATATAATAATCATGGTCTTTAATAAGATTAACATCTTAACCTGAAGAAATTGCAGTTTTGCTTTGATACTTACAGAGAAAGAAATCCTATTA
Organism: Pseudotsuga menziesii; assembly: GCA_001517045.1. Taxonomy (NCBI): domain Eukaryota; kingdom Viridiplantae; phylum Streptophyta; class Pinopsida; order Pinales; family Pinaceae; genus Pseudotsuga; species Pseudotsuga menziesii. The sequence goes on along the minus strand of LPNX010358548.1, from coordinate 255,544 downwards.
GAATTTCAATCAAACATCAAAAGATGAAATGCAATACGAAATGCTTTAACATTGTATCTTCTTGGAATTAAATAATTTTATTTTACAAAAAAAAAACAAGTAATTACTCTCATAATGAAAAAATGATTTAGCATAAACCCAATATTAGAGACAGACCTATCCATATACAATCTCAATATAGGCATGTTACCGAATGCAAATTCTAAAACATGCTCCCACAAACTGAATAAAAAAAACAAATCGCTACAACTAAACCGGAATAAATGTATGCATCTACAAAAAAGTACCATGAACTAAATAACAGATATTATTTAGAGTTCATACATTAAATTTAATTTGGAAAATTAAATTTATTGATAGCTTGTCTTTGCCATATTTTATTACACCTTGTTGAGTTTTATCTATATTAGTTATTAAGAGATAGTAAATTATGTCATATCACCACCCATACCTTTCATGTTATACATCAATTCTCTGAATTCCAACTTTCTCTTTAACTCCAAGAATATATTACGATTGTTGATATAGAGGAAAAATGAAATTCAAGAATTGTTCCGCATGAATCCATGTAGAGGGTTGTGTATTTATTGGCAACAACAATTATGAACAACTTGCACAATTAAACTCTCAAATTGAAACTAAACATATAGCAATTCAAAGCATCAATAAGTCCAATTTCAAATATCTCTAGGTAATTTATTTTTGTTTTAAGATCATTAAAGGGATTTTATAAATTAACGGATCAGAGAATAACGACTAAATTTAATAATTTCAAGGATAAAATTTCCCAGAAATTGTTTGAGTGTAAAACGCTGCATTGAGGATTAAGTGCTTTTACTAATTGTTGTTATATGTATGGAACCTGGATATAATTTTGAATCAGAATCTCATGGAGCATGTTGTAGAATGCACATTGTAGAAACACACAGCTTTCGATGAATTCAAAGAGGGGATTGTGACTAAATTAACATTATTTACTGATCACTGAAAAGGCAGATAAATTAAGGAAAAAACTTATGGGAATGTTACCTTTGTTTTTGGTGCACAGGAATTATTCTCTATAATTCTGCAACAAATTTTTCAGGATCACATCACATATCAGGAGCCAAATCACTGGAACATTCCATATCGTTGAAATCGATCAAATCTACATTAATATCAATGGCTTGATGTTGATGGCTTACATTATGTGATGATGCTACAATAAAGGATGGGATAGCGTGGATCAAAGCACAAAAAGTGCAAGCACCAGTTGTACCTCTGGCATAGCAGGATATAGAAATAAATTATGATGGTAAAGATATGACTTGCAGTAAAGAGTCACATTGGGAAATTATCCCTATATGACTATTGCATAAAGTATTTAAGGATGATATAATCCTGAAATTTGATGGTATTGATCCTCATTGGGTAGCTTGTGAAATTGATAATGATATGTCGGCTGAGAATGATACTAAAATGGGTGACAATTTCCTTATGAAAAAGAATGATAGGGATAAAGGTAGTCTGCAAACTAAAAAACATGGTACATTAAAAAACCAATAGCAACTTCTGGCATGACTTGAGTTGCAACCTTACATCATGCATTGTCTTCATTTGGTGGACCATTGTCAATTTTTTCTTGTAATCTATTATAGGTTCATATGAGTATTCAATTGTTTTCAAACACCACCCTCTTCAATAGTTGGTTCTCAAATCAATACTCCAACAAAAAATCCCCTAATTAGACAAAAAAAAGACTTATGAGGTTGTTGATCTTTCAATACAATTTTCAAGTAAAAGGTACAAGACATCTGGGGTTTTCTAGATCAAGGCATTGAACAACATAATGATGTCACTACTGTCAGTGGGGTGAACATAAAGGAAGAGGAAGAATTATTATTTGTTGGGACAAAAGAACAAATCCATGCTACAGAGGAAATGTGAAGGAGGATAGAATGTTCTTACAAAAAGGACCACTATGTGCCAAATTAACTAGAATCCTAGAAAAGTGTGGTGTAAAAAATGTCCATTGATCCACCTACAGAAAATCTTGGCAGGCTAAGGAAGTGTCCTGGTCGTGAAAATGATGAACAACAATGATAGAAAGTGTCATTTCACTACCTACAACAATTAATTTCTCAATTTTGGAAATGAAGAATGAAGAAATGGAAGTCTTGTAGCATGTATCCGGCAACAAGGTTTTTTTCACTGAAGTTTGGTTGTATTCTGGGTTGAATCTACAACATTCAAATGCATTTCTAACCAACACACAACAACAACAAGAGAGACTTGAATCCAAATTCTAGGTGAGATTTGAACTGTATAATGAAGGTAATTTTGGTAGTGATGGGCGTCAATTTATCCAAGGTGAAATTTAGTAGAATAGTGGAATAAATCTCCCTTAGAGATAACCCTCTTCTTCTTCTTCACCCCTTCGTAGTTGGGATGGATCTTTTTTCTATGTTTTGTTTTTTTATACAAAGGGGTATTTCTACCATGCCTATGCATTGATGAGATCATAGCCATTGAGGAAGAGGAAGTAATCAACCTCTTTCGATGGAGGAAATTTTTAAAAGGGAAATTTCCTTTTTCAATTTCCTAGGAAATATAAGAAGTGGAATAAGAACTTTTCCTTTTGAAAGATATAGCGAAGGATGAAGGAAAGGGGCAGAGGATTCTAGGAACAACTCCAATTCTCAAGGGACACCCTCCTCCCAAGTCATTGATTCTTAAATTAAATATTTAGGAAATTAAAAATATTTTTCACAAATTTTAATTACTTTTTTTATGGGATGAATGACTCTATATGGGACATGACTCCGAAGTCTCCTTGCTTCAATTGTTAGTCAACAAAAATAATTTAAGAACAATTCAATAAAAAATAAAAAATCGGTCACATTGCAAAAAATGCTAATAGAATTTGACAAGATGATCAATGTAATTTTATTCTTATTATGTCACAAAACAATGGCAACACCCTCTTTATGGAAAGCTTTAAGGGGATATTCAAGAATGTGCCAAAATCCATTTAGGATCACATTCTCAAAACAAAATATACTTACCTTTGGCATCATGGTAAGCAATTTCAATTAGCATGTTGTCTTTAAACACTTGAGACCTATTGGATTTCAAATAGAGCAAACACTTAAGATTTATTTTCAATCTCTTTTAGAGCTTAGAAATTCATTGAAGATATAATGACAAATAATGGGGATTAAAAAAAATTCTTGAATACATAATTTAACACTCCTAGAAAAGAAATCATAGAAGCAAGTTAGTGATTCTCTCCTCTCTATTTCCTCTAGTCTTAGAGAAATATAGAGATTGCATGACATATGTGTTGATGTATTTGTAACTTCGGAATGTATTCACTTGTATATTTTATATATTGTATTTGTGTGCACCCCGATGTTCCTATTGGGAGAATCATCAATTTAATCAAGTCATGTAAAGTCTTAGAGGTTGACCCTCCATTGTAAGTCGGGGGAAAAGTCCCCACAGTTGAGGGGAACTAGGGTTATTAGACTCTCCTAGAGAAGTCAGCCCTGGTAAGTAATTGTCAATTCCTAAACTAGTATAAATAGAGAGTGAGCCTCTCTATTTGAAACACACTCACTCAACTGTAGCCCATGAGTGAGAGAAGAGGAGCTTGCACAAGTGAGAGAGAGAATAGATATCGGAGATTATCTTTGTGTTTTTGGGTTTTACTTTTGCCATTGGTGCTCATTCTATCTCTGAGGAAGTTGTGGGGTTTTCTCCTTTATGGTTTCCCCGAGGAAAACTCTTTTTGTCTCTTGTCTCTTGTGATTATTGTTGTGCATGTTATTCTCTCAGATAATATCCTAGATCATATTGATTAAATGATAAAAATCTAACATGGTATCAGAGCTAACCTAAGAATAAGACATTGTACAGCTACAGAATCTAGGGATTCTTACTTTTTGGGTCTCTCTCCACAGATCATCATCAAAAGGAGTCTAGGTTGACTCTCCATTGAAGGGCGCATATTTTTGTTGAAGCAAAATCTGATTCTGAGCATTTTTAGTTTTTTACCTGTCACTCCTACGGGTAATTATGGATTTTCACATAAGAGGAATTTTTCAGTGAGCCCAACGTAGGATTGCTCTCCTCCTCAAAATTAAAATTTAGAGACCAAGATCAAAAAAATTGGTTGGGTAAAACTCCGGGAAAGTCAAACCCTAATTTGACCCCAGACCAGAAAACCCTAAAATACTAAATCTAATCATTTTGGTACATTTGCATATCTCGAGATTTGAGAAGTATCAGGAGCCGAAACTTTCACAGGACGAAGATAAATTTCTGATGTACCCTTTGTAAATGTTTTAGCTTCAGATTCGCTATATTCTGGAAGATATGATTCCTCCAAATCAGGGTTCCAGCCTCTCCCTCGATTCATCCCTAAACAGGAAACTTAGGAAAAATTGCTATATCTCGGGCTACGAAGATCCAAATGAAATTTTGCAAAATGTTCTAGATAGGGCATAGAATGTAATTTCTATGGTAAAAGTCTCAGACCTCAAAGATGAAACAATGACATGTGGTAGTCTGTACAAGTTTGCTATGTTGAACTGTCCTGAAATAAGTCACCTTGAGAAAACTCTCATAAGTCCCAATTGGTGAAACCAATTCTGCTCAAACCTACGGTGTTGGAAAGAGGACAGACGAGGCTACGTCGAGGAGAGGTTTCAGACACGGAGGATTAGTAATTTAGGATATATTTCAGAAACAATATCAGGAAATTATGCAGAAGAAATTGAAGAAAACTAGGGCATAAGATATTTTGCAATTCTGATCACAGTTTTGGGAAAATGAGGATGTCGATCAGCTCACCTTAAGGAGGTGCATATTTTTATCCAATCAGATCTGAAAGATTCCAAGTTTGAAAATTAAGGTTTCTCTAACAAACCCTACATCAGCCAGATCCGGAACCAGGACGAACACCTCAAATCGGTAAGATCTAATATTTTGCTATTTACATTTGAGGTTCTCATTTCAAAATGACCTCTCACATCAGCTTGATGACAAGCTTGGTGAAGATGAAAAATTTTGAGCATGGAAGTATAAGTTTTCATTGGTTCTTGAAGAAAATGAATTGGGCACCTAAATAAGTGGAGAGGTTCCAGTTCCATAGGGAGATGAGGCTAAAGCCTTACATAAGAAGAACTTGGTCAAGTCTAAGAAGATCATTGTTGATTCAATCAAGGATCACCTTATGCCACAAGTGTCTTCCCTAAAGATACGTAAAGAGATGTTTGATTCCTTGACCAAGCTATTTGAACGGAAGAACATAAATCGGAAGATGACTATGAGAAACCAGTTGAAGAATGTAAATATCTAGAACTCAGAGACCATACAGTCATACTTTACAAGGGTCTCTCAAATCAAAGAACAACTTGAAGCAATGGATGAAGAAGTAGAGAATGCAGAAATTGTGATAACCACCTTAAATGGCCTCCCAGGATCATGGGATTCATTCATTTGAGGAATGTGTGCCAGAAGGAAGTGATTACTTTCAGCAAACTCTAGGAAGAGTGCACACAAGAAGAAGCTCAACTCATAATAAGAGAAAGAGAAGATGGGAGAAATTGAAGATCAAGCTCTCACGATCCAAAGAAGATCCCTCAAGCAATTAGGAATACGAAGGACTCAAATCTTGAAGAGCCTCTTATCCATCTTAGCATTTGGATAAGAGTCATGTTGTTATGAATGAAGAAGATGATGAAGTTGAAGGTTCAAGAAGGAGTCTACCCACGAAACGAACAAAGATAAGTATTCAATTGTCATTTCATGATATTATTTTGTTATACATGTGTTTATATTCAGTTGACGTGTTATGCATGATAGAATGTTTGCATTAATAATACTAACATGCATGTGATGGGTAAGTAGCCCATGGTGCTATACAACTCTCCATTTCTACTTATCTAGAATGAAACCTCTTTGCTGACATATTGGATTACTGCACAATCTCACTGATGTCATGGTAGAGATGGAAGGAATCTAGAAAGTTTTCGTGAGATATGGATGAATGTTGTATTGGCTAAAATAGTTGCATGATTATATCTTTATGCATAATAATTTTCCATTATGAATATGCCTTATGAAATGTTTCTAACCTTACAACTAATGCATTTGACTTGTAGGAAACATCACATGCAATCACCTACAAGAAAAGAAAGATGAGACTTGTTTTGAAGAACAAGTGACGACAGTTAAAGAAATGATCTAAGATGAAGAATAATATGACGATACTTTCAAAGAAAGAAAGAGGTATCAGACACAATGTAGGTATGTGACACTGTTGAGTGACATCATTGATGCAAAACATTCCAGCTATGGAGAAGTAGCCAAGAAAAAAGAGGGAAGGATAGTACAAGTTCAAGAAGAATGATGTCTATGATGCAGTATCGAGACCCAAAGGGAATTCCATAGTATCTTCCATATGGATCTACAAAATCCAACATGCAGTAGATGGAAACATTGTGGGATACAAGGCAACATTTGTAGCATGAGGCTTCTCACAGAAAGAAGGCATAGACTACGAAGACACATTTGTAGCCACTGGGAGTTGAGACACATGACATGCATACTCATGTGTGCAAATTAAAGAAGGCCTTGTACAAGCTCAGAAGGAACCCATGGGATAACACATACATGAGGAGCTTGAAGATCACCTAGAGTGATGAAGATCTTAACCTTTGCTACAAGGTTGAAGACGAAAGTCTATAGAGGATGACAAGCTCACAGATGGGTGTGAGAAGAACTTTTGAAAAGGTTCAAGATAGAGGATCTTGGTATCGAGTGACCCTAGATGGATACATAGAATATTGGTAGCAGAGGAAGCTACTTATCACTCCAGTACAGAATGTTTCAATGCATAGAGTATGAAAGGCAGAGGGAGAATGATGAGCCGCTTCAGAGGGAGTGACTGCAGAAGATCTCGAGGTTCGACACGATATGACAGGATGGATAGCTTACTGATGGCTCTAGGATTTACTGAGAGTAAAGTGGATTCCAACCTTTACTTCAAGGTTGAAGGCGGAAGACCGGTGATGCTCCTGTTATATGTCGATGACTTGTTCCTGACAGGAAAAGAGGAACTCATTAAAGTTGCAAGAAGGGGACTTTATGCCATGTTCAAGATGAAGGACTTGGATATGATGCACTACTTTTTAGGAATGGAGGTGTGGTAGAATGCGGATGGAATCTCCCTTGGACAAGGGAAGTATACAGTGGAGATATTGAAGAGGTTCGGGATGATGGACTGCAAGGCCATGACCACACCTATGGCATCGAACTTGAAGCTATTGAGTGAAGCTTCATCAAAGTCAGTTGATGCTATGATGTAGCATCAGATGACTGGGTCATTGATGTACCTGACAAATATGAGACCAGATATTTGCTTTGTTGTGAACACATTGGTCTAGTTCCTAATAGATCCGAGACATGTTCACCTAATTGCTGCAAAGCATATTTTGAGGCACCTGAAGGGTATAGTTGACTATTGGCTCAAGTATGAATCAAATCAGAAGATTAACCTGGAGGGCTATGTAGATTCGGATTGGGCAGGCAGTTCCATTGATAGGAAGAGCACTTCGGGGTGCTGCTTCAGTATGGGACTAGGTGTGATCTCTTGGTTTAGCAAGAAGCGGTCCCGCGTGGAACTAAGTACAGCCAAAGCAGAGTATGTCGTAGCTTGTTTGTCTAGTTGTGAGGCAGTGTGGTTGAGGAAGCTACTATTTGATTTATTTGATCTCCAGTTGGATGCTACTTGTATATATTGCGGCAACCAGAGTTGTGTGAAGTTTTCAGAGAACCCGGTGTTCCATGACAAGTCGAAGCATATCGAGATCAAATATCACTATATCATGGATATGGTGCAGAGAGGAGCAGTGAAGCTCCAGTATGTTGTGACAGATAAGCAGATAGCTGATGTGTTGACCAAGCCATTGGGCAGAGTGAAGTTTGAATACTTTAGAAAGAATCTTGGTGTTCATCAGATTGAGGTTCCTTCCAAGGGAAAGTGATGAGTCTGAGAGCCCTTCTGACATGGTGGCAGGATGTGTTCCTCCCATGGTCAGATGTAAGTGCAGAGCCCTTCTGGCATGGTGGAAGGATGTGTTCCTCCCATGGTCATATGTAACTGCAGAGCCTTCCTGACATGGATGCAGGATGTGTTCCCCCCTTGGTCAGATGTAAGTATAGAGCCTTTCTGACATGGATGCAGGATGTTTTCCCTCCATGGTTAGATGTGAGTGCTGAGCCTTTTTGACATGGATGCGGGATGTGTTCCCCCCATGGTCAGATGTGAGTGCTGAGCCTTTCTGACATGGATGCAGGATGTGTTTCCCCCATGGTCACATGTGAGTGTTGAGCCTTTCTGAAATGGATGTGGGATGTGTTTCCCCCATGGTCAGATGTGAGTGCTGAGCCTTTCTGACATGGATGCGAGATGCGTTCCCCCCATGGTCAGATGTGATTGTTGGGCCTTTCTGACATGGTGGCAGGCTGGGCCTCCCATGGTCAGATATAAGTGTTGGGCGAGCCTTTTCGACATGGTGGCAAGTTGGACCTCCCATGGTCGAATATAAGCGTTGAAGAACATGAATACCTAGATGGAGGCTAGGCCTACAACTAGCATGAAAAAGGGTTGGCTCTGTAGAACTTCCTATGAAGAGTAGAATTGAGAGATAGCACCATTTGCTCGAGATAGCAGGAGCAGTGATGATGATGATGATCCAGCTTGATGATGATCCAGAGACGAAGACTTGTGCTGATGAACTGTGTCAAGAGAATAACTTCCTAGTTAAGAGGGAGTGTTGATGTATTTGTAACTTTGAATGTATTCACTTATATATTTTATATATTGTATTTTTTTGTACCCCGATGTTCCTATTGGGAGAATCATTTATGTAATCAAGTCATGTAAAGTCTTAGAGGTTGATCATCTGTTGTAAGTCGGGGGCAATGTCCCCACAGATGAGGGGCACTAGGGTTATTAGACTCTCCTAGAGAAGTCAGCCCTGGTAAGTAATTGTAGGTCGAAAACTAGTATAAATAGAGAGTGATCCTCTCTCTTTGAAACACACTCACTCAACTGTAGCGAATGAGTAATAGAAGAGGAGCTTGCACAAGTGAGAGAGAGAACAACTGTCAGAGATCATCTTTGTGTTTTTGGGTTTTAATTTTGCCATTGGTGCTCATTCTATCTCTGAGGAAGTTGCGGGGTTTTCTCCTTTATGGTTTCCCCAAGGAAAACTCTTTGTGTCTCTTGTCTCTTTTGATTATTGTTGTGCATGTTATTCTCTCAGATAAGATCCTAGATCATATTGATTAAATGATAAAAATCTAACAATATGAAGTGGATAACATTCTTGTAGTGATTTGACACTGTGATTAGATACTTTAAGGGATATTCCAAGAATGTCACCAACAATAGGATTGACCATGCTTGTTAAGTTTCAACAATTCAAATTCAATAGCTTCAGAGAAGCATATACTAGGTGTTCAAACTTTTCATTTATCCACGCAATCCTTTGACTGCAAGACACCACAAGTTGAAGAAATCCACCATAAGCTGAAGAAATCCATGCTTAGTTGCCAAAGAACATAATTATGTATAATATGAAGACAACTTAGGCCCCTCAAGGAGATGATATGATCTTGTTGTTTTGTTAAGCACACCATTCCAATGTCCCAATATATGTTGGAGTGGATAAGATAATGTTTGGTGTGCATGATTTTCTCTTTACCAAATAAAAACTAACATCAATGTTAACAACTTGCATTAGTATGTTAGTTTGAAATTGTTCCTGAAAAGGTATGGTAGTTGTATGCAAATGGCTTTTGAGATGCATCAAAACTGCAACCATGGCATGTTCATAAGCATCCACTTCCATTTCAAAATATTATTGAAAGTTAAGCAAGACGGGGCAAGAGTAGTCACTGCTATATGGTTGACCTTGTTGAGTGTTTCATATTGGACAACTCGTTAGATAAATTGGATATGGTCAAGATCCAATGCATTAAAAAGCGCATGACATGGGAAAAGTAAGCAACGAAATTGTTTAAGTAGTTAACCATTCCCTCGGGATTGAAATCCATTGTAGGTCATGAATGTTCTTTGGAAGTGGACAATTGACCACAGAAAATACCATCACCAAATCGATGCTTAGAACAACTATTTCACATGGATTCCAAGATGAATAAGTTTTAAGTGCCCAAATGTACATTTCTTTGTAATGAATAATAACTTTACTTGCATAAGTCTCCAAATATTTGGTCAAGTTACCACAAGACAACCCCTACAAGTACACCTCCTAAGCTTGTTGGACACATGAACATTATCCAAATACACAATCGTAAATAAATTAAGATGTGATCTCAACATCACTTGTGCATACAAATATAATAACATAAAGAAGAAATTTCTCCCCATTATGGGTGTCAATATTCCTTGGGCACGAGGAGGGCTGATGAGTCATCAGGGCGCATGGAGGAAGGGCCATTCATTGAAATGGGAATTTGTCCCAGCCATGATCTTCCAAGAATTGAATGTCCCTCCCATATCCATGATTAATCTGGAAACAAGGTACAATTTATCTAGTGGTTTGGTTTCCAACTTGGGAGGTAATCGATTTGTCTGCATGCGAGCAGTCTTGGATCAATACTCATGTCCTTACCATTTTCTCATAGAGGATAGCATCATGATGAATTTATTATTCCATACTCGCCTGTGTAAGAGCCTTTTTTGCATGGGCTTTGGCATATGCTCTTGCGGGGTAAAGCCTCAATCTGGCTATGTTCTAGTTGTGACATTGCTCTACCCTTGTTTCGGTAGGTGGTGGCTCTCTGTGTGCGATTATTTTGATACCATGGTATCCATGGAGTGCACTAAGGTCAATCCAAGGAAGAATATATTTGTTCCATGGAGGATGCATATGCCTAGGGATTTTAAGGACATGCATAATGCATAGGGTTACTTTGAAAAGAAAGTGAAAGAAAGAACCAAGGCCAAGATTTCGGGTTTGGAAAATTGAGTGAGAAGCAAGCGACATAAGTTGAATCCTGAACACAAGCTCTTCCCAAAATCATGAAACTAGATACACGTGCACATTGGGGATGGTGTGGGGAATGAAGGCCGTGTTTAGTCTAGCTTTGGAGGGTTGTGTGAATGGTTCTCTATTGAAGGACCAACAAAGAATTTCCTTCATTGCCCCTCTAGACGAAATCGAAGTGGGTCTACATAGAGTCTATCACAATCAACTCGTTGCATATGCAAGGGTTAACATGCAGATGGATGATCTTATGGCATAGATAAATGGGAAAACCTTTGGTTGAGCAATGCCAATTCCTTCCTTGGCCTCACAATTCATTTTCCAATGATTTCCTTATGCTTGCAAGACACATGCTATTCAGCTGGTGAAGACCGAGAATCTAGGTGCCCCTCACCATGATTTTGAAGGCGTCATTATCTCTAATGATGAATAGTTATGTTAATGTGTTTGGTAGCTAGTCAATAGTCTATGTTGATTACCAAAGAAAGATTTGGTAATAGGAGTCACCATCTCGTTGCATAACCGTTCACGTTTTTTACTATGACAAGGAAAAAATTTAAGGGATATAATATTAAGTATTTTATGATGTAATATTAAGACTTGCGGGTTGCCACAATGCTACATGATTAGATATTTAATTTAATAGTTTAAGTACATATGACAAAGAACTTAGAAATTTAAGGATTTAAATAAATATTAAGGATAAAAGGGCATAACAGTTGGCATTCCTTAAAGAAAAAAGCATGTAAATTGTTCCAAAAACAATTTGAAAAAGAGTTTAGGTGATAGGATTTCCTTTCTTCGCTGATGACTTTTTTTTAATGAAATATTTAACAATGTTTCCAAGTGA
>LPNX010358548.1:237755-243567 GCA_001517045.1 Pseudotsuga menziesii | reverse complement strand
ACACAAAATTCCAACACAACTGAACAATTTTCATAACATTTAAAATACCCATTATCCATTCATTCTTATAAGTACTCATTATTCAAAATAAACAACAAAAACCGATATATTATTCTCCATTCATTTCAGAAATAAAACAACCATTATACATTTATGTTAGAAAGACAGTTATTTAGAAATAAAACAAACCTTGGAAATACCTGTAAGAAAGGTTGCCAAAGAAGCATGTAAAAGGAAGCAATTCTTGCTAAGTATGGAGACGAGGTTTTAGGTTAGGGTTTCTAGTGTCTTTAGGGTTGGATCTACATTTGGTACTTTGTTGCCTGCACTGTTTCAATCTGGTTTTAATGGTTGGATTTTGGTTTTATGGTAGGAGGTTGGTGATTTTTTGGTGTCTAGGGTTCATGATTTTTTGGTGCGGGTCTTGGTTGTTCGTTTGGTTTTCAGTCTGTATTTTTTTTGGTTTCGGTTGTCGGGTTTGACCTTGGGTTGAGGCACGTGATCCTGGGTGGGTATTGTTCCATCATTTTCATGTCTCGGTGGTTTTGTCACATTTGGGCATTGTTCCTTCTGCCCATGCAACTTTCGAAGGAGGACGTCGTGGTGGTGGGAAGTTGGCGTCATTCTTGCCGAACTAGTAAGGCGTATAAAACTATGCAAGACCGTAAACATTTTATGGTAGACGGTGTTGTCTCTATGCTCATGTGCGCTGGTTGGGAGGCTTGATTACTTTCATCTGGAAAAGGATGGTTGGGTGGAATGGATTGTTAAATATTAGAATTCGTTGTTAGATTATGCGTCGACGGTTAGTAGATTATCGAATGCCTGGTTTGTCATCCTTTTCATGGATGAGGCGAATGCTTCACGCATTTTGGAGGGTCACTGGCTTATTGGGACTAGTTCTCTGGTTCTGTGTCATTGGTGGATTGATTACAACCCGAAGCACTTTAGGGTATTGAAGAGGCACCTGTGGGTTCTACTTTCGGACTTGTTGTTGCCTTTCTAATCGTGGGAGCTTTTAAAGGCATTGCGAACTACATCAGTCACTTCATTTCTTTGGGTGAACAATTGTTTCACTCCTTCGATAAGCATACGAATAAGGTTTTGGTCGAGGTGGACATTTCAGATGGCTTTCCAATAGAATTGGACTTGGACTTGGGTGAACACTCGAGGGTTCAAAGGATAAAATATATTCATGTTTCGTTATGTTTCCCTTGTTGTCACTAGACGAGGCATTTGCGTAATAAATGTCCATTGTGGCGTGGTGGTCGTGCTCCCTCAGTGCTGGGACCTAGATCTAAATAAGAGTAGACCATATCCAGTCTGACATCGACTGGGACCGTTGTGCTCCGGGAGGACAACACTATTGGTGAAAAGATGCAACCGCTTAGGGACACTCTTCATTGACTTTGTTTATGTGGATCTGTCCAAGAAGGATATCGATTTTATTGATGATATTGAGCGGAGGGATTTTTTTGGGTGCTTTGATTGATGTTTGTCTTCTGGAAGAAATGGGGATGAGGCCATTTTTTATTTTTCGACCATATCGGGTATTGGGCTGGAGGGTTTCGCTTCTGGATCTCGGGTGGGGTGGACTTGTCATTTGGGGTTGATGGGTTGGTAGGGTCTTCTGGTACTACTAACCCTATGATTGTTGAGGGGGGTGGGAGGAGGGTGGGGATTCTTCTTGTTTACTATTGGATGACTTTCCACCTTTGGGGCCTGTCAAAGTTGTACCAGTTAAGGAGAAGGATCTTGGTCCTTCTAGTCCCATTAGACACCCATATTTTAGAGATTCGACGCTTCTTGAGGCTCTTCCCATTTTCTCAGACCACACACCAATGTCTCCATGTACTCTTCCAATGGCCTCTATCAGGCATGAGAATGTTACCATTAGACGAGGTCGTAAAGCTAGGTTTTCCACCAGTTGTTGGGGTGATAGGTCTGTCCCTAGTGGAGGTGACTACATTCCTCTTTCTACTCATATCAAAGAGGAAACTAGAGCAGGGAAACCCTTGTCTCCATTTTCCCTTCCAAGGCCCTTAGAGAAGAACCCTTCAATTTGGTTACCTAATGCATTTGGTTTCATTTAATATCAGAGGGTTTGGAGGGCGACCTAAACTACCATCTCTCAAGACACTTTTGGATGAACTGCGATCGAATATGGTGTTTCCACAAGAGACCATGTGCTCTCGAGAACAATCCTTGATTTCTTTCTCTCATCTCAAACCAGGTTGGGAATTATGTGTTTGTGATGTTGTGGGACTGTCATGGGGTTTATTATCTGCTTGGAACCCCTTGGTTGTCATATGGAAATCTTTCCATACTCATGCAGGTATACTAGTCAAGGCACGGTTCAAAGGTGCTCTTTTTGTATGGAATTGTTTAAATGTTTATGCCCCTTATCATGAGAGGGAAAGATTCTGGGATTGGGCTTTGGAAAAGGGACTGCGTAATTTCTGCAATCTCATTATCGCAGGTGATTTGAATTTCACCATCTCCAATGCTAAGGTCTCAGGAAACTCTGCTAGAGGTGATCCATTAGTGGAATACTTCACTAAGTTGATTTTGGACTCGCAATTGGTGGACATCATTCCTCTTAAGTTGGGTCTCTACATGACGTAATGGTCGGTCTAGAACTGGATGTGGACAAAGCTATTGGATATTTCTGATCACTACTCGATTTTCCTGGATTGGATGGAAGTGGGGAAACGACCTCCCTCTCCCTTTAGATTCAACCATTAACATGGATGAAGGAGGCAGATTTTATTGAATTTATCAAGTTTGAGTGGCCTCGTCTCGAAGTGACGAGGGCTATTAGGGCCATGCCTATTTTGGTGGAGAAGCTCAAGTTGTTGAAGAGGTTGGTTTGTGATTGGAAGCGTTAGATGAAAGCGACAAAGTGTATCGAGTTGGACTCAAATGAGACATCCATAGTTGAGTTGTTTTTGTTGGCACCTACGGGTATTTTATCTCAGGAGCAGACAACCCTACTCACTGTGTAGAAGGAACGTAAGGAGGAATTTTTAGCTTTCGAAGCTTCAACTTAGAGGCTTAAGAGTTAGGTTGTTTGGATTGAGCAGAGGGATGTGAATACAATGTTCTTCCAAAAAATTGCAAATGTCCATCACAATATGAATGTGATTTGGGAGTTACGTGACTAGGATGGTAAACTGTGCACTGATGATGTATATTTGAAGGGGGTTGTAGTGTATTTTTACTCCACTATTTTTAAAGATGATAATTCCTCCCATATTCGTGAACAGTTACTAGTCATTAAACTTTTTCCTACCTTTTTCGATAAGGAAAAAGCAGAGGACTTTGGGAAGGCTATTACTATTGATGAAGTGGAATTAGTCCTGAAGGGTTTTGCTAAGGACAAAAGTCTGGGACCAGACGGTTGGTCAGTAAAAAAAATTCTGCCATTTTTTTATTTGGTGAGTGGTGATCTCCTAGAGGTGGTGGAACAATCTAGGGTGGAATGTTTTGTTTCAATGACCTTCAATGCTACATATCTTACATTGATCCCTAAGTATGAGAAACATGTGTCGTTTGTAGATTTTAGAACTATTTCACTGTGCAACGTGGTGTACAAGGTCATCACTAAAACTATTTCTAATAGGTTGAAACCGTTGCTAGCTGATGTTCTCTCGTATGAACAGCACGGTTTCCTCAAGAACCAACAGATCTTGGAAGCTGTGGGTATTACATAGGAAGTTTTACATTCCATTAATTTCTGTAACCTAGAGGCATTGATCTTAAAAATGGACCTTGTTAAGGCATATGACAGAGTCAATTGGACCCTATTGAGACTTATTTTGTTACAGGTGGGGTTGACTCTGGAAACTGTAAACTAGATTATGGCCTGCGTTACCTCAACAAACTTTGTTGTTCTCATCAATGGAACACCTTCGACATTTTTCAACACTAGTCAAGGTCTTCGACAGGGTTGTCCACTTTAGCCCTTACTTTTTTTGTTGATCATTGAATGACTGAACTTGTTAATTTATAAAGCTAGCAGGAAGGGTAAGATTAGAGGTATTGTTTTTTCATCAGCTATGGCACTTACACCTCTACTGTTCGTATATGATGTCGTGTTATTTGGGTAGGGGTCTTTGGAAGAATGGAGGTGCTTTAAAACTATCATTGACACTTTTATTGTTGCTTTAGTTATGATGATCAATATTGATAAATCTTCTTTTTTTACCAATAATCTGAACAATGACATATCTCATAATATTAAGGTTTTGTTTCCTTATAAGATGGAACTCATTGAGGTCAGTTTTAAGTACCTAGGATATTGCCCGGTTAAACCATTGAATTACAATGTTAAGGATTGGTGGTGGTTGGTGAACAAATTTGAGAAGAGAGTTTGCAATTGGACATACATATTTCTTTCTTTGGGGGGAAGGCTTATTCTCCCAAAGTATGTATCGAGTGGTATCCATGTTTATTGGTTTTCACTTGTTAAGATCTCAAGCTCTATTATGAAGGATATCGAAAATTTCATGAGGAATTTTCCGTGGGGTGGTAAGGAGACCAATCTAGTGACACATTTGGTCAAATGGGACATTGTTACCAGACCTTATATTTGTGGGGGATGGAATGTCAAAAACCTTGACTGGTTCAATATTTCTCTCAAGATGAAGAGTTTGTGGGTGGCATTGACCGGGATAGGCATTTGGAACTAGACTCTACAAACTAAATATCTGTGTAAGCTATCTTTGACTGAATGGATTAGGAAGGATGACCACTCAGTTGCAAATACTTCAATCATTTGGAATGGTTGTGCGTGTTTTTGGATGGATAAGCAACTCACTATGCTGTAAGGTTAGTTATGGGAGATTTGTGCTGGTGGGCATCGATCCCATGGTTGGTATGGAGAAGACATTCTACCTTTCGCGATCCTTAATTGATTATTTACAGGATTTTGGTATAAAAGCACTCAACCAGGCTAGAATTGGTTGTGATTTGGAAACTAATGGATCGTATTGGTTCTCGACATAGGACTTGGAACTTACTGGTGATTGATATTTGGAATGGGAATGGCATACATCTTCAATGTTATCATTGGGTCTGCATATGTGTGAAGCTGATCAGAACAAGTTGGTTTGGTCCTTCAACGTTGCATCAGGAAAAATTACTGCCAAGCTAGCTTATTGGTACCTTGTTGAAGCACACTTAACTTTGGTGGATTGTTGGTAGCATAAGGAATTGTGGGTTTGGAAGATTCCTATTAAGATTAAGTGTTTCACTTGAATTTGATTTTATGATAAGGTGAACTCTTGGGATAACCTGCTTATGAAAGGATGGGTTGGACCTAACATTTGTCATCTATGTACTATTGAGGCTGAATCAATGGAGCACGTATTCGGCGGCTGCAGATTTGGAAAGGTTGTTAGACAAGCTGTCACTAGCTATTATGGTGTTTCTTTTCCTTAGGAAGAATACAGCTTACATGATTCTATGGTATGATAGATAAAGTTGGGGATTAAACCTTTGTACCTTCCTCTTTTATGTTTATGGCTTATCTGGAAAGCCAGGAATGATGTTATTTTCCGAGATCTTAGACCAAGTGTCCATAGTGTCATGTTGGCCGTGATCAAACTCATTTCTGATTTTTCGGAGGTTTGTAAGGCTAAATCACACCGAAGGATTGGGTGTGCCCTAAAGGTTTTTGCAGCGATCGGTTTTTTTTATGGTTCAACGACACTTGGTTTAGGGGGTGTTGGAGTGGTATTATATATCAGTCACACCCATTTTTATAGTTTGAAGATAGGTTGTGGTAGTAGTACCAATACTAGAGCCGAAT
>LPNX010358548.1:202755-235255 GCA_001517045.1 Pseudotsuga menziesii | reverse complement strand
TTGCTGCTGCAAGGATGCGAATCGTTGGATTGATTGTTGCACTGTGATGTGCATGTTGAACGCCCTCTTTTATCACTGGGTACAATGTAATCCAATGATTAAGCTCTTCGTAAAACTATCGTTGAAATTGTACAACTCTCTATAAAGTTGAGAGATTCTATCTATTTCATAATCTTACTTACATAACAAAATATGAATATAAGAAAATGTAAAAACAATAGATGTCTAAAATAGTATTTTCATAGGTTGTAAGTTGCCACGTTGGAATGATTATTTTTTGTTGTTGTTGTTCAGCCTTCTTGGATAAGAGTTATTGTATCATGCTGCTCCAATTTGTTTTTATTTTTGGGGTTCATCCAAAATTTTATTTTCTACATTTGATTCTTTTCTTCGACCAGCCAAGCTCTCAAAAGGCTAATAGGAGAAGTCAATCTAATTCAGGCCGAGGGGGTGGCTTTTTTTTATGGTGAAAAGGAAGTCATTGCTAGCGAAGGGGAGAGAAGATTTTCACGGACTAGTTAGTGTGAAAGATGACTCAATCAAGGAATGCACTAACTGAATACACTATTTACTCAAACTTTTTCAAAACAAACTTCCTTTCTAAGGGTCGAGATAATTTGAAGAACACCCCAAAATTTATATGTGTAATAAATGGGTGAGTCTCCTTAATATATAGGAAAATTTTAAGGTTATTTTATCAATAATATAATTTGTATATATAATTTTTTGGCCAATCTTTTATTATATTATAGAATCTTGTGTAATATTGGTGAATATTTCATTAAATTCTAAGATAATGTAAAATCTTGGTAAATATTTCACTGAATTATAAAATATTGTAAACACTTGGTGAATCTTTCATCAAATTATAAAACCTTGTAACATCTTGGTGAATCTTTTGCTAGGAAGACACAACTTTTGATTCTACATATTACTAAGGTAGTGCAATAGAAGAGCATATATCAGAGCTCAACTCTCTCGAATCCTGGACCCTAAAATGAACAAATACATGTATGGGGAGAGGAGATTTATTTATACATTTCACAAGCAGTATTGGGTCAGTCACAACTGGAGGTGTTGTTGAAACACAACTACACTAACTAGATTCAGAGTAAGTGGGGATTCCACTTTTTATCTCATCCCTTAATGGTCCAACAGACATGTGGGGACCCAAATATTGACATATTGACAAACTAATAGAATTGAAAACTTTACAATGTGGACTGATTATGGCACCCACGAACCATTATTACAATGTGGAGTTTTATCAAGACCCGCAATCTTAATATAGTGCATGATTTCCTAATTAGCTTATTTTTCAAATATCTCATTTTTAAGTTACCCTCTAAGAAAAAAATAACCTACTTATCTATTTATAGCTATGAATGCCACTTTATCTTTTCTTTTGTTGATAATCAAAATATGAACTATGTCATTTGATTTAGAATTTTTAGCGTTAGTTAGAAACTTGCAATGGTTATTAGAAATAAGAACATACACTAACAAGAATAGAAAGTACATTAATGCATAATCATGCATATCATTAGAACTACTATTTTAAAGAGTATGTTTTCTTAGATAAACTGAAGAGGTGTATGTTAAAGACTATTGTTTCTCAAATAAACTAAAAGAATACAAAATGTTGTAAAATTGTCTTAGCACCCTCATTGAATGCAAAATACTAGATATCAAATAACATAATGTCTACATCTCAGGTCAAACATGCCATGTACATATTATATACAATCATGATGGAAATGAAGTATCGTGTTCCAACTAAATCATATATTTTTCATACATAACTATATCCATTTCTGAATGATGATAGCATTTACACACACACAAAAAAACCAAAAAACATTTTACTTTTGAATGACCCTTAAAAAAATAAAATATCGTAAAACAATTATCAAACCCAACAAATTTAGGTGAAAATAAAATTGATGAACTTGACAATACGAATAAAAAAATATACCAGCCACGAACTTCTCAATACAAATAAAAGAATATAAAAGAACACTTTGGAGAACTCTACAAGAAGACAACCAAATAATTACCATTCCATTGTATCCCCGCCATTATAATCAATGTGTATTCATTTATATTACAAACATACCAAACATCAACAATAACATACATAAGATATGAACATATACACTCTCATTAACACCTTAGATCCAATAATAATTGCATTGTAAGATCCTAATAAAAGCACATTTTAAACAACTAGGTCAAATTCAGTTTGAATATATAAAAACTATGTGGTGTCTCTCCATCAAGAGTAGCATCCACTAACAACATATGAATTTCATTCAATAGTTTAAACATGACAAGGCATAAAATAAATCACATATTTTGAGCTCTATAACACTTTCATGGAACCAATACTCCTAGGATAAAACAAAACCCTATTAACACTGAATGAGCCCTAATAATCAAGAGTGCCCTAGAATTCAACAAGCCTCAAAAACATCGATAATAAAAATCATGATAAAAGGTAAATTGAAGGATCTCGAATATGAAGTTGAAGGAAAAAATTGGTTTATGAATATGAATAATCAATTATTGAAGAATGATGATATATTTTACAAAGTTGGACCACTTAAATACAGCTTGGGATTTACAAATTGAAGGGTTGTGTCCTCTTATTTATTATTTATTTATTAACTGATTATTATACAATTGTTATTAATGTTTTTATTTTTTATTTTATTTTTTTATTTACGTAACATTGCCTTCCCCTTAAGTGGGGTGGCAAGGGGGTGCAGTTCTCTTTACCCCGGATGGACAGATGGAAACCAAATTCTCTTGGGGGATTGGAAAGGAAACAAATAACATTGCAGAGGCATTAGACCTCTAGCAGGGACTCTTGATTGCCAAGAATCAGAAAATTACGGATCTTATAGTGTTGGGAGACTCATGAATAGTAATCCATGCTCTTGTTGAGAATTCTCTCCCAAGCTAGATGCATCTTAGAGAGTTGATAAAAAAAATCCAGGTGTTGGCCTTTTCATTTCTCAAAATCGAGTTCTTCCAGGTCCTTTGAAAACACAACACTGAAGCAGATTTCGAGACAAATATTGGATCCACCATTGGTTTCAAATCGCTGCTTATTAATGGGGTTAGCATCCTCTATCCCCCTCCATAGGACCGTGGACTAGCTCTTGAGGCTTAATGCCTTAGGGGCTCATGGCTCATGGCACCTGCTGCCTCCACTAGGTGACGCATGCCCTAGCCTCGTGGTGAAGCAAATGGAAGTGACCCGACGCATGTGCAACTGCAGGAGAGTGTGGTGGGTTTTAAATACTGGTACGTTGGGGAAGGACCATTCCCAACTTGCTGAAGGTTTCACCTCCCGTTGACTCCATGCGAAATCAATTAAGGTGATGCAGGAAATTATGGCT
Source organism: Pseudotsuga menziesii (assembly GCA_001517045.1). Classification (NCBI taxonomy): domain Eukaryota; kingdom Viridiplantae; phylum Streptophyta; class Pinopsida; order Pinales; family Pinaceae; genus Pseudotsuga; species Pseudotsuga menziesii. Next base: position 231,851 of record LPNX010358548.1, on the reverse strand, counting down.
TGTCGAACTGTTTTGGGTGGCAAGAATATAAAGAGGAGAATGGAGAAGGGCAGAGGTTGCATGCTCTGGTTGGTCTACTGCAAAGAAAAGGTCGAGGAGATCCTGAGTGTTCAGGTGAATTATTACATAATGGAAGCGGCATCAAAAACCTTAGAATCCACTGGTTCATCCCTACCTGCATTGTTTGTTGAGTCAGACATTCGGGATATCAAGAAAGAAATCAAGAAGTTGAACCGGATAATTGACAAAATCGACACCGAGGAAGGAAGGCGTCTGGAGAATGTTAACAGGGACTTGGTCTTCCTAAGGAAGGAGTTTAAGCGGGCAGTCTCACGTTCTGAAAATGTTGTTATGGGGTTAGTGGTAGAGCTAGAGATAAACATGGAGAAGCTCGAGCTGAAAGTGGTGAAGTTGGAAACTGCAAATCAACGAGGTGCCTCGCCTCGCCATGAAAAGGAAAACAATTGAACTCTTGTCTGTAAACTGCCATTTTTGAGTTTTTTTGTGTCTGTATGCGAAAAGTAGCTTTGAATTATCCTATTGGTTCTATAAGGTCTGCTTGTGAATAGGGTATGGTCAGTTGCAGTGAAGCTCTCTCTACTAGTATATTGTTCAAGTTATGCATTTCCTTTGTAATTTTGGACTGGCACGGCCGAAACCTGTTAAAAACTAGCTCTCGCTGAACTTGCATTGTCGCTTCCACAAGGGAACCTGTGTAATTTGACTCCGTTTTTGTGGTTATACCACCTTAATATATAAACCATAACCGTTACTGTAAAAAAAAAAACATTGCCTTCCCCTTAAGGAAGCTTTGTCCTCAAAGTTGAATTGCAGACATCATCTTTTTTTCTTGATTTGTGTTGATGCTAGATTTGAAATATGTGATCTGAATTGATCTCATGATCTTGATGAGGGTCTTGAATCCTTCTTGTGTTGCGACTCTTTCATCTTAGGCAACAAACTATTTGGTCCATACAATCGGTACTCAATTCCATTCCATTTAAATTTCATGTATTGTTTTTGTAGGTTGATAGAGTAAGTCCCTGACGATGCTAACCAGTCAGCGCCTAATGCCATCTCTACTTCCTTAATTGGTAAGGCAATACAATTGAGTTGTAGGTGTAAGTTTTGTATCTGCAACGACACCTTGTGACATTTTCCTAGTTCTATGATGTTTTGATCAATGATAGTTGAGGCTTCAAGTCCTTTTGTAGGGAAAAAAAACCATTAAGTTCATTCTCCTTGTTGATATCAATAAAATTATGGGTACTTCTAGAATCGACCAAAATTGTGATGTCCTTATTCTTAATTATCCCAGTAGGATGTAATCTCTTTGGTCATGATTTCCTTGATTTTGTTACTCAAAATAGTAATTGTTCATCTTCACGATTGTGGTGACATATCAACTGAGGTAATATATATCTCTGTGTGAATGATTGGATTTCCTTCTCTTGGTTGTGGACTGTCTTGTGGGTCTCTAACTCTTCCTTCTTACAAGATTGTTGAATACATGTAACTATCACCATTGATACTTCGGATGAGCTTATGTCTGCATCAGATCCAATTGTATATTCCTCTCTTGATACCTCTAATTCTTTCCCATTTCTTTCCCATTTATGATTTTGCAATGTACCATGTGATGGGTTTTGCATTTATGACCTGGGATCCAATCTTCTCCACACTGACGACATGTGTTCTTTTTTTTTTCTTTCTTCTGTCATTATCGAAGCAATTGGTCGATGTTTTTGAACCATTTTAGACTTCATAGCCATATGACTGAGATTTGTTGCACTGATGACAGCGTGACCATAGATATTTGCAATATCTACATTGTGTCTCTTGTTGTCGCAAATATCCCTTGTCAATGTTCCCTTATCTTAATCTTTTAAACTTCTCCTCAATAATTTAGTCTTTGCGCCAAGTCTTATCAAAGTTGGATACATTATGCAATTCTAACTCTTCTCTTATGTAAGGATTAAGACCAAAGACATATGTCTGGGGACGTTGACCATATGTTAATTCTATTACTTGCATCGTTAAGGCTTCACATTCGTATGTGTATTCTTACACGTCGCCTTTTTGTTGTAACCTAGTAATTTTGGTGAAAATGTCCTTCTTTGTCACATCTTCAAATAGTTTGAAAAAATCATTTTTGAATGAGTCCCAGTTGTAGGAACATATGTTTGACGTCTTCTTCCACCACATGTATCAGTTATACACGCGACCTTCGAGATGCATGGAGAAGTATTTCACATTTTCATCCTCAGATAAAATTTTGTGATTGCATAAGAATGCCTCCGCTTTATTGATCCATGCGACACTTTGTTTTGTCTCTCCATCGAATTTGGATAATTCCAATTTGGGTTTCATTGGGTATCCCCCCATCAATTGCATTGCAGTCCCGTATGATTTTTTTATTGTAATCTCTATGGTCTTCTAGAATTTCCACGTTGAAAGAGTTTGATTGGTGATTATTGGTTTTGGCTGAATTGTGACATGAGTGACCTCCCTTCGGTAAATCGACATTTTAAGAGGCATCTCTATCTTTGAAGAACTGAATTATTTTACCTAGCCGTTCTTCGAAATATGTCTTCATTTCGTCTCATGCCTTCATCATTTCCCATGAGACTACTCCAACAACTTCATATTGCACAAGTCGTGATATGTCTTCTTTTCCTTCTCGTAACTTTGCTTCAAATTGATCCAATATGGAGTTTAGACCTTAAATAATTTTTGAATCCCTAGCTTGGTCTTTTTCCAATTTTTCCAGTCAATCCTTCATTTCTGCCATGGATCTAGTGCACGCCTAAATATTGTTGTGAAGATATAAATATAATAATAATTATTATTTAATAATATTAATAATAATAATAATAATAATACATATATTATTATTATTATTATTATATATTTTTTAATTCTTAATAAAAAAATATAAAATAAAAAATTATAAATTATTAACTCTTTTTCTTTTTTGGTTGTTGTTTGTTGGGATGATGTAGGAATGAGGAGGGGTGCGTCCAAGAGAGGAAGAGAATGCAAGAGTGAGGAGATGGAAAGACGGTGGTGGACGTGACGGGGTGAGTGATGGGAAGAGGGAGGAAGCGTGAGAAAAAGTGAGGGATGTGGGGAAGGTGTGGCGGATGGAGGAAATTAAGGAGCGTGGTGGGGAGGAGGATTGTGAAAGCTGCCGCAGGTCGCGATGGATGTGGTGGAAGTGTGGAAGGAACATGAAGAGGAAGAGTTGCAGATCTAGAAGGAATGGTGTGCAAGGGATGGGCACAGAGAGGAGGGGTGGCATAGAGAATGGGAGACGTCAAGGAGTTGGAGTGGCGAAGGGGGGAAGGAACATGCAAGTAGGGAGCATGATTGGGGAATGCATGAGGGTAAGAGGACGAGCAGTGAAGGGGTAGGCGATTGGGGATGAGGGAAATGTGTGGAGGGTGAGGATGAGAGATGGAGGTGGTGGAAGGGAAAAACATGTAAAGAAAGGTGGCAGGATATGGAGCCGATGAAGGAAGATTGCAGCTGAGGAGTCGAGGAGTCGATTCGGATCTGATATCGATGAAGCAACCTGAATCCGAAGTTGAAGATAAAACTAGTTTTTGAATATGACTAATAAATTATTGAAGAATGATGATATAATTTACGAAGTTTGCCTGCTTAAATACAACTTGGGCTTTACAAATTGAAGGGTCGTGTCCTCTTATTTATTATTTATTTATTAATTACTTATTATATAATTGTTCTTAATGTTTTTATTTTTTATTTACGTAACATAAATTTACAATATAATAATCTATTGTAACTATGGATAAAAAGAATAAAAAACATGCTAAAAAGTATATCACGATAATTATTGGATAAAAATTGTAACGTGAGTTTGTATTCTTTGATAAATTACATGTGTGACATGCCCCTTGATCAAGACTTGAGCTTTATACAATGGATATGTTATGTGAAGATTAAAATGTCGAGAAAACTAAGAATGAAAAGTGGAATCACATCAACTAGAATATTCACCCTGCAAGTGCAATCCGATGTGGGTGAACCATGAATTGTTGTAGCTTTTATATAGAACAAAATAGCCCTTAATTTTCCTTCCAATACTAGAAATCAAGGGTTTAAAGAAGGTATCACATGAAATTAACTAAAAATACAAAGGAATGCAACCATATCCCTGGTTACAAGGAAAATGGAAGGTGAAAAAACCCTTGGGATCCTCCATTGCTGAAAATTGGGGGAAAAATAATAATTTCACTAGAATTTCTATACAAATTGGTACGAAAGATAGATTGGAGGGAGATTTTTCTAGGGAGAAAATATTTTTATCATTGAATTGATGATCTTTAAAATAAATTCGTGTGGCTTATATATATGAAGAGCCACCTTTAAACAATGTGTCCTTCTAATGCTGAATTTCACATAAATAATTAATAACATAATCTAATAATTAATAATTTATTAATAAATGTTATATACGTTTGGTATATTACAAGTTATCCTTCTCTTAGAAGATTTGTCCACGAATCTTCTATGAGCGTGGTACAACCAGAATTTTTGCCACGAATAACGGTGCCACAAATTATCTCTTCTTGAAATAATTGGTCGCATTTCCATTCAAATCTTTTCATGCATATGATTATGTAGATAAACAAATAACAACTATATGGAGTATTCTTATGAGCTTCTAATATGATGTTGTTCTTTTGATCTTCTAATTTGATGTAGATTTCTGATATTTCCGCATGCTTTGATATGGTTTTCTCAAATGTAGCAGCAACTACTAATAATGTACTTACTTCTTTGTCTGACGAGTTTGTCTTTAGATGTTCCCAGGGAACCTTTTGATATTGAGATTTAGGACATATTGAGTTACGGGCACTGGTAGAATGTTCATCTCTTCATTTGTCGCAACATCTTTTGGGTTTCGTTCTGCTACGCTATCATGATTAAGGTAATCTTTGACGCTTTTATTTTTATCATTGCATTCTTCTATAACTTCAATTTTTTCCTAATTGTTGTTAACAATGGCTTCATTTTTAACTGTATTTTGTGTTTTATTACGATCTATGGCATCATCATTTTCTTTACAATTGATATTGACATTGTGATTGGCAATATCATCTTGATCTTTCATATCCTTGTCTTCTACCTCTTCTGTTTCATTGTCCTTGTTATCGTCTTCCTTACCAAGTCCTTGTTTTGGAGTTTCACTAGACAATTTTATAGGTTTTTCCGCTGGCGTATTAATGTGCCTTACTTCCCTTTCTTGTAAAAAGCCGCAACTAAATTCCAGTAGACGTACATTTTTTTGACTAAGTATTGTATTTTGAGGTTTGTAGTTGGGATTTCTTTTGTTATCCCTGTTGGAATATGGTGGCCTGAATATTTTGTGAGGAGGGATATAAAGAGGCAGTCATCGTGGCCTCCCTTCCTTTCTGATTGAAGTAGTGACTTCGAACTCTTCCATACTTGAATATTTAGGAGTTTTTGCAGTCGTGCCTTGTTCCTCTTTACTTAGGAACTTGCGAGTTGCAGTCGCTTCTTCTGTTGGGATTGCAAATGCAGTTTACAGCTTTCCATCACTTGATATTTTGGAGACTATAACCGCTTCTACTATCGTAAGTGCCATAGTAGTTTCCTGCTTTTACGCGCTTGAGAAGTGAGATGTCATAGTCGCTTCTTCTTCATAGGCTTCTTCATCATTTTCTCTCAACATTGGCTTGGTTTGAGCAATAAATTCTTTGGGGTCTAATATTTCCACAAGTTCTTCCTTGAATCCATCTTCATCAATCGTTTCTTATTGGTTGGTTTCTTGACTATTTTAAGTTTTGCTTTCTTTTTCACGTTTTTGTTTCAAATGGTTTTTTATCATTTCCTTTAGAATTTTAAATTCTTCTTCATATTTTTCCCACTTTTTGTTTACTTTCTCGATTCCTTAAAAAAAATATCCCATGATGACGACATTTCTATCTTCGAAGTGTTAGGATTTGAAAACAAAAATTGAATGATAATAATTATAAATTAATTAATTAATATTGTTGTTGTTGTTGTTGTTTTTATAAACTATAAATATAGTTTAATATATAGTTTTTTGTTTAAATTTAAAATATACAAACTATAATAATATAATAATAATGTTTATTATTAATAATAGTTGTAATATATTTATGTTTGAATTTTTTTAGGGTTTTGGTGAAGAGTAATGGTATGTAAGAGGAGTAAGAGGAGTAAAGGGTAACGAGTGTACAAGGTGTAATGGTATGGATTAATTTATGGTTTTAAAAATATATTAATGAAACCATGGGCTAGTTTTATAAAACCATGGACCGGTGTAATGTCCCTTTTGAAATTTTATTAAATGACCAACTTTTTCACCTTTTTCCCCAATTTTGACCTTAACTAGTTTTGATGTCTAGACCTCCAAATTGGCCCAAATGCTCTCAAGTTTTCTCAGAAGCTACATGACTGATATTAGAAATTAAATATTATGTACATGGATGTTTTATGACCCCCCAATTACTTCTGCAAACTTTTTTAATGTTCTGTTCAAAGTAAGAGTCTTTACTAGCAAATTGGGGTTCCAATTCCCTATGGGTATTTGTCGGAAATGGCTTCTCAAATGGTCCCAAAGTCACTCAAATTTTAGAACAGAGGAAGGGGATGTGTAAGGGACATTTTCAAAGTCTCATATGCATCATGGTTCAGTTTATACATGATGTTATGACTCTTTCCAAAATATCTCCCAAATCACAATTTCGACCCTTGGGGGAAATGCACCAAATCTTCTCCCAATGCAATAAAAATGAGTAAAATGACTTCCAATGCTTAAGTACTGAACATGAGAATTAAAATGCACATTAATGAAAATCCATTCATCATACATTTATCAAAGATACATTCCTCCATTTGAAATAATAAGCATTACCATATCATATATCAAAATAGAGTGGAAATGGTCACTGTTTTCTCATTAAAAGTCATTTTGACATACAACTCTTGGGTATTTCGACTTGAAAATTTCTGGGAATGAATAACAGAGAATATTTAACTGATTACAATCATAAATATATCATGAATATCTCTCCCAAATAGTACATGAGCTCACCCAAGGCACAATCCCTCCATGAGCATGAATATGCAAAGAAAACTAGAAATGGTTGATAGAGAGTGCTACAATAGAATAATCCACATGTTTTCCTATACCTTATACCTGCAAATAAGAATGCATTAAATATCCTTGAAAGACCTGAGTGGCCTCTCCAAACACCAACTTGGATAGGAATCTTTCACTCTGGAAATTGGCTAAGGTAAGAAAACTAGTCATCCACTGGCTCTCACAATTCACAAATGACAATTTATCAAATGATCAAAATCTCTTCTCTTGGTTGCTTCCTATAATTTATAAAAATCCTTAGCCTTATAAGGTTCCCAATCCATCCATAAACTCAATCCGATTTGAATTAGGGTGTGGGCTCATGATTTGCCATGTGTCCCCTCTTTCCTAGCCTTCCACCTTACCCAAAATATGAGTAGGAGCCCATTGAGCATCCCCAACTCACATGAGAGCTCTATTGGAGTTTATATTTCGACCTAACATGTCAGATATGTCATATGTTAGCCTTCATACCTGATTTGTGTCATAGGTGTCATAGCATCTTCATCATTGTTGTCATAGAACTTGGGAATCTAGCCCAAGTGTCTCACTAGCTCCAAAATGACTCTTCCTTTCCCATGTAAGTTACATTTGTTCCTAAATTCAACCTATGATGAATATGGCCAATTGTATTATCCTTCTAACTCATCCAAGAACCTTTAGGCTTCCCATGGACTCAAAATTGCAAGAGGAGGATGCCATGTGGCACAAAATTTCTAGTTTGTGTGGGCCCCATAGTCTCCATGTGTCTCCATGTTCCATTTACACTTCAATTTCTCTTGTATTTATTTAATAAGATACATTATTAAAAATTTATCCCATGCTAATGTCTAAACATCATTTATTAGCTCCCTTATTAAAATTCCAAATGTATCCATCCAACCTAGGGAACTAGTAGGATTGATGGAATTGTCCTGCTATGCATTTATTTGAATGGGGACATTACAGTGGTCCCCACCCAAGGTTGCTTGTCCTCAAGCAATTTCAGATTTTGATGCTGCAAGATATTCTCCTCTTCCCATGTGGCGTCTTCACTTGGAATATCCTTCCATTGTACTAAGTATTCTTTGATAGTTCTGCTTCTCAATCTCCTTTCCCTTGTCTTCAAAATCTTTTCCGGAACAAGTGTGAGTTGACTTTCATCATCCAAAGGAGGAAGTATTTCTGAAGTGACAATTTTCTGACCAAGATCATTTTTGAGACAAGAAACATGAAATACATTATGGATTTACTCCCTTCAGGAAGTTCCAATTCATATGCTACTTCCCCAATCTTCTGAACTATCTTGTTTGGGCCATAGTATCTTGGTTTTAGCTTTTCTGCCCCATTTTTTTTAGAGATGTTTGTTTGTATGGATGCAACCTCAAATATAATAAATCATTAACATGAAAGTTCCTTTCTTCTCTATGTCTACCGACATATTGTTTTTGTTGATTTTGGGCAACCTGCAAATTGTCTTTCAATAGCTTTAAAATTTCTTGGCTCTCTTCCACCAAATATTTGGCTTTTGGAGCTCTACTATCACCAAATATCATCTCAACAAAGGTAAGTGCATCATAGCCATATAATTATTTGAAAGGAGACATCCCTATTGACATATGAAAATTGGTGTTGTAGCAAAACTCACCCAAGTGTAGCCATTTTGTCCATGCTTTTTGCTGCTCTCCCACATGGTTTCTTAGGTACCCTTCCAACCATTGGTTCACCCTCTCTATTTTTCCATCATTTTTTGGATGATAGCTTGTACTTGGAGTCAACTAAGTGCCCACAAATCTAAAAAATTCTTGCCAAAAAGCACCCATGAATTTGATGTCTCTACTACTTACAATGCTCTTGGGGAGCCCATGCAATCTGAAGATTTATTTGAAAAAAATATCAGCCACTTGTGCAACACTAAAAGATGATGTAAAATCAAAGAAATGATCAAATTTTTCCAATCTATCCACTACCACATATATGCAATCCTTACCCAAATATTTGGGCAACCCGGTGATGAAGTCCATTGAGATATTGTCCCATTTTTGCTCTAGAATGGGCAATGGTTGCAATAAACCAACTGGACATGTAAGTTTTGATTTGTTTTTCTGACATACCTTACATTCATTCACATATTTCTAAACATCTTCCTTCATCCCCTTCCAAAAGAACATTTTCCTCAATTGCCTATAAGTTTTGAAGATCCTCGGATGGCCAGCTATTGGGGAATCATGTGCTTCTTGCAAAATTTTATAATTGAGCTTTGAATATGGAACCAAATAAATTCTTCCCTTATAATATATCATCCCATTCGCAATCCTATAGTTATCATCCCCCTTGATTCCATCTAACAAATCACAAGCAAATTTATCTTTGGAATATTCAACTAGTAACCTATTTTTCCAATCTCTAGCAATGTCCATGAGAGAAAAAGAAGGTCTTCAAGATAATGCATCTGCTACAATTTTATTCTTCCCTTTCACATATTCAATATAAAAATCAGAATCTTGAATATTGCTTACCCACTTTTGTTTCCTTTCATTTATATCCTTTTGGGTGAGGAAGTGCCTTAGACTATTGTGGTCAGTTTTCACCACAAACTTGTTTCCTACCAAGTATTGTCGAAACTTGGCCAAAGCATGCATTATGACCAACATTTATTTTACATATATGGTGTAAATGTTTTCATGAGGCTGCAACTTTATGCTCTCAAAGGCTATAGGGTGTTGGCCTTTCTTTAGGACAGCCCCTACTCCTCCACCTGAAGCATCACATTCAACAACAAAAGGCTTAGAAAAATCAGGTAATGAAAGTATGGGACAACTACTCATTACCTCTTTCATTTTTTAGAAGGAATTTTGAACCTCTTCATCCCACTTGAAAGCATCCTTCTTAGTCAAATCAGTGAGTGGAGAAGTCAACTTGGAGAACCCTTTCACAAACTTTCTATAATAGGTGCATATTCTAATGAAACCTCTTAATTCGGTGATTTTTTTTGGTGATGGCCATTCTAAGATAGCCATGATTTTTTCCATGTGTACTTTCACACCTTCTTTCCCAATAATTTTCCCAATATACAGTAGTTCCTTCATCCCAAATTCACATTTAGACATCTTAGCAAACAAGGATTGTTCTTGCAAAGTTCTCAACACAATCTCTAGATGATGCAAGTGCTCTTCCCAAGTTTTACTGTAAATGAGAATATCATCAAAGAAGACCAAAACAAACCTTCTAAGCTGCTTGAAAAATATTCTATTCATGCATGCTTTAACTGTGGGTGGAGCATTGGTTAATCCAAATAGCATAACAAGAAACTCAAAGTGACCATAATGACATCGAAAAGCAGTCTTTTGCACATCTTCTTCCTTCATTCAAATTTGGTGATAACCTGGTCTAAGGTCAATTTTCAAGAAATATTTGGCTCCAAATAGCTCATCCATTAGCTCATCAATCCTTGTAATAGGATACCTATTCTTAATGGTCTTCGTGTTCAAAGCTCTAAAATCTATACACATCCTCAAGGTTCCATCTTTTTTCTTTACCAACACTACTGAAGAAGCATAAGGGCTAGAGCTTGGTTTAATGAGCCCCAACTCTAAGAGTTATTGGATGGCCTTCTCAATATCATCTCCGAATTTCTTGGGATGTCTATAAGGTGGTATCTGAATTGGTGGAGTACCCTCCTCCAAAACAATGTTGTGCTCAACCCCCCTATCAGGTGGTCTACCATGTGGAAGATCTCCAAAAACTTTTTCATACTTTTTCAATAGTTTATCTATCTCCTTTGGGTGTTCAAAAACATTTATGTTTGGATTGGGAGATGTGGTATGACATTCAACAACCCATTCTATGTCCCCATGCTTCAATATAGATCTCATACTATTGCAATTCACTAATCAAATCAATACTCCAACCAAAAATCCCCTAATTAGACGAAAAAAAGACTTATGAGGTTGTTGATCTTTCAATACAACTTTCAAGTAAAAGGTACAAGACATTTGGGGTTTTCTAGATCAAGGCATTGAACAACTTAATGATGTCACTGCTGTCAGTGGGGTGAACATAAAGGAAGAGGAAGAATTATTATTTGTTGGGACAAAAGAACAAATCCATGCTACAGAGGAAATGTGAAGGAGGATAGAATGTTCTTACAAAAAGGACCACTATGTGCCAAATTAACTAGAATCCTAAAAAAGTGTGTTGTAAAAAATGTCCATTGATCCACCTATAGAAAATCTTGGCAGGATAAGGAAGTGTCCTAGTCATGATAATGATGAACAACAATGATAGAATGTGTCATTTCACTACCTACAACAATTAATTTCTCAATTTTGGAAATGAAGAATGAAGAAATGGAAGTCTTGTAGCATGTATCCGGTAACAAGGTTTTTTCCACTGAAGTTTGGTTGTATTATGGGTTGAATCTACAACATTAAAATGCATTTCTAACTAACACACAACAACAACAACAAGAGAGACTTGAATCCAAATTCTAGGTGAGATTTGAACTGTATAATGAAGGTAATTTTGGTAGTGATGGGCGTCAATTTATCCAAGGTGAAATCTAGTAGAATAGTGGAATAAATCTCCCTCAGAGATAACCCTCTTCTTCTTCTTCACCCCTTCGTAGTTGGGATGGATCTTTTGTCTATGTTTTGTTTTTTTTATACAAAGGGGTATCTCTACCATGCCTATGCATCGATGAGATCATAGCCATTGAGGAAGAGGAAGTAATCAACCTCTTTTGATGGAGGAAATTTTTAAAAGGGAAATTTCCTTTTTCAATTTCCTAGGAAATATAAGAAGTGGAATGAGAAATTTTCCTTTTGAAATATATAGCGAAGGATGAAGGAAAGGTGTTGGAGCAGGGTCCCGCAGCTACAGAAGAAGCTGCTAGTTTTGGCGGAAAGATAAGTTTTGGCAGAAAGAAGTTAAGACAGAGCTACGACGCCGTAGCACGTTTCCAGCTGGAGAGCAGAGCCGGAAACCATGAATTCTAAGATAGAAAAGTCAAGAAAGGCAACGGTACCTGAGCGGCCGAGAAGAGAGAGCTCAACCACTGCATTGAAGGCAGCGGCGGAAGACAGGAGGGCTCAGCGACCCTCATAAAGGAGAAGGAGCAACGAGGCTGAAGCATTGAAGTCCAAGGACAGAAAAGCGAAGCGGTGCATAGTACCCATGATCAGTGTCGGGAAGCATGGAAGACTGCAGAGAGCTGTGGTGTGACGGAAAGCGGCTACCTCAAGTACAGATATGGCCAACTGTCACTAGTTAGGGTTTGGGTTACTGTTGGGATAGGTCCACATTGTTGTAATGGCAAGACCTTCGGGCTGCCTATAAAGGGATATATTTTGTATTGTAAAAGGGTTGGAGAGTAAGCTAGTCATTTTGTTGGTTAGTTAGTTGGTTCATTCAGTTGTTAGTAGTTTTTTTGTAAACTATTAGACTATTGTAAAAGCCTAGCTCTGGTTCTATTATTAGCGGTAGCAATCTTGCGGTAACCAGTAGCTGGCTTATAGAATATGCATGTAACGATCCGCAGGGATCGACAGAGAGGGAAGAGTATATTGTAGGAGAGCAATATAGAAGAGAAAAGAGATCTAAGAGAGAAGATCTTAAGCTGCATATGCGGTGCAGCAGAACTGTGTTTTACCTTCCCCTGAGTTATAATAAAAACACAGTTCTGTGGATGTAACTTCCATCCTAGAGGTGAACCACGTTAAAATCAAGTGTTATGCGATTGGTTTATGTGTTATGTTTACTTATGCATTTCTCAGTCAGTTCATGGACTTTGTTTACAGTTTAATGAATGAATGAGTTAATCACTTCACAACAATATAGAAGGGTAGACATAAGTTAAAGTCTTTGGCATGTTGTATATGGTTCATTTATGCTTTGCGTGAAACAGTCACTATTGCAGTATCGAATAGCCTTGTATGTTAAGTCTCGCACGTCGATACGAGCAACGCTAAGTGCGCTAAACCGTGAAGGTAGGATATCACAGAGAGGTGATACCGCACCGGCAGAGGAGCTGCGGTGCGCGATACCGCAAGTTAAGGACTTAGCGTTGGGAAGGAACTGCGTGTCGCACAGTGCGCGGTGATGCGATAAGGTCGAAGATATCCCAAGTCTGGGAAAGTGCGCGCCGCAGGAAAGGATCGCGCGACGGTATAAAGGAATATCTCACGGCTAGAAGAGCTGTGAGACGAGGAGATCACGCGACGCGCAGAAAGAGACCTCGCAGCTAGGAGAGTTGCGAGCCACTAGTAGGATTGCCACAGAACCTGGTCCAAGACGCTTGAGTCCTTGGCCAACCCATTAGAGTCACTTCGGGTGAGACTTCAGGCCGCTTTGCGGTCTATCGCCGAAAGGGCCAGTGATCTAGGGGTGTTGTTGGTTGAATATAGTTAACCCGGGTCTGCCCATAGTAGCCAACAAATGGTTCCGTTGCCGGTTTTGAACAACTGAGCGCTAATGTTCTGTTGGCATCCCACCAGAGAAGAGTTTCACCAGTGGCTGGATTCAAACCTAAGGGAGTTTTCCCAGAAAGAAAATCGAAGCCCTAAACTGAGCACAGAGGACTGGTTACAAAAGCATATTGCTTCAGATATACGCGCTATATTTTTTGCAACCTATGGAAACGAGCTTTTCGACTGGTTATCCAAGTTGACAGATAGGAACATATTCAAGAAGAAAAGAAACATTGTCTGGACACCGGAGCTGATTCAGACTGTGCAGCACCTCGACAATCTCATTACGAGAGCAGTGGACTTCTGGCTTGCGAGCGTGCTAGGAGGCTTTGTTACAGAATTTGCAATTGACCAAAGAAAAAGCTTCAGCGAGGCTGAGCGGTACTTCTTCAAAGGATATCGTGGTAAGTACCTAAAGTCTCTAAACTTGTCCATTAAGATGCTGCTACATGAAAAAGGAGTAATGGACATGATTTCAGATGAATAAGTAAAGATAGTAATGTCACAAGAGTTTGAAAGTGATTTTGATGACATTGGACACACACGTAGTGGCAAGAAATATAAAGTAGCTTTCGGCTCTCCTGTATTTGGAGATAGTTCAGACAATATTACGCAACCGAGTCCTAGTACCACAGAAGAACCAGAGGGGGGTATCCCTTACCAGCCCTATACCCCACAGAAACAGACCGGGACTCAGAGTAATCCCGTAGGTACTCCATCCAGTAGCTCACAGACAGTACCTACTACCGCTACATCACCTTCACCTACACCGCTGAGTGGTAGTAATCCAGTCAATCAGAACCCACCGCAGAGAAATAGAATGGGAGATGATATGAAGCTACCTACCTTTAAGGGTACAGGAGCAGAGGACTCGGAACAGCATTGGTTTCTATGTGAAGCCATGTGGACCATTAAAACAATCAACGATGATAACCTTAAACTTGTACAGTTGGTCACTACACTCAGAGATCAAGCTTTAACATGGTACATAAAGTATACCACAGTACCCAAGACACTTGCCCAAGTCAAGAACGCCATGATTAAAGAGTTCAAGAAACCTAAGTCTGAATCTCAGTGCATTACAAAGCTCAAGGATATTAAGAAGCTACCATCAGAATCAGTATGGGACTTTGACTAGAAATTCAAAGCTCTTATAGACCAAGTAAGTTTTGAGTTTGCCCTGGAGCAGCATAAGGAATGGTTTATTGCAGCGCTGCTCCCTCACATCAGAGTGCCACTAATGCAGCAGAAACTCCAGATGCAGGATGATGTGTTGGAGATGGCGATGAAGCTAGAAGCTTCACCTTTAGTAGAAACCAGTGCAGGCATGACAACTCTACAAAACCAGTTGGCCAATCTCACGTTACAGATACACGAACTTAAGAAAGGAAAAGAGGTTATGCAAGACATATGGTGCTTACGATGTAGAGCACAGAGTCATACCAAAGACAACTGTCCAGTCTTTGCAGAATATTTAGCGTCAGGGGCTCCTAACCCCTTACCATGAACGCAAGGGCCATGGTGTGAAATATGCAAAACATAAGGACACCCACCTCAGCAATGCCCTTTGCTTTAGAAGTATGTACAGACACCTAAGAACCTATACTGTGTCTTCTACAGCTCTGTCGGACATGATGAACATAATTGCCGAGCCTATGATCTCATGTTAGATAGAAAACATGAGGTATACAGAGTCCAGTCAGAAACACAGGGTCCAGCAGCAGGACCACAGCCTGATCCAACTTATGGTGGCTGGGGAGGAGGATTCCGAGGACGAGGCCGTGGAGGAGTCTTTGCAAGAGGAGAAGGCTTCGACAGAGGAGAGGGTTTTGGCCGTGGTCGCGGACCAATCACTTGTTATAACTGCGGAGTTGTAGGACACTATGCTAGGGACTGTCAGAGCCCCACTACTACTTGTAATTACTGCAAATCTTATGATCATACCATAGAGGAGTGTCCTACCTTGATAGCTAAAATCAAAGATCCTAAGCCAGCAGTACACCAGAACATCCAGCTTATTGTTGCTGAGCAGGCAGAACCAGAACCAAGAGTCAATATTGTGACCCGTAGCGGTGCTTCCACCAATGGGACATCGCAGGAGACCGAGAAGAACACAAGTCAGGAGTGGGTGTGCAGAGCTCCTGGTAAAGCAACAACACTTGACCTACAGAAGAATAAAGAGACATTTCATGAAGCCAAGGCTTCCTTTGATGAACCTACACAATCAGGATCGCAGGTACCACCGTCTAGGGGCATACCGTAGCAAGCACCTTGTGGCGATAGCCCAGAACAGATACCGCAGGCTACCACATCGAGAAGATGCGACGAGGATGAATCGACAGGAAGTATACAATCCTTCTTTCACAGTTTCTTGAAGCTCTTGAGAAATGAAAAAGCTATCGGCGAGCTACAGTGCATCATAGATCAGTGTCAGCAACCCTCTCTCTCGGGCAGTGCACACCGCGTTGTTCATAATATTACAGGACATACAAGGACCGGAAGAGAGATGAAACTCACAGCACAGATTGGAGAATTCGAAATGGATGAAGTCGTCTTAGATATGGGATCAGAGGTGAACGTTCTAACTAAGCAGACATGGGAACAGATGGGTAGCCCTCAGTTAGTCAAATCACCTATCCACCTAAGATTAGCTAACCAGCAGCGAGTATCACCATTGGGTCGACTGCCACAGGTGCCAGTTGACATTGACGGAGTTCGTACTTTTACGGACTTCGAGGTTATAGAAATCATTGGCGACAGTCGACCGTATCCAGCACTATTAAGTATCGATTGGGCAATCGGTAGCAAGGTTGTCATCGACCTAAAGAGAAGACAAATGACCTTTGAGGATGCGCAGATCCAGGTCATCGCACCGCTGGATCCTCACCAGGGTCCTAGATACATCAAACCTATCCGAGCAGAGGAGGAGGCACATAACATGGATAGTCTCTACCAGATGACTGCGAACCAGAGCGACTACATCAATCCAACCGCAGAAGGGAACATTAGTTGGCAATGCGGTAGCTCATGCGCATCGGATTCCGATATTGGTCTAGATAACTGGCAGAACAGACTTTACGAAGTCTCATCGCGTAGGTGTGCGTTCATGAGTAAGTCACTGCGATGGATTGATGCAGAGATCACTGAAATTCCATCATATCATGGTCTAACAGATATTCAGGAATTCCTTGAGCAGTTTGAGCAACAGATTCCTTACGAGCAGAGGATCGCAGCTATGGACTTTGCAGTACGAGCCACACCTGCAAGATGGTGGTATGCGCATAAAGAAAATATTGCATCATGGGATGATATTAAAAGATTGATGGCGATCAGATTTTCGGTCGACAAAGAGTATGTCCCGCAGAAGTACACAGGAGAAACTGACCCCAGGGCACACATTCAGACATGTGAACAGAACTGGTCAGACATTCCTGAGGATGAATGGGTTCACAGATTCATTCACACATTGGACACAGTTCCAAGGAACTGGTACACAGAGACCAAGTTGCGCAAGGGGACGACCACATGGTCATTTATGATAGACAGTTTCCTACTTACCTTCACGTTTGAATCAGAACATCCAAGTGTTGCTCAGGCCCTAGACATAATCAAGATCAAGATATTCGAGGACTGTACCATCTCAGTGCAAGCTCAACCTGTGTGGGCCATCCAGTTGCAAGACGCGCTTGAGTGCTATAACTTCGCAGCAAAGCCAGACAATGAAGATAAGGATGAGGATGAGGATCCTCGCAGCACCAACATTCCGAAGTCAGAAGGGACTCGCGATGTTGGGGGACCACAGTTAGAGATTCCAGCAATCACTGAACCTATCAAGATTAAAAAAATCAATATTGGCACAGACCCAGAACCTAAGTTTGCCTCTATTGGAGACTATTGGAACGATGAAACAGTCGGACAGATTGCCGATTTGTTACATGACTATCAGGACCTATTTCCCACCAAGTTCACAGAGATGAAGGAAATAGTTGGAGACCTGGGATTTATGAGGATACCATTGAAGGAGGATGCTAGACCAGTTAAGCAGCGCCCATATAGATTGAATCTGCGCTACAAAGAAAAAGTAAAGGATGAAATCGATAAGATGCTAGCAGCAGGCATCATTGAGCCGGTAGAAAAAAGCGAATGGGTTAGCCCCATGGTCATACAAGAAAAGAAAACAAAAGGAGACATCAGGATCTGTGTCGATCTGCACAAGCTCAACGATGCATCGCTTCACGATCCATTTCCGACACCATTCACTGATGAGGTATTAGACAATGTGGGAGGACAAGAGGTCTACTCCTTCACTGATGGGTTTTCAGGATACCATCAGATCAGAATACATCCAGAAGATCGGTCCAAGACCACCTTTGCAACAGAATGGGGCTCGTTCTAGTATACGGTAATGCCCTTTGGTCTTAAGAATGCACCAGCTATATTTTCTAGAGTAGTTGTTGCTGTATTTAAAGAATACATTCACAAATTCTTAGAAGTATATTTTGATGATTGGACTGTATTTGGACTAATCGACAAGCATATAGGAGACTTAAGACTGATGTTAGAGAAATGTAGGCAGTACCAGATTTCTCTAAACTTGAAGAAATGTATATTTTGTGCACCATTTGGTATTTTGTTGGGTCACATTGTTTGTAGACAAGGCTTGATGGTAGACCCCGCGAAGATCAATATCATTGTAAATCTTCCAGCACCCAACTCAGTCAAGCAACTGAGGACAGTACTTGGTCATACCGGGTACTACAGAAAGTTCATCAAGGGCTACGCAAAGATTACAGCACCAATGGAGAAATTGCTCAAGAAAGATGTAAAATTCCTATGGAACGAGGAATGTCAGCAGAGTCTAGACATGCTTAAAGAGAAGATGGTTACAGCACCCATCTTAGTATTTCCCGACTGGACTAAGCCATTTCATGTACATGTGGATGCGTCTGGCATCGCATTAGGGGTTGTTTTAACACAACCAGGAGAAGGGGACATTGACCACCCTATTGCATATTCCAGCAGAAAGCTCTCGACAGCAGAAAAGAACTACACCACAACTGAAAGAGAAGGCCTAGCTATGGTGTATGCGCTGCAGAAGTTCAGGCACTACCTGTTGGGTGCCCCGTTCAAGATGTTTACTGACCATTCCGCGTTAAAGTATTTGGTCAATAAGCCAGTGTTAGGGGGGAGAATCTGCAGATGGTTACTCCTCTTTCAGGAGTATGATTTCGAAATCATTGTGAAACCAGGAAGACTAAATGCAGGACCTGATCATTTGTCGCGGATAGACTCAGGAGAAGAGCCAAGTAACCTAGATGACAATCTACCGGATGCGTCGTTGTTCTCTATCCAGATCGCAGATGAGTACTATGCCGATATTATTCAATTTCTCACTACGGGAGTAGCACCTGATGAGTTTACTAAGCAGCAAAAGAAGCAGTTGGTTGTTAAAGTAGCAGACTTCACCCTCATCGCAGGACACCTATACAAGTTAGGTCCGGATGAAGTTCTGCGCAGATGTGTGATGCCGCATGAAAAAGATGCTATTATCAGAGAGGCACATTCAGGAACCGCAGGAGGTCATTTCCCAGGAAAGCCGACTACGCAGAAAATCCTGGAGGCAGGATTATGGTGGCCTACATTGCATAAAGACACCAAGGACTTTTGCAGATGTTGCGATATCTGCCAAAGGGTAGGAAAACCCTCGCGACGTGATGAAATGCCGTTGTGACCGCAGGTCACGTTGCGCGCATTTGACAAATGGGCTATAGATTTTGTGGGTCCTATCAACCCACCAGGAAAGCACACTGGTGCGAGATATATTATCACGGGAACAGAGTACCTCACCATATGGGTAGAGGCCAAAGCAGTAAGAAATTGTGATGCTGCTACAGCCGCACAGTTCCTTTTTGAAAACATCATCAGTAGATTTGGATGCCCAGTAATTTTGATGAGTGATCAAGGCACGCATTTTTTGAACAGCACTATTGAGGCGTTGACAGAAGAATTCCAGATTCAGCACCATAAGAGCACTCCCTACCACCCACAGGCTAATGGTACAGTGGAGGCCTTTAATAAGATTTTAGAAAATGCTCTTACTAAGATCTACAATAGCCAGAGGAATGATTGGGACCTCAGAGTTAACGCTGTATTATGGGCATACAGGACCACATGCAATAAACTTACAGGACACACACCTTTCAGCTTGGTGTATGGACAGGAGGCTGTTATGCCTATGGAGTATATTCTTCCCAGTTTAAGAATCGCTCAGATTACCGGGATGACTGATACAGACACAGTTGAGGAAAGGTTAGCACAACTGCTTGCCTTAGAAGAAGATAGATTCATCGTCGGATTCCATCATAAAGTGCAGAAGGCACGAGAAAAAGCTTGGCATGACAGACACATTAAGAATAAGACTTTCCAGATCGGAGACCTAGTGCTCCTCTATGACAGTAAATTCATTAATTTTCCAGGAAAGTTCAAGACACATTGGCTGGGGCCATATCAGATACAGCAAGTCACAGAGGGAGGTGCCGTTCAGCTCAGCCAGCTGAATGGGGAGCTTTTGCCCACATGGATTAATGGCAGTAAGCTTAAGCCCTATAGTGATAGCCACCCCGCCTCTCATCCCTAGCTTAACCAGTCTATGGTGGTGCAGATGTCCAATGTAGTTGAAAGGAGGCATCGCACTGGGAACAAGTCTACACCGGCAGGTATTATTCTAAGTATGAAAAAAAAATGAGTAGTATTGGTTTATGCAGGTGATGCGAAGTCACATAGCGGCAGCGCGATGTTTCCACGTGCCACGTACTCAGTTTTGCAACCGACAAATACCAGTCAAGTCAGCATTTGACATGTAGTTAATGAGGTAATGACCGGTATATCTTACCGTATATTTGGCAGCAGTATAATCAATTTTTCCAGATTTAGCAAATCTCCGACGAGACCGGCGCCTGTACACACACGTTTCGAGGGAAATTCGATCGGATTTCCGCATTTATTAGGGATCGGATGGCGGGTGTGGTCTTGTCCAGGCATTGATGACGACCGATGGGTTCAGTCTAGATGACCGTTGCGTCCGGGGTTATCGTATTGGGCATAAAAGCAAAAAGTATTCAATTGAGACGGTTACATTTGCAGAAAAACCGAGAGTTATAGAGTAAGTTGTTAAGAGCTTTGTGTCCATAGCTAAGTGGTTACAGAGTGCTGTGATTTTCAGAAGTTGCAGCCAGTGCACGTCCACCGTTTGTACTAAGACAGATCTGTTCGAGGACGAACCTCTATAAGGCATGCTGAGACATTTCGACCCTGGTGGCCGTAGGTCCGCCATGACGACGTCGCCCAGGGTTGCGAAATTAAGTACAGCACAATTCAGACAGCCGCTAAGAATGAAGAGTCAAGCGCCAGAAGTAGAAGTTGTCACCAAAGTCTCTGCTAAGGAGAAGAAGAACGTCGAGCCGATCACTGAAGATAAGAAAGCAGAGCAGAATAATGATGAGAAGAAATCTCTTGCTAGGCGGAAAGTAAAAATGAGAAAAAGAAAGCAACGGGAGAAGGTCGCCGACCTATCTGATCAGCTAAGAAAAGCACCAAAGATTACGGAGGCAACGTAACAAAAATATGATGATCAGAGGAAGCATGTGTACCTGGAGCACTTCGAAGAGAAGAGAAGTGGAAGAGGACAGCAAACCTAGCAGTCGGTAGAATTCCTGGAGGCAGGCAAAGGCTTGTTCTCGGAACGGAATTCATGGTTTGTATCTCTTTCATATACAAGGCTCCAGACTGAATGAAATGTTTGAGAAGGCTGGAAGATACAGATTTTCCTTGTGATAAAATTTCTAACCCAGATAAAGAGGAAAGGATATCTGTAGAAAACCTCTCAAACACTAGAAGGCTCTTAAAAGGTTTCAGGAGCGAAGAGAGCGAGACCATGACATTGGGCAGGAAGGATAAGAGAGCCCAGCGAACCAAGTTACATAAACTCATAAGAGAGTGTCGAAGGGATGCAGAAGGAAGTCACAGGACTTCGCGACAGGTTGCAGAGGGCTTCACAGGAAGCCAAGGCAAAGCTACAGCAGGAGAAGCCCACTGAAGGTGGCTCGAGGGCGAGCCACAAGTAAGTGTTAGGGGAATGTTGGATCAGGGTCCCGCAACTACAGAAGAAGCTGCTAGTTTTGGTGGAAATAAGTTAAGACAGAGCTACGACGCCGTAGCACATTTCCAGCTGGAGAGCAGAGCCGGAAACCATGACTTCTAAGATAGAAAAGTCAAGAAAGGCAACGGTACCTGAGCGGCCGAGAAGAGAGAGCTCAACCACTGCATTGAAGCAGCGGCAGAAGACATGAGGGCTCGGTGACCCTCATAAAGGAGAAGGAGCAACGAGGCTGAAGCATTGAAGTCGAAGGACAGAAAAGCGAAGCGGTGCATAGTACCCATGATCAGTGCCGGGAAGTATGGAAGACTGCAGAGAGCTGTGGTGTGACGGAAAGCGGCTACCTCAAGTACAGATATGGCCGACTGTCACTAGTTAGGGTTTGGGTTACTGTTGGGACAGGCCCACAGTGTTGTAATGGCAAGACCTTCGGGCTGCCTATAAAGGGATATATTTTGTTTTGTAAAAGGGTTGGAGAGTAAGCTAGTCATTTTGTTGGTTAGTTAGTTGGTTCATCCAGTTGTTAGTAGTTTTTTTGCAGACTATTAGACTATTGTAAAAGCCTAGCTCTGGTTCTGTTATTAGTGGTAGCAATCTTACGGTAACCAGTAGCTGGCTTATAGAATATGCATGTAACGATCCGCAGGTATAGACAGAGAGGGAAGAGTATATTGTAGGAGAGCAATATAGAAGAGAAAAGAGATCTAATAGAGAAGATCTTAAGCTGCATATGTGGTGCAGCAGAACTGTGTTTTACCTTCCCCTGAGTTATAATAAAAACACAGTTCTGTGGACGTAACTTCCATCCTAGAGGTGAACCACGTTAAAATCAAGTGTTATGCGATTGGTTTATGTGTTATGTTTACTTATGCATTTCTCAGTCAGTTCATGGACTTTGTTTACAGTTTAATGAATGAATGAGTTAATCACTTCACAGCAATATAGAAGGGTAGACATAAGTTAAAGTCTTTGGCATGCTGTATATGGTTCATTTATGCTTTGCGTGAAATAGTCATTATTGCAGTATCGAATAGCCTTGTATGTTAAGTCTCGCACGTCGATACAAGCAACGCTAAGTGCGCTAAACCGCGGAGGTAGGATATCACAGAGAGGTGATACCGCACCGACAGAGGAGCTGCGGTGCGCGATACCGCAGGTTAAGGACTTAGCGTTGGGCAGGAACTGTGTGTCGCACAGTGCACGGCGATGCGATAAGGTCGGAGATATCGCAAGTCTGGGAAAGTGCGCGCTGCAGGAAAGGATCGCGCGACGGTATAAAGGAATATCTCGCGGCTAGAAGAGCTGCGAGAGGAGGAGATCGCGCAACGCGCAGAAAGAGACCTCACAGCTAGGAGAGCTGCGAGCCACTAGTAGGATTTCCACAGAACCTGGTCCAAGACGCTTGAGTCCTTGGCCAACCCATTAGAGTCACTTCGGGTGCGACTTCAGGCCGCTTTGCGGTCTGTCGCCGAAAGGGCCAGTGATATAGGGGTGTTGTTGGTTGAATATAGTTAACCCGGGTCTGCCCATAGCAGCCAACAAAAGGGGCGGAGGATTCTAGGAACAACTCCAATGCTCAAGGGACATCCTCCTCCCAAGTCATTGATTCTTAAATTAAATATTTAGGAAATTAAAAATATTTTTCACAAATTTTAATTACTTTTTTTATGGGATGAATGACTCTATATGGGACATGAATCCGAAGTCTCCTTGCTTCAATTTTTAGTCAACAAAAATAATTTAAGAACAATTCAATAAAAAATCGATCACATTGCAAAAAATGCTAATAGAATTTGACAAGATGATCAATGTAATTTTATTTTTATTATGTCACAAAACAATGGCAACACCCTCTTTATGGCAAGCTTTAAGGGGATATTCAAGAATGTGCCAAAATCCATTTAGGATCACATTCTCAAAACAAAATATACTTACCTTTGGCATCATGGTAAGCAATTTCAATTAGCATGTTGTCTTTAAACACTTGAGACCCATTGGATTTCAAATAGAGCAAACACTTATGATTTATTTTCAATCTCTTTTAGAGCTTAGAAATTCATTGAAGATATAATGACAAATAATGGGGATAAAAAAAAAACTTGAATACATAATTTAACATTCCTAGAAAAGAAATCATAGAAGCAAGTTAGCCATTCTCTCCTCTCTAGTTCCTCTAGTCTTAGAGAAATATAGAGATTGCATGACATATGTGTTGATGTATTTGTAACTTCGGAATGTATTCACTTGTATATTTTATATGTTGTATTTCTGTGTACCCCGATGTTCCTATCGGGAGAATCACCAATTTAATCAAGTCATGTAAAGTCTTAGAGGTTGACCCTCCGTTGTAAGTCGGGGGGAAAGTCCCCATAGTTGAGGGGAGCTAGGGTTATTAGACTCTCCTAGAGAAGTCGGCCCTGGTAAGTAATTGTCAAGTCAGAAACTAGTATAAATAGAGAGTAAGCCTCTCTATTTGAAACACACTCACTCAACTGTATCCCATGAGTGAGAGAAGAGGAGCTTGCACAAGTGAGAGAGAGAACAGTTGTCGGAGATCATCTTTGTGTTTTTGGGTTTTACTTTTGCCATTGGTGCTCATTCTATCTCTGAGGAATTTGTGGGGTTTTCTCCTTTATGGTTTCCCTAAGGAAAACTCTTTGTGTCTCTTATCTCTTGTGATTATTGTTGTGCATGTTATTCTCTCAGCTAAAATCCTAGATCATATTGATTAAATGATAAAAATCTAACATGGTATCAGAGCTAACCTGAGAAGAAGACATTGTGGAGCTACAGAAGCAAGGGCTTCTTACTTTTTGGGTCTCTCTCCACAGATCATCATCAAAAGGAGTCTAGGTTGACTCTCCATTGAAGGGTGCATCTTTCTATTGAAGCAGAATCTGATTTTGAGCATTTTTAGTTTTTAACCTGTCACTCCTGCGGGAAATTAGGGCTTTTCACATAAGAGGAATTTTTCAGTGAGCCCAGCGTAGGATTTATCTCCTCCTAAAAATCAAAATTTAGATACCAAGATCAAAATTTTTGTTTGGGTAAAACTCCAGGAAAGTCAAACCCTAATTTGACCCCAGACCAGAAAACCCTAAAATACTAAAACTAGTCATTTTGGTACATTTGCATATATCAAGATTTGAGAAGTATCATGAGCCGAAACTTTCACAGGATGAAGATAAATTCCTCATGTACCCTGTGTAAATTTTTTATGCTCAGATTCCCTATATTTTGGAAGATATGATTCCTCCAAATCAGGGTTCCAGCCTCTCCCTGGATTCATCCCTAAACATGAAACTTAGGAAAAATTGATATATCTCGGGCTACGAAGGTCCAAATGAAATTTCTCAAAATGTTCCAGATAGGGCATAGACTGTAATTTCTATGGTCTCGAAAATGAAACAGTGACACGTGGTAGTCTGTACAAGTTAGCTATGTTGAATAGTCCTGAAATAAGTCACCTTGAGAAAACTCTCATAAGTCCCAATTGGTGAAACCAATTCTGCTCAAACCTACGGTGTTGGAAAGAGGAAAAACGAGGCTACATCGGGGAGAGGTTTCAGAAACAGAGGAGTAGTAATTTAGGATATATTTTAGAAATAATATCATGAAATTATGCAGAAGAAATTGAAGAAAATTAGGGCATCAGATATTTTGCAATTCTGATCACAGTTTTGGGAAAATGAGGATGTCGATCAGCTCGCCTTGAGGAGGTGCATCTTTTTATCCAATTAGATCTGAAAGATTCCAAGTTTGAAATTAGGGTTTCTCTAACAAACCCTAGATTAGCCAAATCTAGTACCAGAACGAACACCTCAAATCGGTAAGATCTAATCTTTTGCTATTTACATTTGATGTTCTCATTTCAAAATGACCTATCACACCAGCTTGATGACAAGCTTGGTGAAGCTGAAAAATTTCAAGCATGGAAGTATAAGTTTTCACTGGTTCTTGAAGAAAATGAATTGGACACCTACATAAGTGGAGAGCTTCCAGTTCCATAAGGATATGAGGCTAAATCCTTACACAATAAGAACTTGGTCAAGGCCAAGAAGATCATTGTTGATTCAATCAAGGATCACCTTATACCACAAGTGTCTTCCCTAAAGACACGTAAAGAGATGTTTGATTCCTTGACCAAGCTATTTGAATGAAAGAACATAAATCAGAAAATGACTTTGCGAAACCAGTTGAAGAATGTAAATACCTAGAACTCAAAGACCATACAATCATACTTTACAGGGGTCTCTCAAATCAAAGAACAACTTGAAGCAATGGATGAAGAAGTAGAGAATGCAGAAATTGTGATAACCACCTTAAATGGCCTCCCAATATCATGGGATTCATTCATTCGAGGAATGTGTGCCAGAAGGAAGTGACTACTTTCAACAGACTCTGGGAAGAGTGCACACAAGAAGAAGCTCAACTCATAATAAGAGAAAGAGAAGATGGGAGAAACTGAAGATCAAGCTCTCATGATCCAAAGAAGATCCCTCAAGCAATGAGGAATACGAAGGACTCAAATCTTGAAGAGCCTCTTATCCATCTTAGTATTTTGTATAAGAATGATGTTGTTATGAATGAAGATGATGATGAAGTTGAAGGCTCAAGAAGGAGTCTACCCACGAAACGAACAAAGATAAGTATTCAATTGTCATTTCATGATATTATTTTGTTATGCATTTGTTTATATTCAGTTGTTGTGTTATGCATGATAGAATGTTTGCATTAATACTACTAATATGCATGTGATTGGTAAGTATCCCATGGTGCTATACAACTCTCCATTTCTACTTATCTAGAATGAAACCTCTTTGCTGACATATTGGATTACTACACAATCTCAATGATGTCATGGTAGAGATGGAAGGCATCTGGAAAGTTTCCGTGAGATATGGATGAATGTTGTATTAGCTAAAATAGTTGCATGATTATATCTTTATGCATAATAATTTGCCATTATGAATATGCCTTATGAAATGTTTCTAACCATACAACTAATGCATTTGACTTGTAGGAAACATCATGTACAACCACCTACAAGAAAAGAAAGATGAGACTTGTTCTGAAGAACAAGTGACGACAGTTAAAGAAATAATCCAAGATGAAGAAAAATATGACGATACTTTCAAAGAAAGAAAGAGGTATCCGACGCAATGCAGGTATGTGACACTGTTGAGCAACATCATTGATGCAGAACATTCCAGCTATGAAGAAGTAGCCAAGAAAAAAAAGGGAAGGATATTACAAGTTCAAGAAGAATGATGTATATGATGCAGTATTGAGACTCGAAGGCAAGTCTGTAGTATCTTCCATATGGATCTACAAAATCAAACATGCAGTAGATGGAAACATCGTGGGATACAAGGCAACATTCGTAGCACGAGGCTTCTCACAGAAAGAAGGCATAGACTATGAAGAGACATTTGCAGCCACTGGTAGTTGAGACACATGACAAGCATACTCATGTGTGCAAATTAAAGAAGGCCTTGTACATGCTCAGAAGGAACCCATGGGATAACACATACGTGAGGAGCTTGAAAATCACCTAGAGTGATGAATATCTTAACATTTGCTACAAGGTTGAAGATGAAAGTCTATAGAGGATGACAAGCTCACATATGGGTGTGAGAAGAACTTTTGAAAAGGTTCAAGATAGAGGATCTTGGTATCCAGTGACCCTAGATGGATACATAGAATATTAGTAGCAGAGGAAGGTACTTATCACTCCAGTACAAAATGTTTCAATGCATAGAGTACGAAAGGCAGAGGGAGAATGATGCTCCGCTTCAAAGGGAGTGATTGCAGAATATCTCGAGGTTCGACATGATACGACAGGATGGACAGCTTACTAATGGCTCTAGGATTTACTAAGAGTAAAGTGGATTCCAACCTTTACTTCAAGGTTGAAGGCGGAAGACCAGTGATGCTCCTGTTATATGTCGATGACTTGTTACTGACAGGAAAATATGAACTCATTAAAGTTGCAAGAAGGAGACTTTATGTCGTGTTTGAGATGAAGGACTTGGATATGATGCACTACTTTCTAGGAATGGAGGTGTGGCAGAATGCGGATGGAATATCTCTTGGACAAGGGAAGTATGCAGTGGAGATCTTGAAGAGGTTCGAGATGATGGAATGCAAGGCCATGACCACACCTATGGCATCGAACCTGAAGTTATTGAGTGATGCTTCATCAGAGTTAGTGGATGCTACGATGTATCATCAAATGACTGGTTCATTGATGTACCTGATGAATATGAGACCATATATTTGTTGGAATATCTTTCAGAGTGGTCTGTTCTGAACTAGTAGATGGTAGCTAGTGCTCAGTCTTAAAGTTTTAATGTATTTTCATTGATGGCAATCTGCTATAAAGAGAAGGGGAACTGATGTCAAATGGATGTGGCAATCTACTGAAAAAGAGGCAGGCACGCAGGTATCAATGGAGAAAATCGAATAGTGGGAGGTGCTAGAAATTCAGACTAAATTGGAAATCGAAAAACTCTTAATCCTGTTGAGCGGGCGGGAAAAACTCTTAATCGAAAATCAGAAGATATTTACATCGAAAGCTGAATGACTTTCCCAGCCGCAATGACGGAAAAGCAAAGGTTAAAGACGTGCGACTAAAAGACTAATAAGCATCGGCAATCGGAGCGCTTTTGACTTCGAACGTGGAGTTGCTTTGGGAGCCGCAACGGCGGAAGCAACAAAGACAAATCATCCAAAGAAATCGGAAGTCGAAAGATATTTACATCGGAAGATGAATGACTTTCCCAACCGCAACGGCGGAAAAGGAAAGGTTAAAGACACGCGCGACTAAAAGACTGATAAGCATCGGCAGTCGGAACGCTTTGGACTTCGAACGCGTAGTTGCTTTGGGAGCCGCAACGACGAAAGCATAGTGTATTTCTCATCCGCAACAGCGGAAGTCCACAACTCAACAATCAGCCGACTAAGGCAAATACATCGGAGAAGAATACCGATACTGAAGCCGATTAGCTTTCCGCAACGGCGAGGGTATAAGCAAGTAAACTTCCGATGAATTTAAACAAGCAATGGCTCAACTCCAGCATTGGACACAGTCTTTCTGAAGAATCACGAGATGTCTATCTTTCAAGCAATTGATGACCAAAACCGCAGAAGGAGATGAACCGCACAGATGGCTTAATGAGCAGAGGAAGTCTCCATATTCAGAATCGAGCCCAGGGCTCTTTGAACTGGAAGCAATGGAACATGAAGAGTCTAGCATAGTGGAATGCAGAGAGTCAGGAAAGCAGGGTATTCGAAGGGTCTTTCAGTTAGAGATGTTGAGAATCTATGGTATTCG
>LPNX010358548.1:147760-199470 GCA_001517045.1 Pseudotsuga menziesii | reverse complement strand
TTCCAGACTAACATGGGTTGCATTCCTTAAAGAGAAGTCTGAAGCATTTGCTAAATTCAAGATATTTAAAGCCCTAACTGAAAATCAAACTGGAAGAAAGTTTAAAGCTATCAGATTTGACAGAGGAGGAGAATTCAGTTCAAGACAGTTCAAAGAATTATGTGATGAGCATGGCATTAGGAAAGAATATACAATGGCAGGAACTCCTTAGCAAAATGGAGTGATAGAAAGACAAAACAGAACAGTCCAACAAATGGCCAGATCAATGATGAAGGAAAAGGATATTTCTCAAGGCTTCTGGGTGGAAGATATCCATACAGCTGTGCACATTCTTAACAAAGCTCATTTGAGACCAAACAGTGACAAAACACCATATCATTTATGGTTTGGAAGACCTGCAACCATTAAACATTTTAGAGTTTTTGGGAGTAAATGCTATATCAAGAATAATGATGAAAATTTGGGCAAGTATGATGACAGAGCAGATGAAGGAATATTTTTAGGATACGCTACAAAAAGCAAAGGCTATAGGTGTTATAACAAGAGGCTGCGTAAAATAGTAGATTGCATAGATGTGAAAGTAGATGAAGATTGTCATGGAAATATCAGTCAAAGGAATGATGAAGATTCATGTTTGGAAGATACAAATGAAGAGACATAAGAACAGGTCCAAGAATCCCAGAAGGAAGAATCTGAATCATCAGAGTATGAGGAAGCTAAACCTGAACAGCACACTATACAATCTTCTTCCGGAATGGTTAGAAAAAATCACCATGAAAGCCAAATCATTGGTGATGAGAGTAAAGGTCTTCAGACTAGAAGAAATATTTTGCAGGAATCTGAACAGTCTCATATTGCTCTTCTCTCTACAATTGAGCCCCAATTTTTTAATGAAGCCAGCAAAGACAAAGACTGGGTAGCATCCATGAATGAAGAGCTGGATCAGATTGAGAAGAATAGCACTTGGGAACTTGTTCCTAGGCCATCAGACAAGAATGTGATTGGTTCCAAATGGGTATATAAGAATAAATTAAATGAACAGGGACAGATTGTAAGGAATAAAGCAAGACTGGTTTGTAAAGGTTATGCTCAGATTGAAGGACAAGACTTCAATGAAACATTTGCTCCAGTGGCAAGAATGGAGGCTATCAGAATGTTTCTAGCCTATGCTTGTTACAAACGATTTAGAGTATACCATATGGATGTCAAGTCAGCATTTCTCAAGGGAAATTTAGAAGAAGAAGTGTATGTGGAGCAACCTGAAGGCTTTTCACTCACAGATAAATCTGACTATGTATGCAAACTGAAAAAGGCTTTGTATGGGTTGAAGCAAGCACCTAGAGCCTGGTATGCCAGACTGGACAAATATCTACAAGACAAAGGCTTCAAGAGAGGTTCTATGGACAACAATTTATATATCAAAACTGAATGTGATGACTTACTGATTGTATTGGTTTATGTTGATGACATCATCTTTGGATGTACTAATAATCTTTCTGTTCAATGGTTTACTAACTCTATGAAATCTGAGTTCGAAATGTCAATGATTGGTGAGTTTTCCTATTTCCTTGGTCTTCAAATCTGTCAGAAACCTGAAGGTATGTTTCTTTCTCAAGAAAAGTATCTAAAGGAGATGTTAAAGAAGTTTCGAATGGAAGACTCCACACCTGTGAGTACACCCATGGTTAGTGGCTGCAAGTTGAGCAAAGATGATTCTTCACCTAAAATGGATCAAAAGATGTACAGATCTATGATAGGAAGCCTGTTATATATTACTGCATCAAGACCTGATATCATGCATGCTGTTGGGATGGTAGGAAGGTTTCAAGCTGCTCCTAAACAGATTCATCTACTAGCTGTGAAATGTATATTCAAATACCTAAAAGGTACGCTCTCTTATGGTCTGTGGTATCCCAGAAATCAGAACTTTCAGATAATAACATATTCAGATGCAGATTGGGCTAATTGTGTAGATGAAAGAAAAAGTACAAGTGGCGGAGCATTCTTCTTGGGAGAGTCTTTGGTTTCCTGGCTAAGTAAAAAGAAAAGTTCCATTTCTTTATCTACTACTGAAGCAGAGTACATAGCTGTTGCTACTTGCTGTACTCAAATTTTATGGATGGTTCAATCTCTTGCTGATCTAGACGTAAAATATTCTGAGCCTATTCCCATTCACTGTGACAATACTAGTGCTATCAGTGTTTCCAAGAATCTTGTTCTTCATTCCAAAACTAAACACATTCCCATAAAGTACCATTTCTTGCGCGAACAAGTGGCTACTCAAGCAGTTTTGTTGCATTATATTGCTTCTACCGAACAGATTGCTGATATTTTTACTAAGCCTTTACCTACAGCTCGGTTTGAATATCTGCGTCAGAACATGGGTGTTCAGTCCTTGCCTCAGTAACTCATGCATTGTGTTAGGGGGAGTCTGTGTTTATTGTTTATCTTATTTTTGGTTACAGCATGGAATAGCAGTTCATTTTCTTAGTGCATCTTGTCAGGGGGAGACTAGTCATCAGACATACCGTATCTGCCCAGGTTTATCCTTTGTCCTTGATGTCAAAGGGGGAGAAATGTGACCAGTTGAATGAGATATTGCCATCAATGTCAAAGGGGGAGATTGTTGGAATATCTTTCAGAGTGGTGTGTTCTGAACTAGTAGATGGTAGCTAGTGCTCAGTCTTAAAGTTTTAATGGATTGTCATTGATGGCAATCTGCTATAAAGAGAAGGGGAACTGATGTCAAATGGATGTGGCAATCTACTGAAAAAGAGGCAGGCACGCAAGTATCAATGGAGAAAATCGAATAGTGGGAGGTGCTAGAAATTCAGACTAAATCGGAAATCGAAAAACTCTTAATCCTATTGAGCGGGCGGGAAAAAATCTTAATCGGAAATCGGAAGATATTTACATCGGAATCTGAATGACTTTCCCAGCCACAACGGCAGAAAAGCAAAGGTTAAAGACGTGCGACTAAAAGACTGATAAGCATCGGCAGTCGGAGCGCTTTTGACTTCGGACGCGGAGTTGCTTTGGGAGCCACAACGGCGGAAGCAACAAAGACAAATCATCCAAAGCAATCGAAAGTTGGAAGATATTTACATCGAAAGCTGAATGACTTTCCCAGCCGCAACGACGGAAAAGGAAAGGTTAAAGACACGCGCAACTAAAAGACTGATAAGCATCGGCAGTCGGAACGCTTTGGACTTCGGACGTGTAGTTGCTTTGGGAGCCGCAACGGCGGAAGCATAGTGTACTTCTCATCCGCAACAGCGGAAGTCCACAACTCAACAATCAGCCGACTAAGGAAAATACATCGGAGAAGAATACCGAGACTGAAGCCGATTAGCTTTCCGCAACGGCGGGGGTATAAGCAAGTAAACTTCCGATGAATTTAAACAAGCAGCGGATAAACTCCAGCATTGGAAACAGTCTTTCTGAAGAATCATGAGTTGTCTATCTTTCAAGCAATTGATGACCAAAACCGCAGAAGGAGATGAACAGGACAGATGGCTTAATGAGCAAAGGAAGTCTCCATATTCAGAATTGAGCCTAGGGCTCTTTGAACTGGAAGCAGTGGAACATGAAGAGTCTAGCACAGTGGAATGCAGAGAGTCAGGAAAGTAGGGTATTCGAAGGGTCTTTCAGTTAGAGATGTTGAGAATCTATGGTATTCGTGGAATGTGAATCGTTTTTATATAGATCAGCGTTCGTCTGTAACCGTTTCTGTAATGAACAGAGAGAATGAGAACCGACTGAAATATATATATATATATTATAGCAAGCAGAAATGTGGGAGAGCTGTTTTTTAGAGGAGAGTAATGGTGTGCAGAGAGGGTAGAGCAGCAGAGCAGAGGAACTGAAGAATGTGCTGAACAGTTGAACAGAACAAAGGAGCAGAGAGCCGATGTTGAACAGAGCAGAGTGGTTTGGTAAGCAGAGACATATATGTATTGTTGCATTTTGATTCTATTGGAAAGTCTAGCAAATAAGGGAGGTAGGGAGGTGCTAGGGGAGACTTTATGTCTCTGTCTGCAAGTGGGTGCTTGTAGTAATTGAAGATTGGTGTCTTCACCCAGTTGGTGTTGGGTCACAGTGAGAGTTGATCCTCTCAGCAAGTTGGTGCTTGCATCTAGAGGTTGCAGCCTCTTTGAGTTGGTGCTCAAATAAGAAGTGATGTACAACCATTGAAGCCTTTGACATCATAAGAAGAAGAGGTTTTTCCCTTATGGGTTTCCTCGTGAAATATCTGTGTATCATGTATGTGATTAAATGTTGTGATTGAATGCTATGTTTTATGTTATCTGCTCTTATGTTTATAACTCTGAATTCATAGCAAATATTGACTGCCATAAAGGTTATTGATTCTAAGTTAAAAGAAGTATATTGTAACAAATATTAACTAACTGATTCACCCCCCCTCTCAGTTAGTTTATACCTGTAACAATATTTGCTTTGCTATGAACACATTGATCTAGTTCCTAACAGATCCGAGACATGCTCACTTGATTGCTGCAAAGCATATTCTGAGGCACCTGAAGGGTACAGTTGACTATTCAGAAGATTAACCTGGAGGGTTATGTGGATTTGGATTGGTCAGGTAGTTCCATTGATAGGAAGAGCACTTCGGGGTGCTGCTTCAGTATGGGACTAGGTGTGATCTCTTGGTTTAGCAGGAAGCGGTCCCGCATGGAACTGAGTACATCCAGAGCAGAGTATGTCATAGCTTGTTTGTCTAGTTGTGAGGTAGTGTGGTTGAGGAAGCTACTATCTAATTTATTTGATCTCCAGTTGGATGCTACTTGTATATATTGTGACAACTAGAGTTGTGTAAATTTGTCATAGAACCCGGTGTTCCATGACAAGTCGAAGCATATCGGGATCAAATATCACTATATCATGGATATGGTGCAGAGAGGAGCAGTGAAGCTCCAGTATGTTGCGACGAATAAGCAGATAGATGATGTGTTGACCAAGCCATTGGCCAGAGTGAAGTTTGAATACTTTAGAAAGAAGCTTGGTGTTCATCATATTTAGGTTCCTTCCAAGGGGAAGTGATGAGTCCGAGAGCCCTTCTGACATGGTGGCAGGATGTGTTCCTCCCATGATCAGATGTAAGTGCAGATCCCTTCTGACATGGTGGAATGATGTGTTCCTCCCATGGTCAGATGTAACTGCAGAGCCTTCCTGACATGGATGCAGGATGTGTTCCCCCCATGGTCAGATGTAAGTACAGAACCTTTCTGACATGGATGCAGGATGTGTTCCCCCCATGGTTAGCTGTGAGTGTTGATCCTTTTTTACATGGATGTGGGATTTGTTACCCCCATGGTCAGATGTGAGTGTTGATCCTTTATGACATGGATGCAGGATGTGTTCCCCCCATGGTCACATGTGAGTGTTGAGCCTTTTTGACATGGATGTGGGATGTGTTCCCCCCATGGTTAGATGTGAGTGCTGGCCCTTTCTGACATGGATGCGGGATGCGTTCCCCCCATGGTCAGATGTGATTGTTGGGCCTTTCTGACATGGTGGCAGGCTGGGCCTCCCATGGTCAGATATAAGTGTTGGGTGAGCCTTTCCAACATGGTGATAGGCTGGACCTCCCATGGTCGAATATAAGCACTAAAGAACATGAATACCTAGATGGAGGCTAGGCCTACAACCAACATGAAAAAGGGTTGGCTCTGTAGAACTTCCTATGACAAGTAGAATTGAGAGATAACACCATTTGCTCGAGATATCAGGAGCAGTGATGATGATGATGATCCAGAGGCAAAGACTTGTGCTAATGAACTATGTCAAGAGAATAACTTCCTAGTTAAGAGGGAGTGTTGATGTATTTGTAACTTTGAATGTATTCACTTATATATTTTATATATTGTATTTATTTGTATCCTGATGTTCCGATCGGGAGAATCACTTATGTAATCAAGTCATGTAAAGTCTTAGAGGTTGACCCTCCATTGTAAGTCATGCACAAAGTCCCCATAGTTGAGGGGCACTAGGGTTATTATACTCTCCTAGAGAAGTCAGCCCTGGTAAGTAATTGTCAAGTCGGAAACTCGTATAAATAGAGAGTGAGCCTCTCTATTTGAAGCACACCCACTCAATTGTAGCGAATGAGTAAGAGAAGAGGAGCTTGCACAAGTGAGAGAGAGAACGGATGTCGGAGATCATCTTTGTGTTTTTGGGTTTTAATTTTTCCATTGGTGCTCATTCTATTTCTGAGGAAGTTGCGGGGTTTTCTCCTTTATGGTTTCCCCAAGGAAAACTCTTTGCGTCTCTTGTCTCTTGTGATTATTGTTGTGCATGTTATTCTCTTAGATAAGATCCTAGATCATATTGATTAAATGATAAAAATCTAACAATATGAAGTGGATAACATTCTTGTAGTGATTTGATACTGTGATTACATACTTTAAGGGATATTCCAAGAATGTCACCAACAATAGGATTGAACATGTTTGTTAAGTTTCAACAATTCGAATTCAATGGCTTTAGAGAAGCATATACTAGGTGTTCAAACTTTTCATTTATCCACGCAATCCTTTGACTGCAAGACACCACAAGATGAAGAAATCCACCATAAGCTAAAGAAATCCATGCTTAGTTGCCAAAGAACATAATTATGTATAATATGAAGACAACTTAGGCCCCTCAAGGAGATGATATGATCTTGTTCTTTTGTGAAGCACACCATTCCAATGTCCCAATATATGTTGGAGTGGATAAGATAATGTTTGGTGTGCATGATTTTCTCTTTACCAAATAAAAACTAACATCAATGTTAACAACTTGCATTAGTATGTTAGTTTGAAATTGTTCCTGAAATGGTCTGGTAGTTGTATGCAAATGACTTTTGAGATGCATCAAAACTGCAACCATGGCATGTTCATAAGCATCCACTTCCATTTCAAAATATTATTGAAAGTTAAGCAAGACGGGGCAAGAGTAGTCACTGCTATATGGTTGACCTTGTTGAGTGTTTCATATTGGACAACTCGTTAGATAAATTGAATATGGTCAAGATCCAATGCATTAAAAAGCGCATGACATGGGAAAAGTAAGCAATGAAATTGTGTAAGTGGTTAACCATTCCCTCGAGATTGAAATCCATTGTAGGTCATGAATGTTCTTTGGAAGTGGACAATTGACCACATAAAATACCATCACCAAATCGATGCTTAGAACAACTATTTCACATGGATTCCAAGATGAATAAGTTTTAAGTGCCCAAATGTACACTTATTTGTAATGAATAATAATTTTACTTGCATAAGTCTCCAAATATTTGGTCAAGTTACCACAAGACAACCCCTACAAGTACACCTCCTAGGCTTGTTGGACACATGAACATTATCCAAATACACAATCGTAAATAAATTAAGATGTGATCTCAACACCACTTGTGCATACAAATATAATAACAGAAAGGAGAAATTTCTCCGCATTGTGGGTGTCAATATTCCTTGGGCACGAGGAGCGGTGATGAGTCGTCAGGGCGCATGGAGGAAGGGCCATTCATTGAAATGGGAATTTGTCCCAGCCGTGATCTTCCAAGAATTGAATGTCCCTCCCATATCCACGATTAATCTGGAAACAAGGTACAATTTCTCTAGTGGTTTGGTTTCCAGCTTGGGAGGTAATCAATTTGTCTGCATGCGAGCAATCTTGGATCAATACTCACGTCCTTACCATTTTCTCATAGAGGATAGCATCATGATGAATTTATTATTCCATACTCTCCTGTGTAAGAGCCTTTTTTGCATGGGCTTTGGCATATGCTCTTGCGGGGTAAAGCCTCAATCTGGCTATGTTCTAGTTGCGACATTGCTCTACCCTTGTTTCAGTAGGTGGTGGCTCTCTGTGTGGGATTATTTTGATACCATGGTATCCATGGAGTGCACCAAGGTCAATCCAAGGAAGAATATATTTGTTCCATGGAGGATGCATATGCCTATGGATTTTAAGGACATGCATAATGCATAGGGTTACTCTGAGAAGAAGGTGAAAGAAAGAACCAAGGCCAAGATTTCTAGTTTGGAAAATTGAGTGAGAAGCAAGCGACATAAGTTGAATCCTGAGCAATTGATTGTTGATATTGGGCATTTGGTAGAGAACACAATATCTTCCCAAAATCGTGAAACCAGACACATGTGCACATTGGGTATGGTGTGGGGCATGAAGGCCCTGTTTAGTCTAGCTCTGGAGGGTTGTGTGAATGGTTCTCTATTGGAGGACCAACAAGGAATTTCCTTCGCCACCCCTCTAGATGAAATCGAAGTGGGTCTGCATAGAGTCTCTCACAATCAACTCGTTGCATATGCAAGGGTTAACACGTAGATGAATTCTCTTATGAGATAGATAAATGGGAAAACCTTTGGCTGAGCAATGCCAATTCCTTCCTCAGTCTCACAACTCGTTTTCCAATGATTTCCTTATGCTTGCAAGACACGTGCTATTCAGCCGGTGAAGACCGAGAATCTAGGTGCCCCTCACCAGGATTTTGAAGGCATCATTATCTCTAATGATGAATAGTTATGTTAATGTGTTTGGTAGCTGGTCAATAGTCTATGTTAATTACCAAAGAAATATTTGGTAATAGGAGTCACCATCTCGTTGCATAACCATTCACGTTTTTTACTACAACAAGGAAAAAATTCAAGGGATATAATATTAAGTATTTTCTGATGTAATATTAAGACTTGCGGGTTGCCACAATGCTACATGATTAGATATTTAATTTAATATTTCAAGTACATATGACAAAGAACTTAGAAATTTAAGGATTTAAATAAATATTAAGGATAAAAGGGCATAACAGTTGGCATTCCTTAAAGAACAAAGCATGTAAATTGTTCCAAAAACAATTTGAACAAGAGTTTAGGTGATAGGATTTCCTTTCTTCGCTAATGACTTTTTTTTAATGAAATACTTAATAATGTGTTGCCGCCGCAACCGTTCTCCCTAAATTTCTTAAAATTTTGGGCCCCTCCTTTTGATTTAGCGTTTGTCGTTAATCGTGTGCTCCGTGATCTGTTGTTGGTCACATTTTGATTTGAATGATTATGGAAGGCTAATAACACTCATCCTGGTTCTCGAATGGTTGCCTGTGTTTCTGAGTTGTATTGGATCGTAGATTTTAAGTTTGATTTGCTTGTCAAAGGGCCACCGTTTCAGAAGCAGTCTTTTCCGTTGATGGAATTCAGGGTCTTAAGCACTTAGCGTTTTTCATTTTTTATCGGGGGCTGTAGTCTTCTTTAGCTTCCGCCGTTGCGGCTCCAAAGCAACTAAGCTCCCAAAGCCTAAAGCAGTCCGCTGTCTGATGCGTCAGTCTTATTTTCCGCCGTTGTGGCTCCTAAATCGAGTCTTCATCCGAAGGTCGAATTGCTCCGACTGCCGATGTGTATTGTTCTTTTAATTTCTTGCCCGTAGTCATTTCTTTTCCGCCGTTGCGGCTCCCAAAGTGGTTAAGCCTCCGAAGCACAAAGTGCTCCAACTTCCGATTTAAAGTTTTTCCCGCTCACTGGTCGCACGTGTCTTTAGCCTTCCCTTCCGCCGTTGCGGCTCTCAAAGTCATTGAGCTTCCTAAAGGGAAAACCGTCCGATTTCCGATTCAAAGTTTTTCCCGCCCTCCCGTCGCATGCCGGTAGCATTGACTCTTCTGCCGTTGCAGCCGGGAAAGCCATTTGGCTTCTGATGTTGGTTTCCTCCCGATTTCCACCGTTGGTTTTGTTATCACAAGCCTGGAGAAGAACGAGGTAGTATAGTCGGCTTTTGTAAAATGACGGTGGTGCACCTGACCATTTCCTGTGGATTAACCATTCAGTCAGTTTAGTTTGCTGCTGTGGTTTAAATGTGTTTCCCACAAATGATGCTGGTCGTTTGATTGCAGGTATTTTCCGGAGATCGGTCAAGGGAAGCAGACTGTTTGATGAAGGTAGAACCGAAACCAGCAGGATCGTAAGATGGACAAACCAAAGAAAAGACAAAATGAATGGTGACAAAGGAGCAGTTCTGAAAGGTCCAGCAGTTACTTAGCCAATCATGGGCAGGCGTAGAAAAGATAAAGGAATATGAAGCATTGGGGAGCTGAAAGGTCATTCGTTGGGGGGCAGCCCAAAAGGTCTGCGGCTGTAGTTTAAATACTTGAAAGTTAGAACTTAGAAGGGACTTTTTCCCTGGAAGAACTTGTAACCCATTTTCTTGTAAGAGGAACTATTTCGTTTTACAATCAGAAACTGCAACTTTTGCCTGCTGGAGAAAGCAAAATGTGGAATGTATCAATGTGACTAAATGAACAATGTTGAAGGGGAACTATTTCGTTTTCATCTGTGTTCATTAACTGTGAGAGTGTTTAACTTCCTGAGCCTATGTTCTTGTTGAATGCTTTTTCAGTATATTTCATGATGTTTTCCACTGTGAGTGATGAATGTTGTTCATAAAACAATTGGCTAACCGGTTGTTAAAAAATCTGAAATTGTTCATGTGTCTTGAAAGAAGTATCAGCTATCTGTAACTTTTCATTATGCATGTGCAAAATATATTACTCGCCAATGAATGATAATCCTGCTCCCTAGGGATAGTTTAGGTAGTTAGTTTATTTTCTTGTTGTATGCGATTTGGATGCTTGTGAGCCTTAAGACGAGAGGTAAGAACCTACGCATCACATTGTGACTGTTCCTCGCATCTTTATCACCCTGCATTGTTAATTAGGCACTTGCATTTCATACTTTAAGTCAAAATACAAAAACTCAGTGGGCCGGGCCGCAACCGGTAAAGCCTTTGTTTTGTTACTTTGACCTACGGTAGCCGGACCGCAAACCAGACGGATTCCCCATTCCAAACAGTCACGGGCTAGTTGGGAACGTTGACTAGGGAGAATCCCTTACTGTTGTTGCCTGCGAATTTCCGGGCCTCAACAATTTTGGCGCTAGAAGGAGGGCCGCCAGTGCATGGCTGGCCGAGGAAATCCGTTTTCCCGAGATTATTCCACCGGTAACAGTTCTGAAAGCAGTGGGTTTCATAATCCAATTCTGGAAGAAAGAGAACATCTATATTCTGTTGGCAACGAAATTGTTAATGATCTGAGAAGACACACCAGGGCGTATGTAAAGAAGATTGGAGGATTGCCAATCATCCCTGAATTTCCTAGAAGAGAGTATAAAAAGAAAGATCGCCCTGTAGCGGAACACTCAGTGTTGGTTGGAGACTGGGAAGAACTTGTAGAAACAGCCTTACAGGAAGTTGTACTACCTTTGAACCAAGAAGGCCCAGATACTCCTCACAGTTCTCCTGTTCACACCCCTATTGGCTCAACTCCTCACTCTCCACCTAGACTCATGGCGGGAGTAAATGCTAATCCACCACCTAACCCACCTAATCCGCCACCTGCATGGAGAGCCAGATCACCATTAAACCTGACACCTCCATTACACGACCTACCTCAATCCTTTGACAAGATGTTGCCCAAGTTTGACCCAAATGAGAAAATACTAGTAGATGATCATCTACAAAGTTTTTACTTGGCAATTGAAGGATTAAGGGCCGAGGAGTATGAAGATGTAGTCTTCAGATTGTTCCTGCATACCCTTAAAGGGGCTGCAGCATCATGGTACTTTGGATTGCCTGCTAACTCTATCCCTGATTTGGATACCTTCGAAAGAATTTTCAGAAGTAAGTATGCAACTCAGAAAACTCATGCAGCTCTCATGAAAGGGCTGTGCGCGTTGAAGAAAGAAAGAAAAGAAAAGGTGCACAGTTTCACACAAAGGTTTGCAGCATATCTCAAGAATTTCTCCGAAACAGATAAACCTTCGGACAAGGTGTTGATTGAATATTATACTTCAGCCTTAGGCCCTGATTTGGCCATGTTTGCCAAAGGTAGGGCCAAGCCTACTTTGGCGGAAACCTACGAAGAAGCAGAAGTAGTGGAAGCTGAAAGAGAAAGTATTGAGGATTATCCAGAACAGTCAAGAGAGAAAGGTGCAAGTAGGAAAGCCTTATTGTTTACTAAGCCTAAGGAAGAGAAATCGTCGGATTATGAAAATATGGCCAAAATGGTGCAGAGGCTATCTAATAAAATCATAGACTTGGAGAAAGAGAAGGAAACACAAAAGTTCTACAGGCCCTATTACAAGAAAAGAGAGGACAACAATCAGTCTCAACCTCCTCCGCATAATACATCATCTATGAATTTGACAGAGATAGGGATGGAAAACTTTTGCACTTTCCACCAACAACCCCACTCTGGAAAGAATTGTCCACAATGGATAAATTCAATGATGTTGTTCATGAATCAGATGTTGGATTCTCGATTAACCGAAGAAGGAGATGAGGAAAGAAAAGAAAGTACCGCTGCAAAGAATGAGCAAAAAGAGGAGACTATGGCTTTGTGGAATTCCGTTTCCTTATTTGATGCTGAAGAGGAAATCAACGTAGCAACGAGGAGCCAAGGGTCGATTAAAGACAACAGTCTTATACTGCCAAAGATCAAAAGGCTGCAAAGAAATATAAAGAAATTTCAAAACAGACCCTCAGCTGATGTAGTTCCAGAATTCACTATTACCGGCCAAGATCCTAGGCAAAATGACGCGAGGGCCAAGCCAAGCGAAGAAAAGATGAATGCTGATATACCTCACCACATTGAGCAGCCGATGGACTATGACATCGTGGAGGATTTAAAGAAGGTAAAAGCGAATGTTCCGCTATTCGAAATATGTAAAGTGCCGCAGCAAAAAGAAAGACTGCTGAAAGCTCTTGAAGCATTGGATGAGAAGCTGCCCACGGACAATCAGCCTCAGGAAGAAGAAGAAATCGAAGAAACCAGTGTTGGAGGTAAGTCTAAAAGCAAACATCCACCTTTCCTCCTCACATTTGAAATTTTTAATCATAACGTGCACAATTGTCTGGTAGACTCAGGGGCGTAAGTTAATGTCATGCCCATATCAGTCTGTAAAAGGATAAACGGGCAGCCTAAGCCATCCACGTGGAGGGTTGTCCAGT
This sequence comes from Pseudotsuga menziesii, assembly GCA_001517045.1. Classification (NCBI taxonomy): domain Eukaryota; kingdom Viridiplantae; phylum Streptophyta; class Pinopsida; order Pinales; family Pinaceae; genus Pseudotsuga; species Pseudotsuga menziesii. Next base: position 186,459 of record LPNX010358548.1, on the reverse strand, counting down.
TGGATAGGACAGATGTAAAAGTAATTGGTGAGATGGAAGATGTCCTAGTACATCTGGCATCCAATGACAAAGTATGCTAAGTTATCAACATCGTGGTGGCTGATATACCAGACGCTTATGGTCTTGTCCTGAGCAGAGATTGGTTGGCCAAATTAAATGGATATTTCGCCTCAGATTGGTCACATCTATGGTTTCCATACAAAGGGAGTCCTAACCAGATTAACATTCTAAGAGAGCCTCACATGAAGTACAATGTTACTCAGCTGGATGAGAAGAACGTACCAGTGGATTCAGTATTGGGAAACTATTTTATTGAGTTGGAACCTGGCAATTACCAAGTAGAAGAAGCCAGCAACACATCAAACACTCAGCCTGACCTCCTTCATTTCTCACAGGCTGATGAGATTGACTGTAAAATAGTAGACTTAGCAGTAGGAATAGATTCACATTCAGTAGTTAGTGATTTTTGGACTTTGTTTTTTGATGTATCTAAGACATTAGAGGGGTCAGGGGCTGGCTGTGTCCTGATCGACCCCCAGAAGAATAAACATTTTCTTTCATGTAGATTAGAGTTTGATTGTACTAATAATACAGCTGAGTACGAAGCACTGGTGCAGGGACTAAAGAAAGCGATTGAATTAAAGGTAAGTAATCTAAAAAAATTTGGGGATTCCGAAATTATTGTGAAACAAATACGGAATCAAATACATTTTGTTTCCCCTCACTTGAAAGCTTACCAAAATGAGGTATGGGACTTGCTTAAATGTTTTAATGCATTCAACATTATTTCAATTCCAAGAATTAAAAACGCAGCAGCTGACTTATTGGCCACATCAGCCACTAGGCTCGTACCCACTAATAATCGATGTTCTGTCGAACTGCTTTTCAGGCCCTCAGTATCGGATATGATCACCAACTTGCGAGTGTTCAACGATGAGCAACAAATAATAGAATGCTTGACAAATGACGAGGTCTTTAAAGGAGCCATTATAGACTCATGAGGAACATCAGGCAGAAATGAAATATGACAATTTCATTCCTAAAGGCGTCAGAACGTTAGAAAAAATGTTCGATTTAAACGAAAAGTTCAAAAGACCAGCCAACATGAAAACCCACAGCTCATCTCTACAGTTTGAGCTGATAAATTTAGGGAATGAGACGAATCCCAAATTTGTGAATCTCGGCAAATGTTGTTCACCAGTAGAAAGAGACAAATTCATCAGTCTATTTAAACAATATAACGATGTTTTCGCATGGATGTACGAATATTTGAAAACATACGACACCAACATCATAAAGCATGCCGTCCCCATTAAAGCAGGCATCAAGCCATATCAGCAACTGTTAAGAAAAATGCATCCAAAGTTGGAACCGTTGATTCAGAGTGAAGTGAAGAAATTATTGGATGCTAGAATTATCTTTAAGGTCAGGCACTCTGAGTGGGTATCAAATCTGGTACCAGTGAGAAAGAAATCTGGAGAAATCAGGTTATGCGTGGATTTCAGAAACTTAAACCGAGCTTCAGATAAAGATAACTACCCTGTGCCACCCATGGAGCAATTGCTACAAATGGTCTTAGGTTCCGAACTCTTTTCATAATTAGACGGTTTCTCTGGCTACAATCAAGTATTAGTGGCCGAAGAAGACAGATTGAAGACCACGTTCAGGACCAAATGGGGAACCTTTGCCTACAGAATGATGCCCTTTGGGCTTATAAATGTTGGAGCAACGTTTCAGAGGGCTATGGACATAGCTTTCCGCGGATTGATTGGTCAAAGTGCTGTAGTATACCTTGACGATATTACAATATTCTCGAAGAGAAGAGGAGAGCACGCGTTTCACTTAAGGCAAATTTTCGAACGCTGTCGGAAATATGGCATCTCACTCAATCCTAAGAAGTGTGTGTTCGCTGTCACGGAAGGCAAGTTGTTGGGTCATATAGTTTCAAAGAAAGGAATCTCTATAGATCCAGAAAGAATTAAGGCTATTGAACAAATTCCCTTGCCCCATAATAAAAAGGGGATGCAATCATTTATGGGAACTATAAACTTCGTGCGAAGATTTGTACCTGATTTTGCTCAGATTGTCAAGTCGTTGCAGCAGATGGTAAAGCAGAATGCACTATTCAAGTGGACTGAAATTGAGAAGAGCGCATTCAGCAAAATCAAAACTACTGTTGCACATGCACCATCCCTGAAAAGCCCAGATTTTGACAAAGATTTTATCTTGTATACCTTTGCATCCGATGATTCACTAGCAGCTGTGCTCATCCAAAAGGAAGATGGGGGGGATGAATTCCCAATATCCTTTATGAGTACTAGTCTACAGGGGGCCGAATTGAACTACCCAGCTGTTGATAAACAAGCTTACGTTGTATTCAAAGTAGTAAAGCAATTCAGGCCTTATATTTTAAAAAATAGAACCAAGGTGATCGTCCCCTACCCAGCTGTAAGGTCTCTTCTTATACAGAAGGAGTTAGGAGAAAGAAGAGGCAACTGGGTAACAGCTCTTCAAGAGTACGACCTTGAGTTCAAGCCAGCATCTATAGTTAAAGGACAAGGGTTGTGCAAACAGATGACTGAAAATGGAAAAGATGAAGAACACACCTGGGAAGATGAAGCCGAATTACATGTAATGGATGTATGTCCTTTTTTTACAGCTCCTGAGTCTTGGTATAGAGACCTTGTGCATTACCTGCAGTCAGGGCTGTTGCCAGAACATTGGAATTCCAAGCAAAGAAGAGCGCTGCATCTTAAATCGGCCTCCTATCAACTTGTGGAAGGAGTATTATTCAGAAAGAATTATGACGGGGTTCTCCTCAGATGCTTAGAAAAAGAAGATGTGAATAAAGTAATGTCAGAATTACATGACGGTCCTGCTGGGAGACATTATTCAGGAGACACTACAGCCCACAAAATCCTCAGGGCAGGTTACTATTGGCCTACACTCTTCAAAGATGCACATGCACATGTCAGGAGATGTGATATTTGCCAAAGATGTGGTGGGAGACAACCTAAAGCAGCAGCACCCTAAAGCCTGTGATGATCACGGAGCCATTCAAGCAATGGGGTCTGGATATTATTGGAGAAATAAAACCTAATTCTTCTCTCCAACACAAATACATTCTGACTGCGACTGATTATTTCACTCGCTGGGTCGAAGCTACCCCGCTGCGCAAGATAAATGAAGACGAGGTCATCAGCTTCCTGCAAGATCATATCATGACCAGGTTTGGAGTTCCAATTTCGTTAGTTTTTGATAATGCTAAATACTTTTCATCAATTAAATTAACTGTTTTTGCTCATGATAAAGGGATAAAATTGCATTATTCTGCTAACTACTATCCACAAGGAAATGGCCTGGCTGAATCCTCTAATAAAAATCTGATTAGAATACTAAAGAAGACTGTAATAGAAAACCAGAGGAGTTGGCACTCAGCACTACCAAACACCCTTTGGGCTGATAGAGTCACCCCCAAGTTTGCGATAGGAGTGTCACCTTATACCCTTCTGTATGGTAAAGAAGCCATTCTTCCACCCAACGTCATGATGTCGTCTTCTATTTTAGCCCAAGAGTCTAGTGGGTCGAAGAATGAAGTTTTACAGATGAGGATATGCAATCTGCTGAAAGCAGAAGAGGCTAGGTCCACAGCTAGAGAACGTTTTCAGCAACAAAAAGAGGTAGTAAAAAGATGGTTCGACAAACATAAAGCTGGAACAAAAGACTTTGAAGTGGGAGACTTAGTCCTCAAATGGGATCACCCCCATGATGAGAAAGGAAAGCACACTAAATTCCAGCAGTTGTGGGTAGGCCCTTATCAGATAGCAGCAAAGCTTGGCCCTTCTACTTATAAATTGCAAGATCTACAGGGGTGGGAAGAGAACTTACCAGTAAATGGTTTGGTTCTCAAGCCTTATTTTTCCTGATTTTCTTTGAGTTCTTCTGTCTTGTATATAAATAAGTTGTTTGGCTGTCTTTCGAGTCATGTTTTTTCAGTTTGTTTTAGTTCAAGTTTTATTGATTTCAATAAGGGGAGCAAACCTGCGGTTGCATGGGGAACATCCAAAATTTTGGGATTGATAAATGTTTTGGGTATCAGACTGTGTGTTGTTGTTTATCTGAAAGAACTTCTTCCAGTTTAGCAGTTTTCTCGAATAGCTCCGTGTGCATTGAAGTCCTGCTTAACCCTTGTGAAATAAACTGGATTCAAAGAGTCCGGAATACTATGTTGAGGCTCCACCCACTTCACACTTAAAATGTTCTAAGGGGCGATAGCAGAGGACCCATGGAAAGAAGCAAGGTGAACAGTATGTTAAATATAAATGATCCAGTGCCAAGAAACAAATGCCAAAAGGCAAATAAGAGTCAAAAAACTCCTCTGAAAGCATCATACATTAAAGCAAATGCCGAATCATAAGTACTAAATTGCTGAAAGATCCTCTCCATCCATGAGATGAAACATAAAGTATGCCACTCACACAAAAGGACACTATGGGATAGAGGATCCTGAATTAAAATTCAGTAAGAAAGGCATGCAGGAGGACTCATATGACAGGAGACAAAAGTCCAAAGGCACAAAAGGTGCTAAAATGGCATGGGAATGAGGAACAAACGGGCATTTCTGTTTACCATACGCTACAATCTTGTGGTGTCCAAGCTATCAGCTACCTGAAAACAAAAATAATAATGAAACTCATCCTCTGGCCTCAACAGAGTTATCTGGACTTGAAAATCTTGGTTTCCACTTTCCCAAATTGGACTATGATCAATGATTAAAGGTACACACTTCTGTCGTTTGAGAAATCCAGATAGCTGGAAGAATTTAACAGATGCATTTGTTGTTGAACAGTCTACTACTCAAAGAACGATCACCTAGAGTTCTAGGTTCACCAGGTAATCGCCATTTGTTGCCGCCGCAACCGTTCTCCCTAAATTTCTTAAAATTTTGGGCCCCTCCTTTTGATTTAGCGTTTGTCGTTAATCGTGTGCTCCGTGATTTGTTGTTGGTCACATTTTGATTTGAATGATTATGGAAGGCTAATAACACTCGTCCTGGTTCTCGAATGGTTGCCTGTGTTTCTAAGTTGTATTGGATCGCAAATTTTAAGTTTGATTTGCTTGTCCAAGGGCCACCGTTTCAGAAGCAGTCTTTTCCGTTGATGGAATTCAGGGTCTTAAGCACTTAGCATTTTTCATTTTTGATCGGGGGCTGTAGTCTTCTTTAGCTTCTGTCGTTGCGGCTCCAAAGCAACTAAGCTCCCGAAGCCTAAAGCAATCCGCTGTCTGATGCGTCAGTCTTATTTTCCGTCGTTGCGGCTCCTAAATCGATTCTTCATCCGAAGGTCGAATTGCTCCGACTGCCGATGTGTATTGTTCTTTTAATCGCTTGCCCGTAGTCATTTCTTTTCCGCCATTGCGGCTCCCAAACTGGTTAAGCCTCTGAAGTGCAAAGTGCTCCGACTTCCGATTTAAAGTTTTTCCCGCTCACAGGTCGCACGTGTCTTTAGCCTTCCCTTCCGCCGTTGCGGCTCTCAAATTCATTGAGCTTCCGAAAGGGAAAACTGTCCGATTTTCGATTTAAAGTTTTTCCCACCCTCCCGTCGCATGCGGGTAGCATTGACTCTTCCGCCGTTGCGGCCAGGAAAGCCATTTGGCTTCCGATGTTGGTTTCCTCTCGATTTCCGCCATTGGTTTTGTTATCACAAGCCTGGAGAAGAACGAGGTAGTATATTCGGCTTTTGTAAAATGACGGTGGTGCACCTGACCATTTCCTGTGGATTAGCCGTTCAATCAGTTTAGTTTGTTGCTGTGCTTTAAATGCGTTTCCCACAAATGATGCTGGTCGTTTGATTGCAGGTATTTTTCGGAGATCGGTCAAGGGAAGCAGACCGTTTGATTAAGGTAGAGCCGAAACCAGCAGGATCGTAAGATGGACAAACCAAAGAAAAGACAAAATGAATGGTGACAAAGGAGCAGTTCTGAAAGGTCTGACAGTTACTTAGCCAATCATGGGCAGGCGTAGAAAAGATAAAGGAATATGAAGCATTGGGGAGCTGAAAGGTCATTCGTTGGGGGGCAGCCCAAACAGTCTGCGGCTGTAGTTTAAATACTTGAAATTTAGAACTTAGAAGGGACTTTTTCCCTGGAAGAACTTGTAACCCATTTGCTTGTAAGAGGAACTATTTCGTTTTACAATCAGAAACTGCAACTTTTGCCTGCTGGAGAAAGCGAAATGTGGAATGTATCAATGTGACTAAATGAACAATGTTGAAGGGGAACTATTTCGTTTTCAGCTGTGTTCATTAACTGTGAGAGTGTTTAACTTCCTGAGCCTATGTTCTTGTTGAATGCTTTTTCAGTATATTTCGTGATGTTTTCCACTGTGAGTGATGAATGTTGTTCATAAAACAATTGGCTAACCGGTTGTTAAAAAATCTGAAATTGTTCATGTGTCTTGAAAGAAGTATCAGCTATCTATAACTTTTCATTATGCATGTGCAAAATATATTACTCACCAATGAATGATAATCCTGCTCCCTAGGAATAGTTTAGGTAGTTTATTTTCTTGTTGTATGCGATTTGGATGCTTGTGAGCCTTAAGACGAGAGGTAAGAACCTGCGCATCACATTGTGACTGTTCCTCGCATCTTTATCACCCTGCATTGTTAATTAGGCACTTGCATTTCATACTTTAAGTCAAAATACAAAAACTCGGTGGGCCGGGCCGCAACCGGTAAAGCCTTTGTTTTGTTACTTTGACCTACGGTAGCCGGACCGCAAACCGGACGGATTCCCCATTCCAAACAGTCACAGGCTAGTTGGGAACATTGACTGGAGAGAATCCCTTACTGTTGTTGCCTGCGAATTTCCGGGCCTCAACACAATGCTGCCAACTGAACACAAAATTCCAACACAACTGAACAATTTTCATAACATTTAAAATACCCATTATCCATTCATTCTTATAAGTACTCATTATTCAAAATAAACAACAAAAACCGATATATTATTCTCCATTCATTTCAGAAATAAAACAACCATTATACATTTATGTTAGAAATATGGTGATTTAGAAATAAAACAAACCTTGGAAATACATGTAAGAAAGGTTAGCAAGGAAGCATGTAAAAGGAAGCAATTCCTTCAGCAAATTGTACAATCCAATACTCATATCCTACTGGGTGAAAAAGGGGTCTCAAATTCCTCAATGGATCGAAGTGCTTATCACTTGGTCCTGGTACCTTGCATCAATTCATCAACCCTATTGGATAAAATTTCAGCTATATCCCATTCCAAGGACATAGCATGGCTCAATCCGTTCAATGTTTAGAGAAACCAAACATTGAACAGACTGGTGAACGCCTAGCGGCGTAAACATCAAAATGGCCAAAGCATTAATCAATATTTTAATTTCAATCAATTCAATCATATGGTGTGATTGTGAAGAAATATTTTATTTTATAAAACATATACGCAACACATAATATGGAGTAAGGAGAGATTAAAGCTAAATAAGGAGGTTAAGATTCTTACAAATTCATGTGTTTAAAGTTATTTTATTTTGTTTACGTTTATTAGTAAAAATTTTAATTAAAGAAAATCAATTTTACTTAATTTCCAATGATATTAACATTATTTATAAGCATATAATTATAAGTTGTAAAACAATTATTTTCATGCAATAGTCTGAATCAATCACTTTAAAATTGAAATTGATGATTCTATTGACCAAGCATGAGCACACACATGCCGCTAGATGAAGATGCATTAGTTGGATGTAGCATTATGATACCAAAAAACTCCTAGATGCATATTGAGTTTGCATGATCAATCTGTTTGTGTTACAAAGATTATGGTTTACCTATCCTCATTCCATATGCTCGACGCTCCTTTCTTATTTGACTTTATATAATAATTTACAATTGATAATTTCTGAAAACACGCTAAAGGGTCAAATACATAGCCAACAATTATCCTCCCACTTGCATAGATTGCACTTTTGGTGAACACAATAAAAAGGAGATGCCATGAATGAATTGGTATTGAAAAAGGAAGCTTAAACGACTTGTCATTCTTGACAATTTAATTTAATTTGAGAGCTTCATCTATGAGACTTTTGTCAAATAGAGCATTAGGATAAGTACTTGCCTTTGTTTTAAAGTATCGAGATAAGCAATGAAGAATGCAAGTTGGTCCACTACTATGAGTCCTTGGGGCACACTGATCTTTGGGAAAACATGTCAAGTCAGCACTAGATCTTTCATTGCCCCAATAGTCCCCACTTGAGACATGATATGAACAAATGCTATCACAATAATCATGGGACTGAAATAAGTTACAAATATATATATATATAAATGTAAATATGCACCACCATTATACAAATGATATCAAAACCCCATAATTATACCTTCTTTATATATATATATATATATATATATATATATATGAGCAATATAAATATTCACCTAGATATAGGATACAATATAATTATCTATTTATATCATTGAAACCCCACACTATGTTTATATTTCGAACATATATATGGAAGATAGTAAATCCTTGTAAACATCTTCCAAACAACAAATATATTTAAATGAGATACACTTATTATATTTATATGAGATACACTTATTATAAATGTTATTCGACGTGTATATTTATAAAACAAGAGTGGTTGCAAAGCAACAAGTCCCTGCCTTATGGACTTGTTGCTTTGCAATGAGAGCTGGATTTGTTGCTTTGTTTGCGGAGTTGTTTTGTTTTCCTTGCAGAGTTGGATTTTGTTTGCCATGATCCAATGTATGCTTTGTTTTTCTTATAGAGCCAGGTTATTGTTTGATGTAAATAAATTTTAGAATATTTGATAAAATCCAGGATTGTTAAAACTCATTATGTTGTTGTTAAATGAGATATCAACCGCCTAATTACTATTTACCTATTACGAGTTTGTTGAGAAGATTTAGGGGATCTACAAACTGAAGTATACTCAAAGATGACTCAGAATTCCATGTGGGTAAATGTATTATGTGAAGCATGGATATCAATTTTCTTTTTTTTTCTTTTTTCTTTTTCCATATCTTTAATATTAAGATTTATTTGAAAAAAATGAGATGGATAATTTCTTTTATTTTGCAGGCTAGTCAAGCGTTGCATATTTTACCTGAAGCAAATCATTGAAGTCATTGTGTGAAAAACTCGACTCAAGGAGACTACCAAATTGTTGAAAGATTTACTAAGTTATCCTTACCAAGTTATCCAAAGAACTTTACAGTGCGTAATTTATTCTGGATGATTATAATTAGGCAGAGGTTATTACAACATTCTCACCAGATTATTGACCAAAATGTTTATGGGATGCTGACTTAAGCACCTGGTGCCTTTGTATTAGATTATGGGAAACGATGCTATCACCATAGATGATATTAACATAGAGTTGCATGAAAGTTATTGAGAGATGTGTGCATACTTCCTTTGTATATTAGTTTTAGCATTAAATTTATATTTTGATTTAAGGATGAAGTTATTTAAAACACATAAATTGAAATTATTAGTTTACAAAAACGTTTTCAAATTGGAGAGTACACAAATATAAATAAATACAAAAATGTTTAAACCATAGGTAGAAATTGTTGAATACATACGGTATTGTCAGCCTTTGATATTAACCTGTGTGATACAATTAAACAAGGCTGTGTTCAGGAAATAAAATGATGCCTTAAACAAGGCTCTAAATTTTTACTGAAATATTGATGAATTCAGATTTTGATGCTGATAACAATACGATTGATAAATAATTTGTGTGTTACAACTAATTCATATTTGGAGTCCATAATCAATTGCTTCGAGCTAATTATTAAGAAGTAATAAGCAATGCTATTTAATTTAAAGAACAAATGTATAAAAGTAGACATAAATTTATGTAAAAACCAGTATAAATGTATACATAAACGTTCACACACGCAGCCATATCTTAAATACAAAAGTTCCTATTATGGATAATTGCTCTTATCACTCTTTTATAATAAAACTACAGCGTCATCTATTAGTCACATGAATGATATATGGATGTATCTCCAGTTGGCAAATAATCAATGACATATGGCTCTAATTTATCTCGCTCGGTTTTGTTTGAAGAAGTAAGTTTGAAACTGGTGAGTGAGGCTTAAACTGATGAGTGAGGTTTCACTAACCTTATGCAATAGCCACTTATTTAGCCTGTTGTTAGGCTCCATCAAAACCTGCATCGCTTATTGTGTATGCCATGATCCTGCAATAGCCACGAATTAATTTCATTATTTATTTAAAATAAGACCAACTCCAGTATCGAGGCTTTATTGGCACCCATCGCATTCGAATCCCTAGCTATATGTATTGGTATATAGCCATAATAAAAACTAAGTAAATAAACAATATTGGTTTTCACATTGTCCCAAAAATATTTAGAAAAAAAAATTACGAGTTAAACATAACCGCCTTAGTTTTAAATAATCCGGAAAACTTATAAATAAATTAATTCCCAAATACATAATTAAAACCTGCAATAAAAAAGCATACAATTAAAAAGCCATAAAAATAAATTAGCTTGGAAATAGATAACGGAGAACATGGTATAATGGTAGAGAGGGAGTGGGACATGTAGCGAAGAGACTGGACAGATTTTTGATTAGCAATAAGCTATTGGAGAAGATTGATAGATATAGGACATGGGTGGATTTTACAAAGCTATCAGATCACTGTCCGGTGTCATTGCAATTGGACTTTGATTTACTCAAAATCAATCTCCCATTTAAGTTTAACCGGGTCTGGTTGGAGGAGGAGGAGTTTCGTGACTTTATTAGGGCCACTTGGGCTGATATGCATCATTTAGATAGTGAACCTGACTACAGAAGGTTTGTGATGAAATTGAGCTATCTTAAAAGACTGGTTATTAAATGGGAGAAGAGGAGAAAGGCGGAGAATAGATTGGAGCTTAATGATGTAGAGGAAACTATTACTCTATTAAATGAGAAGATTATGAAAGGTTTAGGTGTGGAGGTGGATAGGAAGAGACTGAATGATGCCATTGACAGTAGGAACCATCTGGTTCACATCAAGGCTGAGAATCTTCTCCAGAAAAGCAGGGCGAGGTGGATGTCAGAAGGGGACAAAAATACACAGTATTTTCATAAGGTGGCTAATCAAAGGAGGATTCAGAACTCTATCTGGGAATTGCAAGATGATACAGGAGGTAGGATCTATAAACAGCTTGATCTGTGTAAAGCTGCGAAAGGTAAATTTGCTAAGTTTTATGAGGAGACTGGTGAGAGGAACATATTGGAACAGTTGGAGGTGACTAGACATTTCCCCAGATTCTTTGAGCAGGATGAAGGCAAGGAGATTTTTAACACCATTATTGCATCTGAGATAAGAGAAGTACTTGATCATTTTCAGAAAGATAAAAGCCCGGGGCCTGATGGGTGGACTGTAGAATTTATACTCTGTTTTTTTGCACTTTTCGAGAAAGATTTGGTGGCCCTGGTGGAAGATATCAGGGTGCATGGACATGTTCCTGGTATACTGAATGCTACCTTCATAGCATTGATTCCTAAGACTGATAAGCCACTCACCTTTGATGACTTCAGGCCGATTTCACTTTGTAATTTGGTTTATAAGATCATTACTAAGATATTATCCAACAAGTTGAAGCCTATTCTCTCTTCTAGGATCACTAAGGAGCAATTTGGATTTTTACATGGCAGGCAGATCTCGGAGGCAGTGGGTATCACCCAGGAGGCTTTACATTCTATTAAAACTCAGGATTTGGACGTTGTCATACTGAAATTGGATCTTTCGAGAGCCTATGATAGGGTTGACTGGGGGCTCTTGAGACTCATACTGGTTCAGATTGGACTCCCTATTGAGGTGGTCAAATGGATTATGGGGTGTATTACCTCAGCTAATTTCTCGGTGCTGGTTAATGGCGCTCCTACTTCTTTCTTTGGATGTGGGAGGGGACTCAAGCAGGGCTGCCCTTTGTCCCCTTTATTATTTATGTTGGTCATCGAGGGACTGAGTAGACTTTTGACAGAGGCCAGGAGCAGTGGCAGGATCAAGGGTGTTCTTTTCAATTCAGCACTAGCTTTGACGCATATACTATTTGTTGACGATGTGATCATTAATGGGATGGGGGATGCTGAGGATTGGACGGAGATAAACAGAATTTTGAAGCTCTTCTGCTGTGCATCTGGTATGCAATTAAACTTTGGTAAATCTTGCTTCATTTTCCATAAACAGGTAAGTACTGTGGTTAATGCTATTAAGGATATCATTCCGGTTAAGTCTTCAGCTATTGGGGATGGACTGAAGTACCTGGGCTGTTTACTGAAGCCGAATGGTTATTTAACTAAAGATTGGATTTGGTTGTTGATCAGAATGGAGAAGAGGATTAGAAACTGGAATAATAGGTGGTTGTCATTAGGCGGGCGTTTGATTTTGATTAAAGCTGTACTATTGAGCATTCCGGTGTACTGGTTGGCAATGGGACTGATTCCATTGGCCATTATTTCACGTATGAACAGCTTGATAGTAAAATTTCTGTGGTCGGGCAGTTTACAGAGGAATAAGATCCATTTGGTTAGTTGGCACAAATTATGTTCTCCTTGGAAGGCTGGGGGCTGGAATATAAAGGACCTCGCACTATTTAATGTGGCTATACTTTTGAAGACGGGATGGAGAGTTATTACTCAGCCGGGACTCTGGCGCTCTATACTGCGGGCTAAATATTGGAAAGAAGACTCGGTAGAAAAGTGGATCAGGTATGAACATAAGGCAAAGGTGACTGGTTCATTATTCTGGAGGAGTTTTAATAAGCAGTTTTATCGAATTAAAAACTGGTTAGCTTGGAGATTGGGAAATGGAAACAAAGCTCTGATTGGCATCGACCCTGTGGTTGGATGTAATTATGATTATCATTTGCCTTTGCATATCATTGGGTGGCTTCACTCGCAGGATATTTGGTACTTCTATCAAATCCGATCCGGGAGAGTGGAGGATTACAACCGTGGGTATTGGATGGATAGTAATCTGTTAGGCATCACCGGGAGCGATGCTACTATTTGGGATCGCTATGTGGCTGAACTTGAGAAGACTGGAATCCGATTAATGGATGGTGAAGACACACTGGTGTGGGACAGGGGAAAATTTGGATCGATTACTGCTGAAGAGGTTTATTGTTCTGAGATTGATGAGATATGCCCGTCTACTGGTATTTGGTGGCATCAGGTTATTTGGCGATGGAATGCGCCACTCAAGATTCTCTGTTTTATTTGGCTAGCACTCAGCTGTCGAATTCTCACTTGGGAGGTTCTTTGCAAACGAGGTTACTCTGGACCTAATATGTGTCTGTTGTGCATGGAAGCTGCTGAAACAGTTGACCACCTTTTTTGTCATTGCACGTTCTCATTGCAGATCTGGCGACTGCTGATGTTACATTTTGTTCTCTCTGACGCCTGGGGAGGTGGAACATTGGAACACTGTCTCAATGAGTGGCAAAAGTCACATATTTTACACAAAACATTACCTATATTCTACATCTGGGTATTGTGGAGGTACAGGAATTCACTTATCTTTGAGAACTGTAAATTGCCTTTGGATGCCATTATATGCTGGATCATTAGATTATACAGCCATTATCCTAATGGTTTGATTTGTAGGAAGGAAGTTGGATTACACGATCCTCCATTACTTCCGAGTGGTATCTTGGGTACCTTCGATGGGGCTGAGCAGGGAGGATTTTGTGGAGGAGGGGGGACTCTGACATTGGCAAACAATCATTACTTTCATTTTTGGCTGGGTTTGGGATCTGGTACGAATACTAAGGCTGAACTGGTGGCACTTTGGGCTTTACTCAGATTGGCGAGTGAACTGAATATTGATAACATTAGCATTCTGGGAGATTCGATGGCTATCATTGGCTGGGCCAGAAAGGAACACCCCATTCGAATCAACAAAATTTTTGGATGGCTTAACAGGACTGCTGAGATCATCGATACTTTTCAGCATACATATTTTCAGCATCTACATATGGAATATAATACTACTGTTGATAGACTATATCCAAAAGAGGCTTAATGATAAATGAAGGTCTTATTTATATTGAAGAGTATTTGGAGGGTAGTAGGTGTTCTTGTAGAAGTACTAGATACTATTAGCTTGAGGATAGGAGAGGTACATAGTACTAGTATTTGAAATGGAGGGTTTTGAACTTCAGAACTATTTTTCGACTTACATATTTCAGAGCAGATATGTATTTTGTGGTGAATGTTTTGTAACTGTATATCAAGATTTGGGATAGCTAGGGAGATGGATTATAGATGATGAGAGGATTATGGATGTATACTGAAAACTTTGTATGGATAAGTCTCCTTTGATTTCTAATAGAAATAGCAAGGGACTGTTTTTTCCCTTTACGTGAAAAAAGATAACGGAGAACATATAGCAACTTCAATAATATTTTTAAATATTGTTCTACATGCCTTCAAACTCTTCGTGTGCTTTGGAAGGATAGTTATTAATTTTATATTATATTTTTTTAATCTCCCATCGAGAATATGGTTTGAGTTCTCAATCCTTCCACGTCATTAGATTTTGTAATATGATCTTACCCAAACACTATTGTGCCCCTTACCCGAAGCTTTTCACATTATATCCCGAAGCTTGAGCTTTTCACATTATATTAACGACCTACATTTACCAATCCACTTGGTTTTTTTGACTTTTGGAAACCGGAATGACACCAATTGCTGCAATAGCCACGAATTAATTTCATTAATGCTGCAATAGTTAGTGGACCCCTGCAATAGCCACGAATTAATTTCATTAATGCTGGATTTGGAGGTGTTGTCAGAATGTTTGTTTTGCAGTCGCCACGAAATTAATTCCTTAATGCTTGATTTGGAGGTACGATCATTCTATTTTTAAAGGTTCAAAGCTCATTTCTCGCCTTCCCTAATAGCCTTAACGACACATGGAATTTCTGATACGGTAAATGGAAGACACTTGGAATTTTGTTGCAACATGCAATGTTGTTGTTAGCTTAGGATTAAATACGGTTGTGCCTGCCTTTGTTGTTTTTAGCTTAGGATTAAATATGGATGTGCCCCCCTTTTTTGGTTCTAAACACTGTATAGATGCACTATGCTCATGTATGTTTGAGTGAGCTTACATTAAAGATTTACATTCCATAACTGTTCTTGCCCACATATGACCTCGTCGCATATGTGAATGAGCAAGGCGAGCTGCTCATACCGGGCTTTTACCTATTCATCACCTATGATCTTCTTGTTCCCATCAACATAGATCTATGACTGAAACGGGCTCTAGCTTTCATTCAATTATCCCAGCCACAAGAACGAGAGAGATTTGCTTGCTTTGGAGATGTTGCTTCCCCCTTCGCTCCATGTGACAATCAAAGAGAAAGAGCCCCAAAAATGGAGGTTCATTCTACTGTAAATCATGGTTCAGAAAAGTGTTTTTGGAACGTATTACGGATCGCCTTCTTCATGATCAGGAAAGGCGACATGCATCTCATGATGGAGCGAGGGAAAGTCTATGGTAAAAGCCTCAAGAATCGAGTGTTCCATCATTCCTGAAGCAACAACCATGGCGGCTTAGGGATTCAAGAATATGAATTTTCCTGCAGTAACAGCCCCGCCATCTTCCACATAGCCAAAAGGAAGCATCACTACTTTCCCACGCATGTTCTGCACTTTCCATGTATTTATCCCCATCAAGATGAAGAAAAAGAAGGGCATAATGCTATTGTTCTTCCCAAGTTGGACTGTAGCAACGAATACTTTACCAAGGATTGCCTTGATTCTAACAATCTGCCGGCTATTCAGAAACTGAGCCCAATGTTGTCTTCCCTGTCTCGAAGGATATTGAAGTCATCCGACAAAGAAGATAATGAGCATCAAGTCGACAGTCAGGCCGAGGAATTCATAGCTAAATTCTATGAACAACTGAGGCTGCAGAATCGGATGGTTTGCTACAATATCAAGAGATGCTTAACAGGGGTACAACTTAATTACTTCGATATGAAAATATTGAATAGCAGGTATGCAAAGGTTATGTCTAGAAATGAAAATAAGTTGTCAACACTGGTGAAGAAAATTACTACAACACCTTATAAGCAGGACAGCAAAAGAAAAGAGTATCCAAGGAGAAGAATCACCAAACAGGTTTAATGAAATTTCAATTGCAACAAACAGGTTTTCTGCATCATTTTAAAAATTTATAAATTCTTGCGAACCCGATGTTATAATATGGGAGAAAACATCATATGAATCCATACAAAACACCAATAATTGAGCTGATAAGAACATTGTCGCACTGTTTTTTCTTCATTTAAAAAAATATCAGAGCATGAAATTATCATGATAATTGATTGCTCGAAAGCCTCTCGTCAGTTTATTTCACATATGATAGTTTTATGTCACGTGCTTCATCCCTTAATAAACAGAGCTTTTTTATAATAGTTATTCCTTGAAAGCCACTATTAAGGGTAAGGAATTTATGGATAAACACTAATATTGTGATGAACATTGTGATGAAAGGAGGTCGCAAGGTTCTGGCAAGTGCCTTGAAACGTGGGGGTCTTAGCGTGGTATAGCACTGGTTTTTTTTTTCTTAAATGGGGTGCAGTTTTTTATGCTAGGGTTTTATTCTCTATTCATAATCACACAGAGCTAATTGCAATATGAAGATGGGTTGTTTAACTTGTTGCAGATCCAGTACCTGAGCTTGTTGCAGATCCAGTATTGGTTATTTAAGGCTTTCATAACAATAAGTAAATAAGGTTACTTAATTGTTTTTAGCTCTTTGCTTTATCTAGAAATATGTGGCATGCACATATATGGCTTTATTTCACTAATTCTAAAGCATAGACGTGCTCTATTTTAGACTGTTTTGCAGAATTACAACAAGAGCTAATCTAAGGAGCAATTACAACAAGAATTCAGCCATGCACACAAATTTATTCAAAAACAATCTAACAATACTAATGTTGAGGAGATTCAGGATGATAAGAAGAATGGGGCGGTCGAAGAACTACCAGCAGTTCTTGGTATTATCAGATTTGCAGTCGCTTGCAATTTAGCTTCCGAGACCTGAAATGTGCAGAGGAAATTGTTGTTGATATTAGCAGATTTGCAGTCGCTTGCAATTTAGCTTCCGAGAACTGAAATGTGCAGAGGAAATTGTTGTTACTGCCCGGAGAATCTTAGCAGGTAAATTGAGAAAATTGGGTTGAAAAGAGAAAATTGGAGTGTTGGGTAATAGGAAGTCTAACAGGTAGCAGGTAAACTGTTTCAGCTTGTGCAAATCGACAACTAGAAGAAGGCTCCTTGGCAGGTGTGCTGGTAAGAACAGAAGGCATGCATGCTTGGCAGGTGTGCTCGTGGGCTGGTAAGAACAGAAGGCATTCTCACACAAGACACTCTAAACATTAAACATTTAATGTGAGGGAACTAATGTTAACAAGATTGTTAGCATTATTCAGAAAGTAGAAGAAAGGTCCTATATCATTGATTAATATTTCAAAATGATCAAAGTATAAGCTTCTCCTTACCTTCCTTTGCCTCGATATGAGGCCAAATAAGACCTCAAAGTTTACGATTGGGTAAAAAAATTTAAAAACTTAAAACTTAATATTCGTGTGACATAAACTTAGTATACATGTAATAAATAGCTTTGATTTGGGTGAAAAATTACGGTATATGCGGAATATATGTCTTTGGTTTGCGTGCAATCTTATTGAAATGACGGCAGACCCTTTCATAGAGTCCCTGTAACCGGAGGTAGGGACTAATAAGATTCTCGTTCCAACATGAACAATTAGTTATTTATAATGCAAAGATAAACATTGTGAAGGCCTTTAAAAAATTATATCCATTACATGGAAAATTCTTACACACTTTACTCACGATCTCTTTGACATCTCCCATGTAAAAAAATAAGAGTCATTGGTACGCAAATCACTCTTGCTAAGTATGGAGACGAGGTTCTGGGTTAGGGTTTCTAGTGTCTTTAGGGTTGGATATACATTTGGTACTTTGTTGCCTGCACTGTTTCAATTTGGTTTTAATGGTTGGATTTTGGTTTTACGGTAGGAAGTTGGTGATTTTTTGGTGTCTAGGGTTCATGATTTTTTGGTGCGGGTCTTGGCTGTTCGTTTGGTTTTTGGTCTGTATTTTTTCTGGTTTCAGTTGTTGGGTTTGACCTTGGGTTTAGGGATGTGATCTTGGGCAAGTATTGTTCCATCATATCCTTATCTCGGTGGTTCTGTCACATTTGGGCATTGTGCCTTCTACCCGTGCAACTTTCGAAGGAGGACGTGGTGGTGGTGGGAAGTTGGCGTCATTCTTGCTGAACTAGTAAGGCGTATAAAACTATGCAAGACCGTAAACATTTTGTGGTAGACGGGGTTGTCTCTATGCTCATGTGCGCTGGTTGGGAGGCTTGATTACTTTCATCTGGAAAAGGATGGTTGGCTAGATTGGATTGTTAAATATTATAATTCGTTGTTATAGATTATGCATCGACGGTTACTAGATTATCGAATGCCTGGTTTGTCATCCTTTTCCTGGATGAGGTGGATGCTTCACGCATTTTGGAAGGTCACTGGCTTATTGGGACTAGTTCTCTGGTTCTGTGTCGTTGGTGGATTGATTACAACCCGAAACACTTTAGGGTATTGAAGAGGCACTTGTGGGTTCTACTTTCGGACTTGTTGTTTCTTTTCTGATCGTGGGAGATTTTTAAAGGCATTGCGAACTGCATCGGTCGCTTCATTTCTTTCGGTGAACATTTGTTTCACTCCTTCGATAAGCGTATGGAGAAGGTTCTAGTCGAGGTGGACATTTCAGATGGCTTTCCAACAGAATTGGACTTGGACTGGGTGAACACTCGAGGGTTCAAAGGATAAAATATCTTCATGTTTCGTTATGTTTCCCTTGTTGTCACTAGACAAGGCATTTGCGTAATAAATGTCCATTGTGGCGTGGTGGTCGTGCTCCCTCAGTGTTGGGACCTAGATCTGAATAAGAGCGGACCATATCCAGTTTGACATCGACTGAGACCATTGTGCTCCGGGAGGACAACACTATTGGTGAAAAGATGCAGCTGCATAGGGACACCGATAAGTTTGACACCTTCATTGACTTTGTTTATGTGGATCTCTCCAAGAAGGATATCGATTTTATCGATGATATTGAGCGGAGGGATTATGTTGGGTGCTTTGATTCATGTCTGTCTTCTGGGAGAAATGGGGACGAGGCCATTTCTGATTTTTCGACCATATCGGGTATTGGGCTGGAGGGTTTTGCTTCTGGATCTCAGGGGGTGGTCGACTTGTCATTTGGGGTTGATGGGTTGGTAGGGACTTCTGTTACTACTAACCCTATGATTGTTGAGGGGGGTGGGGGGAGGGTGGGGATTCTTCTTGTTTACTACTGGATTACTTTCCACCTTTGGGGCCTGTTGAAGTTGTATCGGTTAAGGAGAGGGATCTTGGTACTTCTAGTCCCATTGGACACCCATATTTTAGAGATTCGACATTTCTTGAGGCTCTTCCCATTTTCTCAGACCGCACACCAGTGTCTCCCTCTACTCTTCCAATGGCCTCTATCAGGCATGAGAATGTTACCATTATATGGGGTCGTAAAGCTAGGTTTTCCACCAGTTGTTGGGGTGATAGGTCTGTCCCCTAGTGGAGGTGACTACATTCCTCTTTCTACTCCTATCAAAGAGGCAACTAGAGCAGGGAAACCCTTGTCTCCATTTTCCCTTCCAAGGCCCTTAGAGAAGAACCCTTCAATTTGGTTACCTAATGCATTTGGTTTCATTTAATATCAGAGGGTTCGGAGGGCGACCTAAACTACTGGCTCTCAAGACACTTTTGGATCAACTGCAGTCGAATATGGTGTTTCTACAAGAGACCATGTGCTCTCGGGAACAATCCTTGATTTCTTTCTCTCATCTCCATCCAGGTTGGGAATTATGTGTTTGTGATGTTGTGGTACTATCATGGGGTTTATCATCTGCTTGGAACCCCTTGGTTGTCATATGGAAATATTTCCATACTCATGCAGGTATATTGGTCAAGGCACGGTTCAAAGGTGCTCTTTGTGTATGGAATTGTTTAAATGTTTATGCCCCTTATCATGACAGGCAAAGATTCTGGGATCAGGTTTTGGAAAAGGGACTACGTAATTTCTGCAATCTCATTATCGCAAGTGATTTGAATTTCACCATCTCCAATGCTAAGGTCTCAGGAAACTCTGCTAGACGTGATCCATTAGCGAAATACTTCACTAAGTTGATTTTGGACTCGCATTTAGTGGACATCATTCCTCTTAAGTTGGGTCGCTACATGACGTAATGGTCGGTCTAGAACTGCGGGTAATTGTAAATGATTGGACAAATTCCTTTTTGCGGAGAACTTGGTTCCACATTTGCCTCAGTATAGGGTGTGGACAAAGCCATTGGATATTTCTGATCACTACTTGATTTTCCTGGATTGGATGGAAGTGAGGAAATGATCTCCCTCTCCCTTTAGATTCAACCATTAACATGGATGAAGGAGGCAGATTTTATTGAATTTATCAAGTTTGAGTGGCCTCGTCTCGAAGTGACGGGGGCTATTAGGGCAATGGCTATTTTGGTGGAAAAGCTCAAGTTGTTGAAGAGGTTGGTTTGTGATTGGAAGCGTTAGATGAAAGCGACAAGGTGTATCGAGTTGGATTTAATCGAGACATCCATATTTGAGTTGTTTCTGTTGGCACCTACAGGTATTTTATCTCAGGAGGAGACAACCCTACTCACTGTGTAAAAGGAACGTAAGGAGGATTTTTTAGCTTTCGAAGCTTCAACTCAAAGGCTTAAGAGTCGGGTTGTTTGGATTTAGCAGATGGATGTGAATACAATGTTCTTCCAAAAAATTGCAAATGTCTGTTGCAATATGAATGTGATTTGGGAGTTATGTGACTAGGATGGTAAACTGTGCACTGATGATGTATCTTTGAAGCGGGTTGTAGTGTATTTTTACTCCATTATTTTTAAAGAGGATAATTCCTCCCATATTCGTGAACAGTTATTGGTCATTAAACTTTTTACTACCTTTTTCGATAAGGAAAAAGCAGAGGACTTTGGGAAGGCTACTACTATTGATGAAGTGGGATCAGTCCTGAAGGGTTTTGTTAAGGACAAAAGTCTGGGATCGGATGATTGGTTAGTAAAAAAAAATTTGCCATTTTTTTATTTGGTGGGTGGCGATCTCCTGGAGGTTGTGGAACAATCTAGGGTGGAAGGTTTTGTTTCAATGACCTTCAATGCTACATATCTTACATTGATCCCTAAGTATGAGAAACATATGTCGTTTGTAGATTTTAGAACTATTTCACTGTGCAACATGGTGTACAAGGTCATCACTAAAATTATTTCTAATAGGTTGAAACCGTTGCTAACTGATGTTCTCTCGTATGAACAGCTCAGTTTCCTCAAGAACTGATGGATCTTCGAAGCTGTGGGTATTACACAGGAAGTTTTACATTCCATTAACTTGTGTAACCTGGAGGCATTGATCTTAAAAATGGACCTTGTTAAGGCATATGACAGAGTCAATTGGACCCTGTTAAGGCTTATTTTGTTGCAGGTGGGGTTGACTCTGGAAACTGTAAACTAGATTATGGCCTGCGTTACCTCAACAAACTTTGTTGTTCTCATCAATGGAACACCTTTGACATTTTTCAACACTAGTCAGGGTCTTCGGTAGGGTTGTCCACTTTCGCCCTTACTTTTTATGTTGATCGTTGAACGACTGAACTTGTTAATTTATGAAGCCAGAAGGAAGGGTAAGATTAGAGGTTTTTTTTCATAGGTTTTTTTTCATCAGCTCTGGCACTTACACATCTACTGTTAGTATATGATGTCGTGTTATTTGGGTAGGGGTCTTTGGAAGAATGGAGGTGCTTTAAAACTATCATTGACACTTTTATTGTTGCTTTAGTTATGATGATCAATATTGATAAATCTTCTTTTTTGACCAATAATCTGAACAATGACATATCTCATAATATTAAGGTTTTGTTTCCTTATAAGATGGAACCGATTGAGGTCAGTTTTAAGTACCTAGGATATTGCCCGGTTAAACCATTGAATTACCATGTTAAGGATTGGTGGTGGTTGGTGAACAAATTTGAGAAGAGAGTCTGCAATTGGACATACATATTTCTTTCTTTGGGGCGGAAGGCTTATTCTCCCAAAGTATGTATCGAGTGGTATCCATGTTTATTGGTTTTCACTTGTTAAGATCTCAAGCTCTATTATGAAGGATATCGAAAATTTCATGAGGAATTTTCCGTGGGGTGGTAAGGAGACCAATCCAGTGACACATTTGGTCAAATGGGACATTGTTACCAGACCTTATATCTGTGGGGGATGGAATGTCAAAAACCTCGACTGGTTCAATATTTCTCTCAAGATGAAGAGTTTGTGGGTGGCATTGACTGGGAAAGGCATTTGGAACTAGATTCTACAAACTAAATATCTGTGTAAGCTATCTTTGACTGAATGGATTGGGAAGGATGACCACTCAGTCGCAAATACATCAATCATTTGGAACGGTTGTGCGTGTTTTTGGAAGGATAAGCAACTCACTATGCTGTAAGGCTGGTTATGGGAGATCTGTGCTGGTGGGCATCAATCCCATGGTTGGTCTGGAGAAGACATTCTACCTTTTGCGGTCCTTAACTGATTATTTACAGGATTTTGGTATAAAAGCACTCAACCAGGCTAGAATTGGTTGTGATTTGGCAACTAAGGGATCGTATTGGTTCTCGACATAGGACTTGGAACTTACTGGTGATTGATATTTGGAATGGGAATGGTATACATCTTCAATGTTATCATTGGGTCTACATATGTGTGAAGCTGAGATCAAGTTGGTTTGGTCCTTCAACGTTGCATCAGGAAAAATTACTTCCAAGCTAGCTTATTGGTACCTTGTTGAAGCACACTTAACTTTGGTGGATTGTTGGTAGCATAAGGAACTGTGGGTTTGGAAGATTCCTATTAAGATTAAGTGCTTCACTTGGATTTGATTTTATGATAAGGTGAACTCTTGGGATAACCTGCTTATGAAAGGATGGGTTGGACCTAACATTTGTCATCTATGTACTGTTGAGGCTGAATCAATGGAGCATGTATTCGGCGGCTGCAGATTTGGAAAGGTTGTTAGACAAGTTGTCACTTGCTATTATGGTGTTTCTTTTCGTTAGGAAGAATACAGCTTACAGGATTCTATGGTAGGATAGATAAAGTTGGGGATTAAACCTTTGTGCCTTCCTCTTTTATGTTTATGGCTTATCTGGAAAGCCAGGAATGATGTTATTTTTCGAGATCTTAGACCAAGTGTCCATAGTGTCATGTTGGCCGGGATCAAACTCATTTCTGATTTTCCGAAGGTTGCTAAGGCTAAACCGCACCGAAGGATTGGGTGTGCCCCAAAGGTTTTTGCAGCTATCGGTTTTTTTTATGGTGCAACAACACTTGGTTTAGGGGGGGTTGGAGTGGTATTGTATATCAGTCGGACCCATTTTTATAGTTTGAAGATAGGTTTTAGTAGTAGTACCAACACTAGAGCCGAATTACTTGCTCTTTGGGGATTTATACATATTACTTGTGCTATGGGCCTTCCGCAGTTGAAGGTATTTGGGGATTCAAAGATTATCATTGATTGGATCAACGAGGTAGTCAACTTGCAAGTGTTGGAGATTGATTATTGGTGTGCTAGAACTAAGGATCTTAAGGACTCCTTTCCTTGTACTGATTGTCACCATATCTATAGAGAGCATAATGAGATTGTGGATGGACTATCCAAGGAGGAATTGCAGCTAACTATGGGACATCTTGCCCTATCTGAATTCCAGGAGGCGGAGTTAATTTTTTCCTCTTTATTCAGGATCTTTAAATAGTTTTTTTCAATAGTATATTTGGTCATGTGGTGACTGTTTTATCCTCTAAATTTGCTATGGGATAGACATTGTAGTTGTATATTTTTAATAGCCTGTAAATCTACTTTGACATAGAACTCAACATATAGCTACTCCTAGATGGTGAAGTTGCTGTAGTTTTTTGTATTATAGTCAGTGGTGAAGGATCCATGGTATGGTGATGATTGTCGACGATCCACTTCTTTTCAGTCTGATATATTCGAGATGTAACCAATTTCTTTTATATAAAAAAGGAATGACGTTTTCTACTTTAAAAAACGAGTCTTGCAACGTGAACCCAAAAATACAGGTATAAGCAAGGAACATCAAAACGTATAATGTGGTGTATGATCCCACATTTTCATATGAGCCATGACCTTCAGAATTACACACTTACATGCTCCGGTATTGTAAATCCAAATTCTTTAGATTTTGGAGTGTGCACCAGTGGTCTAGTGGTAGAATGGTACCCTGCCACGGTACAGACCCGGGCTCAATTCCCGCCTGGCGCATTAAAAACTTTAAATTTGTACGCTTTCAGTTTAGGTGTTGAATTTCGTTGAAGGATCATTTTAAATGCTTAAATGATAAAACGTTTGTCAATATTAAACCATAAAACATTGATCATATCTAGTTGTCTAGTTCTAGAATAGTACCCTAAAACGGTACATTGTCGAGTTCGATTCCGGTTGGTGCTTATAGACTATTTTTATTTTTCCGTCTTCGATTTAGGTTATCAACTTCTTTGAAGGATTTAGGTTATGAACTTCGCAAACGCAGCAAGCCTTCCCTTTCAGTAGCCGTTGTCTAAATCTTTCTATATAATGTATCTTTTGTATAACTGTCAATTGCTACAATTCTTGACAAATAAATAGCAACTTTCTGTATAGCTCTCAATTGCTAGAATTCTTCACTTAAAAATAACAAGTCGTTGTAGTATAGTGGTAAGTATTCCCGCCTGTCACGCGGGTGACCCGGGTTCGATCCCCGGCAACGGCGAATATTTTAATTTTTAGACTTTGAATCCCTGGCAACGGCGAATATTTTAATTTTTTAGACTTTGAATTCCCGGCAACGGCGAATATTTTAATTTTTTAGACTTTGAATTCCCGGCAACGGCGAATATTTTAATTTTTTAGACTTTGAATCCCCGGCAACGGCGAATATTTTAATTTTTTATGCCAAAGTCTAGTTTGTATATTCATTCACGTCGCCAAAGTCTAGTTTGTATAGTCTAGTTTAACGATTTCTCTCTTTAATTGAAGTTGTTCAAAAGTTAATATGGGACCCAGATCGCGAGAATGTTGCTCATTTGCTGGATGTGAAGCACACCTTGGTTCCAAGTGGTTGCCAATTTCACAGCATATTAAATAGAGAAGCACGGGTTAGAGATTCCTTGTAGGGTTTCAGCATCTTCATTAGGTTGATAGATCTTTATCCCGGTACAAATGAGATTTTCGAACTCCGAGTAGTGCAATATTTAATGTTGTTGTTATAGGGTGTAGTGCAATATTTAATGTTAATGTTGTTGTTGTGGGGATGTGAACCCTTAAAATCTAGTTTGTATAGTCTAGTTTAACGATTCCTCTCTTTAATTGAAGTTGTTCAAAAGTTAATATGGGACCTAGATTGCGAGAATGTTGCTCATTTGCTCGATGTGAAGCACACCTCTTGTTCCAAGTGGTTGCCAATTTCACGGCATATTAAATAGAGAAGCACTGGTTAGAGATTCCTTGTAGGGTTTTAGCATCTTCATTAGGTTGATAGATCTTTATCTCGGTACAAATGAGATTTCCGATCTCCGAGTAGTGCAATATTTAATGTTGTTGTTATAGGGTGTAGTGCAATATTTAATGTTGTTGTTGTGGGGATGTGAACCCTTGGATTCTATTCAACGGTTCACATTCCGTTGTCGCAACATTAAATGTTGCATGTTGCTGCTGCAAAGATGTGAACTGTTGGATTGTTCGTTGGATTAATCGTTGCACTGTGATGTGCATGTTGGACGCCCTCTTTCATCACTTGGTACAATGTAATCCAATGATTAAGCTCTTAGTAAAACTATCGTCGAAATTGTACAACTCTCTATAAAGTTGAGAGATTCTATTTATTTCATAACCTGATTTACATAACAAAATATGAATATAAGAAAATGTAAAAACAATAGATATCTAACATAGGACTCTCATAGGTTGTAACTTGCCACGTTGGAATGTTTTTTTTGTTGTTGTTTTTGTTCATCCTTCTTGTATAAGAGTTATTGTATCATGTTGCTCCAATTTGTTTTATTTTCAGGGTTCATCCAAAATTTTATTTTCTACATTTAATTATTTTCTTCGACCAACCAAGCTCACAAAAGGCTAATATGAGAAGTCAATCTAATTCAAGGCGAGGGGGTGGCTTTTTTATGGTGAAAAGGAAGTCATTGCTAGCGAAGGGGAGAGAAGATTTTCATGGACTAGATGTTGTGAAAGATGACTCAATCGAGGAATGCATTAATTGAATACAGTATTTACTCAAAAGTTTTTCAAAACAAACTTCATTTCTAAGAGTCACGATAATTTGAAGACCACCCCCAAAGTTTATATGTATAATAAATGGGTGAGTCTCCCTAATATATAGGAAAAATTTAAGGCTATTCTATCAATAATATAATATCTATATATAATTTTTTGGTCAACCTTTTATTATATTATAGTCTTGTAAAATATTGGTGAATATTTCATTAAATTATAAGATAATGTAAAATCTTGGTAAATATTTCACTGAAT
The DNA here is from genome assembly GCA_001517045.1 of Pseudotsuga menziesii. Taxonomy (NCBI): domain Eukaryota; kingdom Viridiplantae; phylum Streptophyta; class Pinopsida; order Pinales; family Pinaceae; genus Pseudotsuga; species Pseudotsuga menziesii. Next base: position 159,659 of record LPNX010358548.1, on the reverse strand, counting down.
TATAAAATATTGTAAACACTTGGTGAATCTTTCATCAAAATATAAAACCTTGTAACATCTTGGTGAATCTTTTGCTAGGAAGACTCAACTTTTGATTCTATAGATTACTAAGGTAGTGCAATAGAAGAGCATATACCAGAGCTCGACTCTCTCGACTCCTAGACCCTCAAATGAACAAATACATGAATGAGGAGAGGAGATTTATTTATACATTTCACAAGTAGTATTGAGTCACTCACAACTGTAGGTGTTGGTGAAACACAACTACACTAACTAGATTCAGAGTAACTGGGGATTCCACTTTTTATCGCATCCCTTAATGGTCCAACAAACATGTGGGGACCCAAATCTTGACATACTGACAAACTCATAGAATTGAACACTTTACACTGTCAAGTGATTATGGCACCCACAAACCATTATTACAATGTGGAGTTTATCAAGACCCACAATCTTAATATAGTGTATGAATTCCTAATTAGCTTATTTTTCAAATATCTCATTTTTAAGTTACCCTCTAAGAAAAAGTAACCTACTTATCGTGTTCCAACTAAATCATATATTTTTCATACATAACTATATCCATTTCTGAATGATGATATCATTTACACACAAAAAAAAAACACCCAAAAACATTTTACTTTTGAATGACCCTTAAAAAAAACAAAATATCGTAAAATAAGTATCGAGCCCAACAAATTTAGGTGAAAATAAAATTGACGAACTTGACAATACGAATAAAAAAATATACCAGCCACGAACTTCTCAATACAAATAAAAGAATATAAAAAAACAATTTGGAGAACTCTACAAGAAGACAACTAAAATAATTACCATTCCATTGTATCCCCACCATTATAATCAATGTGTATTCATTATATTACAAACATACCAAATATCAACAATAACATACATAAGATGTGAACATATACACTCTCATTAACACCTTAGATCCAATAATAATTGTCACTATGACTAACAGGAGCAGAAGTATGAAGAGCCTTACCAACGTTCCAGAAGTAGCAATGAAAGAAGAGGCTTCCTCAGGAGTGCTGGTGTTGGTGGAGGGCTCAACCATAGCAACAGAAGCATGATGAGTTGACTTTGAATTTCGTTTGCAAGGTGCCTTGGCAGGATCCCACCATTCTGGATACCCAATTAATTCATAGCAACATGACTTTGTATGCCCGGTTTCTCCACAGTGGGTACACACACGTTCTGATTTTGCAGCTCCTATTTCATAGCTACGATTTTGTGATCTAGATGACCGATTTTTGTCAGTTGTGTGATTCGACGGACCAGACGTTCGATCTAGTTTCGGATGTGTTTGCGATTGGTGAGGCTTGCCTCGATGAGCCACCATAGCAGCTGACTCGGAGTGTTCAGGTTCACCATTAAGTGCAGCTCGACAAACAACATCACGGTGAACATATGCATAAGTTTCTTCAAGATCGAGTGCAGGATCCTTCTTGAGAATCTCACCTCGAATTTGTTCAAAGTTTGCATATAGTCCTTTAAAATTTTAAGTTTCTTCTGGTCTAGAATCACTAAGCAGAAAAAAAAAATGTAAGAAATAAATACCTCTAAAGTCCTGGTTTGCAAAAATGTCTGCAATGGGTAGAAATTTCTTTGTTTGTTGCGAGACAAACAACAATGTAGAGAACCGACTAAAGGAGAAGCAAGTTAGAGACAAGTTAGGGACGTCACTACATGGGGCACAACCCGCGCCAGCTCGGCTCTGCTCTGGCGAAACCCTCGGCCCTCATCATGCCTTACCCTGAACCAGTTCACTCGCACTATGGAGGGGGATATGTTTCACGGCGTTAACTGGTTTGTCTCCATCGGCAGGCCGTATTGCTCCTTTCTTTCTCCATGCTCCTTTTATGGTGTTTCCTTTCTCATATCTGTGTCCAAGGTTTCTTTCCGGGTTGCTGGTTTGGCTGGTGCAGTCAGTCTCTTGGAGTCCCTCCCCTTAGCTGGGGGAATAGTACCAACCAAGGGTAAAAAAAGTGGGAAGTTGTCGTTTATAGACTGATTGCGCTCGGTTTATATGACCGGGTGCAGACACCATGCTCGGTTATCATTAACATTTGGGTTTTCACCTCCGTCTGTCTTTTTGTCGGGATGATTGTCTTGGGTACCCTTGTATCACGGGGTGATTGATATTTACGTGCCCTGTCACCACCTTTGAGAGCCCTGTCTCTACGTGGGTATCACGTGCCCTGCCTCTTGTCCCTTTCACACATCTGGGGTTTTTTACCTTCGGTTCTTTTTACCGCTACCAGGGTTTATCTCGGTCTTTGATGGTCATTTTCCCTGGGATCTGGTCACGATTTTTGGTTACTTATTCTGTCTCCTTCGTTTACCTCACGTGGGTTTGACATTTTACGACCTGGGTTTGGGGCACCGGCTGTGGTGGACTCCACGTTTCCGAATATTTATCGGTGGTCACAGCATCTAACACAATATGCAGGATCAAAACTGTCATGTCCCCGTCCCTTAGACCGGCGAAGAGGACGCGACGATCATATCAAACACGACCGAGCAAACCGCCCCATGAACATAAACAGGGATAAATCAACGCTGGAATTAAAACTTACAGGATGCATATTAAGATGCCTAAGCATACACAAATTCAGAATGAATCAACATTCATACAGCGGAAGCAACACACATGCATTTCCAGCATAAACATGTTCATCATAATTAATTAATTGACATTAATATATAATTGCAGAGATGAAATATAGACAGCAGGCTTATCTTTTGGTGAAGAATCCCGCAACCAGCTACGTCGTTGCAACGTTCCACCCAACCATAGGCCAGCGTGCTCATCAATCTCTCAGCAGCGCTGCCACCCCCGAGCTGGGCATGATTCCTTCAGGATAAGGGTCAACTGCAGGCTTGCACATAGCCAAGGGAACACATTCAGCCAAACCATACACTGCTTGGGTTTAACAGGCCATCAATAGATCGACCAAGCCAGCACATCCCAAGGGGACAACCACTGCATACCAGCAACAAAACAAACCCTTCACAGCCTTGTGAAGAAGCAAACAACCGGGAATGATCCCCAAACGAAGGGTGAGACACAAATCCAGCCTACAAGGCAACTCAGAGTTGGTTTTGGCCCTAACGTGGCCAAAACAACTCAGCTGCAACCCAAACCTGGGTACTTCAGCAGCAACCCAATCTCACAACAAAAACAGTGGCAACAACCACAGCCCACAATAGGGAAAACTCAGCGAGCAGCCATGGGAAAATTCAGACGCAGACCACAGTAGGAAACAGCTCACTATGAATGCACAGTGGCCCCCAAATGTAATTGAGCACCACAGCTAACCAAAAACGTGGGGAAGTCAACAGCCCCCAAACAAAGACAGTGAGCACAGCTCTCACATGGGAAATCGACCTCAACGATCTGTGCGTGAGGCAAGGCTTACACCCAACAGCCAAATGCACGGGAAAACATACTCGATTTCTGCGTGAGGATGAACCGCACGTCTCTCTGCGCGTGAATCCACATACCAACGGACAGCGTGAGAGTGAACCACTCTCTGTGCGTGAAGGTGAAGGACGCGGCCAGCAAAAATGGGAGCACAGCCCACAAACGACCAAGAGAGCCCCCGACTGGTGCGTGAGAAGAATAGCACCGACCTCCGCGTGAGGAAGACGAACCGGCAGGGTGAGAATGGAGTCGTGGGGAAGATGGAGGAATTGCTTGCCTCTTTACCCACGTTTTTCTCCAGCAATAAATGCCCTCAGCAACTCAGCCATAACTCCCTAACCACCAGCTGAAGCATTAAAGAGGTTGACAAGGTTGGATGAGACAAAAGGTGACAAACAACAAAGGTGGTGAAACATGGGTTTTTCCCATAACCAAGGTTTGACATCCCCCACCCCTTATCCTTTGGAACCATGCCCTTTTCATTTTAACGTTGCACTGCCGTAGCTGGTTGTGGTTTCCGTTTTATTTGATGTGCGTATTTACATGATGCCACATTACAATGTGCCAAACAACACGATATACCATCGGCAACTATACCTATTGCCGAAACATACACACACAAATCGACGATGGGGCTTTTGCCTTGAGCTCCTCACCACGATTAATTACAATATATACATCATGCAAACGGGGTCAAAACTGGGGACATTACAAAAACCCCCGGTCACGATTCCGTCGGAAAAGGAATGCAAAGCACATCAAGGCTCAAGAGGGGCGTTACAGGTATGTCCTCGGCCACGATATTTACATGGATAGGGTGTCTACCCTCTGCAAACGTGCTCTGATTGGGCATCTTGAGTACGCTCACATGAACAGGACGGAATGGATCGAATGGGCTAATTTAAACTGGAAGCCACTTATCAACTACGTTCCCACTATCAATTTATTATCTAGGGGATGGATTGTATTTGTTTTTCTTGAGCAAGCCCACTGCTCACAGATTTTGGAAGGTATGTGGCGTATGGGGACAGGTTCACTGGTACTGGACCGTTGGCACTCACGGTTTGACCCTTTAAAAGAAAGGATTGTCAAGCGGCACTTATGGGTATTGCTTCCCCACTTGCCCTTCCCCTTATGGAATAAAAACATGCTGGAGGGTATCGCCAACACCATTGGCAGGTTCGTGGCGGTCGAGCCTGATTTCCTCCTGGTTTTTGATAAAAGAATTGCTAAAGTCCTTGTTGAAATGGACATATCTTCTGGGTTACCTGCGGATGTGGAAATACTCTGCGGTGAACGTTTATTTATTCAAAAGCTGGATTATCTCAGAGTCCCTTTCAGGTGTAATATTTGCCACGAGACTGGACATCTGAGGCGTCATTGTCACTCTCTGCGTGTGAATGTCGATGACTCGGGTTCTGACTTACACCTGTCTCCTATTATAAAAAACCGCTACATTTCTCGGTCGCCACTAGGTACACATGAAAGGTCCACCTTTCCTACTGAGCTAGTTTCTCAATCTTACCTTAATGATATTGATGGTCTTATTTTGTCACGTACCAAGGATTCTCTATCAAATAACTCTCGACCACCTTTTTCTGAACATGAGGCTCCCATTGATGTTTTGACTGGTGTGTCCACGTCCACCCGGTTTGAGCCGTCATCTGCCTCCCCATCACCATCTTTTGCCCTGGAGGCTTCCCCCTCTCTTTCGTTGGCTGATGTTGATATCAAGGCTGCTCCGACACACTGCCTTACCTCGGTGGAAACTACACTTAATCCTTTACCATCTTCCTCGCCTGCCTTGTCGTCACTTTCCCTGGTTTCATCTACTTTTGAAGCCCCGGTACCCTCACTCTCTTCTTTAGCTGATTTCCTGCCTTTAGTTACCCGGGATACCTCCCCTACTCTCCCCCCTTCTCCTTCCAATCCTACTGCATCTCCATCTTTCTCGGATCCATCCCTCAAACACACTCTCTCCATCTTCACGGCTTCTACTCCAACCTCCCCCTCTACATTACCACTAAACTCCATTCGTTTCTCCAATGTCACTATTCGAAAGAAGAAGGGAAACATAAATCTCTCCTCATCTTCTCCCCCATACATTCCTCTTTCTGCCCGTATTAGAGAAGCTGATGCTGCCCGGGGACTTAGAGCGTTGTCTCCCCATCAAGATGCTCCATGAAGATTATCTCCCTTAATGTCCGAGGCCTAGGAGGTAAGGCCAAGCTTCATCGCCTCCGAACGCTCTTCCTCTCTCTCAGGCCTGACATGGTCCTTCTACAAGAAACCATGTGCAGCACCTTCCCGACTTTATTTGCTTTCTCTAAGCTTTTCCCCAAGTGGGAGTTTTGTGCCACTGATGCCATTGGACTCTCTGGGGGTCTCCTCACCGCCTGGGACCCACAAAAAGTCTGTTGCCGTGCTTATCATACATGTGTTGGTATCCTCATTCAAGCATCTATCAGAGGTCTCTCTTACCCTTTATCTATCATCAATACTTATGGACCCTACCAGAACCGTTAAGCTTTTTGGGATGCTGCACTCGACAGTGGTTTTCTCTCCTCTCCCAACCTGATACTTGGTGGTGATCTCAATTTGATTCTGCACTCTTCTGAAGTATGGGGAGACAACCCCACACAGGATCCCCTATCAGGGTTTTTCACTGCCCTTTTTGACTCCCTTGACTTACGGGACCTGGCTTCCTCATCTGCTAGCCCTACGTGGCGCAATGGCCGTGTGGGATCTTATAGCATCTGCAAAAGACTAGACCGTTTTCTGATCTCGGGCTCCTTAATCCCACTGCTTGGAACCTACTGTGTCTGGACCCACTGTACGGACATTTCAGATCACTATCCTATCATTCTGGAATGGGACAAGCATAGGACCTCTCACAACTATCCCTTCAAGTTTAATAGGTCTTGGCTGAATGATCAGAATTTTTTGGATTGGGTGTCCTCCAAATGGTGCCTTCTCTCTCAGACTGTATCTGATTCTGCTCTTGACTCTCTCCTTTTTAAGCTATGCTCTCTCAAACCGGAAGCAAAACTGTGGATCAAGAAAAAACAAACCCTTATGGATGGGGACTTAATACATATTGAAAATGCCATCACCTCTCTTCTCTCACACTCTTTCAGTGGTATTTTAGCTGATGGTGATTTGGCACATCTTACCCTCCTCGGATCTAAGAGAAAGTTGATTCTGGATCATTCTCTTCTCACCTGGCAACTGAAAAGTAGGTCTAAATGGGACCTGCAGGGAGACTCTAATACAAAATACTTTCATATGCTTGCCACTGGTCGGAGAAATCAGAATACCATTTGGTCCCTCTCTGATGAGACTGGTACGACATATGAGGAGGAGACAGGTTTAAAATCTCTTGCTGAATCACACTTTGCTAATATTTTCAAAGATGATGGGAGTTCTTGTATCCAACACCAGCTTAAGGTTATCCTTCTTTATCCTCGGATGATTTCTGTAGATTCGGTTGCTACCCTCACCTGTCAGGTCTCTATTGGGGAGATAGAACAGGCTCTGGAATCTTTCAGGAAAGATAGAAGCCCGGGACCGGATGGATGGCTTGTCGAATTCTACCTTCATTTCTTTGATCTTTTGGGCACGGATCTTCTCTAAGCAGTGGATCTAACCAGAGTCTCCGGAAATCTTCCCTGTTCATTGAACTCTACTTTTATTGCTCTCATACCCAAGAAGGACAAGCCACAGACTTATGCTGACTTTCGACCCATTTCACTTTGCAATCTTCTGTATAAACTCGTATCAAAAGTCATTGCGGTCAGATTAAAGCCCTTCCTGGACTCCGGTATATCTCAGGAACAGTATGGGTTCCTCAAAAATCGACAAATTGTTGATCCTATTGGCATTGTTCAGGAATCACTACACTCCATAAAATCCAAAAATCTCTTTGCTTTTATCCTCAAGCTGGATCTCATAAAGGCTTTTGACAGGCTGAACTGGACCTTTATCCGCTTTATCCTTATCCAGATTGGTGCTCCACTACAAACAGTAAACTGGATTATGGGTTGTATATCCTCTGCTACCTTTGTTGTACTTGTCAATGGACTGCCCACAAAAAATTTTCCTGCCTCTCGAGGTATCCGTCAAGGATGTCCTCTTTCCCCCTTACTCTTCATTCTTGTCATTGAAGGCCTTAGTCTGTTGATTGCAGATGCTCGTCAGCAAGGTCTTATCCCTGGTGTCAAAATCACCTCTGCACTCACCCTGACACACCTTCTCTTTGTTGACGATGTTATCATCCTGGGTAAGGGAACTTTACAAGAATGGGCTGCCTTCGAAGTGATACTTGATACCTTTTGCAATGCATCTGGCATGTCCATTAGCCTGGATAAATCTGTCTTTCTCCACCACTGCATACCTGCACCTGAACTCATTAATCTCACCAGTGCTGTCCCTTTCAAATTGCTTCCTATCACTGGGGGTTTCAAGTATCTTGGCTTCTTCATCAAACCCTTGGGGTACAAGGTAAAGGATTGGCTTTGGCTTGTTCAGAAATTTGAAAAGAAAATCAGCCTGTGGACTCACAAGCTTCTCTCCTTGGGAGGCAGATTGGTGCTGGTACAAGCTGTTCTCTCTAGCATCCCTGTTTACTGGATGGGGTTAGCACCTTTACCGGTTTCCATTTTGCATAAACTCAGAAGCATTACTTTTTCTTTCCTTTGGGGATCTTCAGAGCATTCACATAAATACCATCTTGCCAGCTGGATGGATCTATCTTGGCCAAAGAAATATAATGGATGGGGAATAAAAAAATTTCATTGGTTCAGCATTGCTCTCCGTCTCAAGACTTTTTGGAGAGTCCTCTTCAGTGACAATCTGTGGCATAAAGTTCTTATTTCTAAGTATTTGGGGCAGTCCACTGTCATCTCTTGGCTCCGAAAGAAAATTTTCAACACTAGGGGGGTTTCAGCTATTTGGAGGGGGTTTATTCAAACCCTGCCTTGGATGGGTCCCCACCTATCATGGCAAGTTGGGCATGGTCATGATATCTTGCTTGGTGTTGACCCTGTGATGGGTAATCCTGCTTCCTTACCCTTTCCGGATGGACTGCGATCTTATTTGGAGGACCTGGGCATTTCCACACTTGCTCAGGCACATAATACATTATTTGATGCTAAGCAATACTGGTATACAGCTGAAGATTTGTATCTGGAAGGGGAATGGAAAATTGTTTGGAACTCATTTATCAGAGGCTTGAATCTGTGTGGCATCAGATTATCATCTGAACCTGACTCGCTGATTTGGGATTATAATAAATTAAATGGGATGATCACTGCTGAAAAAATGTATGAATGCATTGCAAAAACTCATCTTCAAGAGCCGGGCAGTCGACTGTTCACTTGCCTTTGGGCGTGCCACCTTCCGAGGAAGATTGGATGTTTTACCTGGCTGGTTTTAAATAATAAAATACTCACTTGGGACAATTTGCAGAGGAAGGGGAAGATAGGGCCGGGCATATGTTCATTGTGTTTTGCAAATATCGAGACTGTCAACCACATTTTCATTAACTGTTCGATATGGAAAAGTGTATGGGGGGCTGTTTGTGAACAATTGCAGCTTCATCCACCACCTGCTGCTGTCTCCATTCCTGTTTTTTTAATGATTGGGCTGCCACCCACCATCACAGCTCTGCCCTTTATTACCTCCCCCATTTTGCTATTTGGGCTGTTTGGAAAGCACGTAACAGAGCTGTTTTTGAAGGATACAGGGTCAATATTTTATGTGTTCTGCACCAGATTTTATATGCTGCACATATATCCTCCTCTCGGACTATCACTATGGGCAGGAAAAAACATTCTGTCAGGCGAATTGGGCCCAAACCACTCATGATCTATCCTTGTGGCTTCTTCGATAGTGCATCAACATCATCATCAGCGGGTATTGGTTATTGTGTGCATATAAATGAGAATCACCGTCTTGAATTTGCTCTGGGGATTGGATATGGATCCAATACAAAAGCTGAACTCCTTGGACTTTGGGCAGTTCTGCACTCTTCCCAAATGATGGGAATACCTTTTGCCCGCATTTATCGTGACTCTCAGGTCATTATCCACTGGGCAAATGGTATATCTGCTCTCTCCCCACCAGAGCTCTTTCACTGGTGCAGGGAGACTCAAAAGCTTCTCAAGAGCTTCAAAGATCTCTCCATCATTCACATCTATAGGGAACACAATGGGGTTGCAGACCGTCTTTCAAAACTTGCACTCTCATACTCTCCAGGTTTTGGGTATTTTTTTGAATATTTTGATGACCATTTGGTCACGGAGGACTCTTTCGGGCTCCTTTGAGTGTGTCTCGGGGATATCTCCCCTTCTTTTGAACATGTGTTGTTTATGGATAGAGTGCTCCTTTTGGACCGCTCCTCTGGCCCCTGTTTTCCCGATAGGTGGGAATGATGATGTATGATCAATACATGATGGGGCAGATATCTAATGGGACACATATTTTGTATTCCATTCCCCCCGGACACTTTCTGGTCGGTGATTCTGTGTCTTTATGCGATGTATTATTTGATGATGTTATATGATTTATACGCTGATGTATTCCCCCTGGGGTGGCTGTCACCAAAGCCCTTTGATTCTTAATAAGAATATCAAGGACTGTTTTTTTCTTCTGAATTTTTTTTTTTTGTAGAGAACCGACTATCTTATGCTCCAGCAACATGTTTAGCACAAATCACAAATCGCAGCAACATGTTTCCCCACTGATTTTGATATTTTCCTACCATTTCTTGGCCCCAATGCTGCCATAACTTCCTCATGTAGCTCGACCAACGTCCCTTGTTGCCAGTCTGCCTGTATTTTAGCCATACATGCGCCAATGCTGCCATAACTTCCTCAAGTAACGCGACCAACCTCTGGGTGGATTTCTGCTGGCTCATTTTCCAAACAAGTGCCATTTTTTTCTCCCCTATGTGTACAATCGTTGCTCCAGCAACAAATGAGACAGGTGGTTACGTGCATGATCTCAAAAGTAAACGCTGTTTAATGTGTCAATTAGTTGTTGTTTTACATTATGATGTAGTCATATACGTGTCAACTATGAAAATTGAATGTAAATAACAAAACTTTAGATGGTTAATGAGATATTCACTAATAATAGAAGAATAGAAGAATAAGTGTGACACCAAATATGGAACCAGATTGATAAAAAAATTTGAATTTAGTGATGATGATGATGATGGTTAACGTCTCCTGAGACCAAAAGAAGAGAATTAATTAGTTTGCTTTAAAGTTATATTTCTATGCTCAAAGAGCTTGGAAAGAAGCGTCCCGACCTTATTATAATTTTGACCGTGTAAATTTGATATTATAAATATTTTAAACCAAGTTTACAAGTATGAATCTCTGCCAGTGTATCATAAAGACCTGCAAAATTAAATTAATGGCAAACTGCCACTAAATAAACACAGATCCCTTTTCACTGCAATGTGAATTCATGTGTTTACAGTAATCATAAAACAGAATTATATAAAATCATATGGTACAACCATAGAGTCTTCATTATTTTTCCCAGTATAAATCCAGTCCTCGCCATTAGCAACATGTTTCGCACAACCAACAGCAGCAAGGCTGCAAAACCATAGTAAAATAAATCAATATATAAAATCATACCATAAATTTAGAGAATAATTAACAAAATTGGAAGTGAATTCATACCATCCTTCAATGCATCCTTTCTCTTCTCTCTTCTGCGTTATTACAGGAGCGGATGATTCAACGTACTGGGGAGGAGGAGCTTGCGTGGCATGCCCTAATGACAACATTAAAAGCATTTTAATATCAATAAAATAAATTTGTAACCGTGAAGTAAAGAAAGAAATATTTGATGAGACAAAGGAAAAAAAGAGAGCCGAACCTGGCGGAGTGGGTAGTGTGCAGGCGGTGATGAAAACTTGTTGCCAGACATTGCTTCTTCAAATTTGATTCAACTCAGAAATTTCAGATTTGATTCAACTCACATGGTAGAGCGGCGATAATTGATGGATTGAAATGACTAGAATGGATGTTATATATATATATATATATATATATATATATATAAAAGAAACTCTTCTCCGCTGTAAAAGAAATCCAGTCCCTTACGCAAGTAATGGTGGGAAACATGACAGCCTCACTTTCTTGGTCACCTTCCCCCTATATTCCAGAGCTACCGACTGTCCATGACTGACATTTTGCAGCGCATCATTTTGGCAGCCTTATCTTCACATTTGGGCGTTGAAAAAATGAAGGCAGTCGAGAAACTAAAATGATTTTGGTCATGAAATTTTGTACTTTTATAGATTCTCATATTAAAATAATATAATAATTTTTTTAATAAAACCAATTTTATTATTATAATTTTAACTTTTTAAAATGAATTTTATAAACATATTATTTAAATATCAAATGCTGATGTATCATCTTTAATAATAAT
>LPNX010358548.1:0-144559 GCA_001517045.1 Pseudotsuga menziesii | reverse complement strand
GGGTGTTTCTGGTGTTCTTCAGTAGCTTTTCCAAGGTTGGCTGGGATCCTTCCAGCTTATCCTTGTAGGTAGCTTGATCCCGGATCTCTTTTCTGGATTTCCTGCCTTTGGTTTTAGTCTGTCTTGGAGTGATGAGCGCGATCTCCCCTTCTTCTTCTTCCTCTTCCTCTGATTCGAATTCTTCCTCAGATTTCCCCCTAGGTTCTCCTTCTTTTGGCATTTCAATGCCTTCTTCTTGATCTTCCACATGCTGATCTGATGGGCTTGCTTTTGATTCTTTGCTCTCTTCATTGCTTGTTTCATCTCCGGCATTAGTGGCCTCATGTCTTACTTCATTGGGTTCATTTGTCTTGGATGCTTCTTGGGGTTCTTCAGGAGGGGGGTTTCTGGTTTCTTTGCTACTTTCACCATTCTTGGATCCTCCACCACCTTGGTTTTTGGATCTGGATCTATTCACCTTTTGCCAACCTTCTGCCTTTTCTTGATGTGTTTCAGGCTTTTTGGGGCAGTTCCGGATGAAGTGCCCGTATTCCTGGCAGCCCCTGCACTTGAAAGGGAGCTGTTCGTAGTCGAGCTTCTGGAAGTGGGACCAGCTTCCTACAGTTAGTTTTAAGGCCTCTGGCAGTCCTGCTTCTAGGTCCACCTCAACGCATATGCGTGCACAGGCATATTGATCCTTTGGGCTCACCATATCAATGTATTTTCCCAGGGTAGTCCCAATTGCCTGAAGAGATTTGGAGTTCCAGCAGTGCATGGGGAGATTAGGGAGCCTGACCCAAACTGGCACAGCTTTGGGGGTGTCAGCTTCTGGATCGAAATCCGGAGTCCATCCGTTGAGGTATAGTCCTTGCGGCCCCATGAAGTAGGGCCCGTTCCTGAATTAAAAATAAATTATATTATACTTGATTTGATTGTAATTTAATTTGTATATGTAAAATAATTTATATGTTTAATTTATTGTTAACATTTAATCAGAATTAATATAGCAATAATTATATTAATAATTATTATGTCTCCCACGGGGAACATATATATAGGTCAATTGTATTAGTTTTTTTTTTTTAATTTTTAAAACATATATTTGTATTTACAATGTTTATGTATTTTTATTATATTTTTTTTAAATTGTAATTTTGTCAATTGGCTATTGGTCAGAAGCTGCTGTTGCTGACCTCACCATCTCAGGAATTCGCTTCAAGCGTAAGCGGCGAGCTTAATGTCAGCAGCATTAACTTGGTTTTTGGTTGATCGTGCTAGTTATTAACTACTACATTTACATTTAACAGGCCACGCCATAATGCGGTGTAGTAATTTATTAATGGCATTTATTGAACTGTCATTCAAATTCATGATACCTTTAATAACACACCGAACCATTCAACTACTTCTACACTCTACATTAATCTTTGAAGCACCACTCTCCAACGATTATTTTAAACAGGCAAACATAGAATACAGAGATGCAAGATTCACCATCAATGGCGGCCTGTTGGAGTTTGTCGCGACTACTCTCATCTTAGTGTGTTTTTGCTTAATCCCAAGTTCAGAGGTGGTTCAAGGTCAAGGCACACCACAGTTTCCTGCATTAGTTGTGTTAGGAGACTCTACTCTTGACAATGGCAACAACAATAACATCAATACACTGGGGAAGTGAAACTTCCCGCCTTACGATAGAGATTTTCCTGGTGGGATACCTGTTGGACGCTTCTCTAATGGAAAGCTTACTTTAGATTTCTTGGGTATGACCTCCAAATACTCAACATTTATATTTCTATATACATTCCAAGGATTGAATAATTTTTCTCATTCTCATTTCTGTATATTTTGAGTTGCAGCTTCGGCCTTGGGTATCAAAGAAACAATCCCTGCATACCTCGACCCACAACTGACGTCGGACGATTAAATCACTGGAGTCACATTCGGCTCGGCCGGCTCTGGCTATGGCAACGCTACTTCAAAGAGTGGAGTAAGTAAAAAGCCATGGCCAGTTTAGGCGTTCATGGGCATTGTACTTACTTTGGTTGGTTTCCTGAAAGTGATGGCATTTTACATGCTTTTGCAGAATGTAATAAGTTTTGAGCAACATATACAATATCTGAGGGAATACCAGTCACGATTATGACATATTGTAGGACCGCAAGAAGCATCCAGAATTATTAGTGAGTCCCTGCATTACATTGGTACGGGAAATGCTGATTTCGGCGTCAGTTATTTTAATTTCAACCCTCTAAACCTTTGACTTAATCGTGCAACTTAGTTTACTGTCTCCTAGTATGTAGATTATCTCATTAGTCTTGGTTCTACTATTAAATACTGCTAGCTCTAGATATGCATGGTTAGCAGGTTATGTCTTTTTGTTTTGTTTCAGAAATAAAACCTGCTCTATAAAACCTTCTCTTCTACACCCGTAGCAACCATCTTTTTGCTATTCTTATAAACCAAAAACATCTATTATTTTGCAAATTTATACGTAAGTGTGGGCTATGCTTCTACCTGATGATGCTACTGTTGCTTTATGCAGGATCTCGGTCTCAACCTGGATCACAATCATGCTGGAACTGGGTTTGAGCCATTTGAGATAAAGTTGTAGATGATCCGGATTTATGCAGGAACGCAACAGAATACACAAATAACCATAGAAACAAATATGCAGCAGAAATAACACTTCATTTCATTAATCAATAACTGAAACGTGTTTACATACAGAATGGAAATAAACTAGCTAGAGTGTTAGTAGCTTATCTCTGAGAAGAGATGTGGCACCTACATGCCTCTGAACTCTGTGTTACAATGAGGCTCGAAGGTCTATATATTATTGAGAAACAATGGAAACCCTACACATCCAAAAACCTAACCCTAGGAGGTGAAATGCCTTAATGTGGGCCCCATTGGGTAACTTGGTACATCAATTTCTCGGGGTCGTAACTTTAGCATACTACCTCCGTTTGACGTGAATGATACATCATTAGAAAGATCTATTTAAGGACTACATCCTTAAACAGCAAATATCGAGTCCGGGACAGACTCATATTTGCCCAACCATTGGATGCCAAAAAAAACGTCGTTTAGGGCCTCAAAACGGCTCCGGAAGTTTAGGACCCGAAAACTGCCAAAAATAGTAAATTGTGCTACAATTAAGGAAACTGGAAAACTGAAAGAAACAGTGGTGGGGGTCCAAGAGGAATAGGTGGGTGGCCATCAATATCCTCCTAGATCATTCCTCCCCCTTAGGAAGCAATGGTCCCCATTGCATTGAGTTCCTCCATGAGATGAGGAAACTTCTGTTGAACTTGGTCCCTGGAGAGCCACTTTCCCTAGTGAAGGAGTTGGCCAGCTTTGACAACTCGATATAGTTGGATCTTCTGCTGGCAGGTGTTCTTGATTTGTGTGTCCATAATGTAATCAGTTGTGGCTTGTTCCATGCAGTCGGGGTTTAACCCTGTTGGTGTGAGTTGTTCTGCCACGTCTGATGTGTCCAGTAGAGGTGGAAAGTAGGGCTGAAGGCAATCCACATTGAACACTGGGTGCAGACCAAGGAATGGTGGAATACTGAGCTCGAAGGCATTGTCCCCGACAACCTTGGTGATGGTGTATGGCCCATATCGGAGCGAGCGAAGACTGCGGTGGGGTCCAACGAGGCGTTCCTTCTGTAAATGTAGCCACACTTTGTCACCCACCTGGAAGTTGTGTTGCACCCGATGCTGATCATGTCGCTGCTTGTACTTAGCATTGGATCAATCCAATATGTCATGAACCTGTTGGCGAATGTGCTGAATGCGCTCAATGAAGTTGTTTGCCTTGGAAACTTCAGACTGGATATGAGCTAAATCATCCTGAGTAGCTACAAATGGCATGGCTACGTCAATGGGACATAGTGGCTGGAATCCCAGGCCCACCTGAAAGGGGTTGTGGTTGGTTGAGTTATGGAGGGCCTGGTTATAGCTGTGTTGTACATAGGGGAGGCTCTCATCCCATTTGCGTGGATGCTTTGAGTTGTACATGCGCAAAATGTGTACGATCATCCTGTTGATGACCTCTGCTTGGCCATCAGTCTGGGGATGGAAAGCTATGGACTTTGTGAGCTTGGTGTCTAGCATTAACCATAGGCTAGACTAGAATGTACTAAGGAACCTGCTGTCCCGGTCTGAGATTATAGACTGTGGGATACCAAAGTGTACCCACACTCATTCAAAGAAGAGTTTAGCAGTGACTTCTGCTGTGATATTCTTCTTGCAGGCCGCCATTATGGCCATCTTTGAGAATCTGTCAACGACCACAAACACACAGTCATTGTCGTGCTTAGTAGAAGGAAGGCCTAACATGTAATCCATGGAGATGGATTCCCAAGGTCGACTAAGGGTAGGCAACAAAGTATAGAGGCCTTGCTTCTTGATGGATGGTTTGGCAATGGCGCAGGTAGTGCAGGATCGAATGTACTTCCCGACGTCCTGTAGAAGGTTCGGCCAATAGAAATACTTATGCAGTACTGCCACTGTTTTCTTGACCCCGAAATGCCCAGCGATCCGACTGTAGTGCGCTTCCCAAATCATCTTGGCACGCTCGCTTGAAGGAACACAAAGGTGTCCCATGTGACACAGTAGTACATCCTGGAGGTGAAATTTTGGAACTTGGTTTCCCTCCAAGAGCGTCTGGTATGTGTGGCTGAATTCTGGATCGCTCTTGTAGAGAAACAGCCAATCAGAAGTCTCGTGCCCACAAGAGTTGAGCACGGTCGTTATCGCCACAATTGGTGGTCGGCTGAGGCAGTCTGCAACATTATTGGTGCTTCCCTTCTTGTACTTGATGTTCAAATGAAACTGTTGTAGATATGTGGACCACTTCTGATGGCGATCATTCTGTAACTTCCCTTGTGTTTGCATGAACTGCAGGGGTCGGTGGTCTGTGTGGATGATCGTTTCCTTCCCCAAAATGTAATGCTTCCATTGCCGGCAAGCCTGTACAATGGAATACATCTCTTTGTCATAAGTGGGATATTTGCGGACTGTGTCTGACAGTGTCTCACTATGATATGCCACTGGATGCCCTTGTTGAGTAAGGACTGCCCCAATAGCATAGTCAGAGGCATCTGTCTCGATCTCAATTGGTTGTTGCAAGTCTGGTAATGTGAGCACTGGGGCACAATAGAGGCAATGTTTCAATTCTACAAACGCATTCTGCTGAGTTTCTGACCAAAAGAATTTTGCTTTCGCTCCTCGCTTGGTGACTTGACTCAAGGGCCAAGTGATATGAGAGAATCCCAACACGAACCTGCGGTAGAAATTAGCAAGGCCCAAAAAGCTGTGAAGCCCTGTTAGAGTAGTTGGGGCTAGCTAATCCTGAATGTCTTGGAACTTGGTTGGATCCACATGTACCCCACAGTCATCAATAATGTATCCCATATACTGAACCTGGGTCATGCCAAAAGTGCACTTGTCCAAATTGGCACACAACTTGTGCTGCTGCAATGTTTGGAGGACCAGTCGGATGTGGTGGAGGTGTTCTTCCCAAGTCTAGCTGAAGATCAGGATGTCATCCAAGTACAATACTACAAATGAGTTGGTGAATGGCCGCAAGATGTCGTCCATCAGTCTCATGAATGTTGCAGGAGCATTCGTCAGCCCGAAAGGCATGACCAACCATTTGAAAAGGCCCTCCTTGGCTTTGAAGGCAGTCTTCCACACATCAATCGGCTCGATCAGTACCTGGTGATACCCGGACTTTAAGTCGATCTTGCTAAAATATTTTGCCCCTTTAAGCTGGTCCAGGAGGGCATCAATCCGTGGGATCGGGTACCTATTCCAGACAATGATCTTATTCAGCGTCTGATAGTCAATATAGAGTCTCCAAGTCCCATCCTTTTTCTGTACCAACACGATCAGGCTCCCATAGGGCGATGAACTTGGCCGGATGTGACCCTTCTGCAGCAGCTCCTGAATTTGCCTCTTGATTTCATCATTCTCCAGAACAGAGCGGCGATAGATCGGTCCATTGGGCAGCAGTGTACCTGGGATCAGATCGATGGGGTGCTTAACCTGACAGTGGAGAGGCACCTTGGTGGGTGAGGTGAATATGTCCCGGTACTCCTCCATGACCTTGTCCATTTGTTGTTGTCATGTGGAGGGGCCTTGTCTGGAGGTTGTGGCCACGATCTTTTTCTTGCCCCGAGGGCGGATCATCAAGAAAACAAACTTCCTGGTTTTGGAAATGAGCTTACTGCATTGTTTTGCAGTAACCAAAGAGATAGCGGTAGGGGGTGGTACCTCTGGTATCCTGTACAAATTATTTCCCAACGTAATAATAACAGCCCGAGGCCGGGACTCATACACAGCATGTCGCTTCCATAAGTATGGTTGACCTAATAATACATCACAAACATCAAGAGGAGCAATATCACATAATACCTCATCGGTGAAGGGCTTAATGCTGTAGGAAAGGCAACCCTGTTGGCTGACGCAAAGATCTCGTCCTTGGTGAAGCCACCCGATGGTGTACGGCTGCAGGTGTGCTGTGGTCGGCAAACCCAACCGCTTCACAACCTCTGCTGAAATCAGGTTCTTTTGGCTCCCACTGTCGACGATGAACTATATCAGGGAACCCTTTACCCACATCTGGGAGTGGAAAAGACGCTCCTCCTCCTCTGAATCTTCTAGTTCTTCCTTTTGGATCTTTGTGGTGGCAACGGTGGCGTTGGGCTCTGCATCGATAATCTTCTTCCCTCTGTCATTCCCCTTCTTGGGTTCAGATTCAGTGTCATAGTATGCATCTGATTCAAAAGCCTTTATCTCAGCCACCAGTGATTACTTAGCCTGACACTCACTTGTGTTGTGAGTGGGGTTCTTATGGAACTCGCACCACTTTCTCGCTTCCTTCTTCGGCTTTGCAGTGTTGCTCTTTGCTTGTGGCTTTGGCAAGTTTTCTTGAGTCGCCATGCCTTGACTGTGTCCTTGGTTCTGTGGTTTGGGGGCACCTTTCCCTTGCTTCTGATTCGCAGATCCAAAGTCTCACTTTTTCTGTTTGAATTTTTGCTCAATTTTGGCAGCATACCGATATGTCGTACCAAGCGAGGAGATGTCGAGGAACTCCATTTCCTCCTGAATGTATCTGTGCAGACAACTGTGGTACTTCAGCACCAAATGTTTCTCTGAATCTTTGATACCCAACTTGGTGCGCAGGGTATGGATCAGATTCGTCAGCTCATGCACATCTTGATCTCTTTGCTGCTGCAGCGTAGTCCATTAGATGTACTTGTCCTCATAACTCCCCACCGAATAATATTGTCCCTTTATGGCATCTCAGAAAGAATTCCAAGTGGGTACGACTGAGAACAGAGAGGGTTCCTCCTCATCCTTTCTCTCACAGTAGGTTTCCCACCAGTTGTTGACATGGGGGGCGACTTTGAGTAGAGAAAAAGTAATCTTTTCCCGGTCAGAAAAGTCATGAACCGAGAAATATCCTTCTAATAGATTCAACCATTTATCTACGGCGTCTGCATCTATTCAACCATCAAATATGGGAATGTCGAAGTTTACTTGTACCTTAAAAGGGGTTGCACCTCCAGAGTGGCTTCTAGATGCAGATGCGTCGCTAGTGGGAAGTCGTTGAAGGATCTGGGCGAAGTTATCCATCATCGTGTTCCTTTGTTTTTCAAGGGCCTCCTCGAGCAACATTTTGATAGGATATTCTGTGCCCTCATCTTTCTTTTTGTCCCCCATGGGTGGTCGTCGGGATTTGCGAGGCTAATCTTGCAAAGGTTCAACTAGATCGAGCCCTAACTCTTTATACCCTGCCCTCATTGGGGACATGCAAAGAAGGATCGAGAAAGAGCATATTGCTCTGATACCACTGATCCGGATTTATGCAAGAACGCAACAGAACACACAAATAACCATAGAAACAAATATGCAGCGGAAATAAAACTTCATTTCATTAATCAATAACTGAAACTTGTTTACATACAGAATGGAAATAAATTAGCTAGAGTGCTGGTAGCTTATCTATGAGAAGAGATGTAGCGGCTACATGCCTCTGAACTCTGTGTTACAATGAGGCTCGAAGGCCTGTATATTATTGAGAAACAATGGAAACCCTACACATCCGAAAACCTAACCCTAGGAGGTGAAACGCCTTAATGTGGGCCCCGTTGGGTAACTTGGTACATCAATTTCCCGAGGTCATAACTTTAGCATACTACCTTCATTTGACGCGCATGATACATCGTTAGAAAGATCTGTTTAAGGACTATATCCATGAATCATTAAAATTGAGTCCGAAACAAACTCACATTTGCCTGAACATTCGATGCCAAAAAAACGTTGTTTAGGGCCTCAAAACAGCTCCGAAAGTTTAGGACCCGAAAACTGCCAAAAATAGTAAATTGTGCTACAATTAAGGAAACTGGAAAATTGAAAGAAACAGTGGTGGGAGTCCAAGAGGAATAGGTGGGTGGCCACCAATATCCTCCTGGATCAGTAGACTCGGAGCTCATGAATGGCATTGAAGGAGCTGAGCTTTGTCAGTTATTTTTTTGGCATTGAAGGAGATTTGTAGTTCCTCGGAAATGTTGGTGTCTGTCATTTACTGATTACCGACTCTTAGTTTCCACGAACTGATTATGTAACATGTAATGGGAGAAGGAAGTATCATTTGATTTTAGTGGCAGACTGGACTGGGATATGACACTCAGAATTAGATGTATGGAGAAGTTGCAGGAGGAGGACATGACAGTGTCGCAGCTTCTGCTCACACACTTCCAATACTTTTCAATTTTGGTGAGCTCATAGTTCAGAGAAAAAATCTAACTATTGTTTCTCGGTTGAATTCATAAGATCCTTTTTTTCAATTTGTGATTGCTGAGGACACTACTATTGTTTAGTGTGTTGCTTTTACCCCAGAAGCTACTAATGTTTGATTAGCAGTCTCCAAGGTCAATATGGTTTACGTTGGAGGACTATGACATCTATGTGAAAAAATTATTAGCTTTGATTATTTAGTATAAAAACTTACTTCCTTAAAGTGTCCTAATTGATCTCTTGCTGAGCCACAAAATCACTGCCACTGTAGCTTGGACATATTAAAATACCCAAATCTCGGCCCTAGACATATTAAAATACCCAAATCTCAAGAGCGGCTTTTCAAGGCATTAAAATATGTCTCGAGTCGAATTGCAGCGTGTGAACTATATAAAACGTGACAGAGTAAAAAGAATTACAGTGTGTGAACTGTATAAAACGTGATAGAGTAAAGAGGAAACATAAAAGGAACCCATCGTTTACACATGCAGGTAAAGAAACAAGTTCGTGCTATATATAAGGGACAATTGTCCTCATTTGCAAAAAAAAAATGGTGAAAGCAATAAAATAACCTCCAAAGTGGTCAAGACTCTACAGAATGAGTGAAAGGCTGGTGAGATTTTTTCCGAAGCTTGAGGAAAGATATAAAGAAGCGAGCAAATTGGGCAAGAACACTTTAAAACGAGTTGAGATTGATGCAGGATTCAACAAAAACAAACACTCCATAACCTGAACAAAAATGGCTTAATGCTGGAACAAGTTTCAGGAATTTAACGCGTCAAGAATAAAACAGACATGGTAAAGCTAGAAACCTTACCGAATACACTACAACCATGTAAGGAAATTGATCGCTAAGCTCAGCATTCTCTCCAACTGAAAATGCAAGAAAAAATCAGCTCGCCCAAGAGGTCTCGATTAATATATACCAATGATGGGTAAAGGCAGTGACCATGACGTACTCCACTTGCTATTGTCGGTCGTCCAAGCGGTTTTCCATCTGTTGTGAAGATTAGCCGGTTGTCCATGCAGTCTGCCACCTGTTGTGAGGATCCTTGATCAGCGTTTTAGAACAAATAAATTATTATGTAACGGGTAAAGGCAGTGACCACCGCATACTCCACTTGATATCATTGGTCGGTCTGCCACCTGTTGTCAAGATCATTGATCAACCTTTTAGAACAAATAAATTATTATGTAGATAGTTTAACGACTAGTTGTATTAAAGGAAGAGCAAATTGTCCCTCCTCGCCTAAAATAGCCACAACGATGCCATACCTGGCCTTGCCTCGTGGCTCGAGGGAAATTAAAGAAAGAAAATAATTCACACAATTGAATATTTGGTCAAGATGCATCGCTATAGAATATCTTTCGATTCATTGGACAATTCATTTGTTTTGTTCTTTTTAGCCTGAAGCGGACAAGCATATCTACTAGCACAATTAATGCCCTTTTTTTTTTCAGATGGAAAGATCCACGGGAAACCTAGCAATACTTCCCCACATTCGTGGATGGTAGAGGTGGTAAGCCGCCGACCATCCTAGCAGAAGGCCTAACCCCAGAGGACTCAAGGCTCGAACCCGTGACCTCCCCCCGAACCGAGAAAGTGTACACACGTCTTACCAATTGAGCTAACCCTCGGGGCTCACAATTAATGCCTTTGTTAAAAGACAAAACACAAAATTAATTAATAGTTTTCAAATTAATTACTACCTTAAAAAAGGAAATGTAGCGATAGCCTTGAAGGATCAATTTAAATGTTTGCAATGTTAGTGAAAATGAGTGTTAAAAGGTATTGTGAATGTTAAGGGTGAAGACATTTTGGCTATCCATTTATAAAGTTAATGAGAGTTATATGTAACATTATAAAAAATAAAAAAAATATTATTTTGTTAAGTGAGTTGGAAATTTTAATAAGGTTTATTATTATTTTTTAAAATATATTTATTGTCTTGATTTTATGCTAAATTTTAAAAAAAATTGTAGCTTTATTTTGATATTAAACTTAATATATTATTTAAATTATCTAAATTTTTATGTACATTAAGTTTGTTTATTTTATTTTTTATATTTGGGACAATTTAATATTATATATATTTTATTTATAATTTCTAGGTGGTCTAAAACTTTTAATGGACCTATGGAGTGGAAAATGTCATATTTTGAATATAGCACTTCCTATAATGTCATATTTTTAGTGTGCCGAAGGTGTGAGGCCCCTTCGGGTGGGCCCGCCTGATTTATTTCCATGGATGTAGCCCGTCGGTCAAGCCGGCGCGTGAACCACATTGAAAAAAAAAAAAAATTTTTTTTACCTAGAAAGATAGTATATGAATTAACTACGGAATTAACTCTATTACTGAAGGAATTAACTTGACCACCCAACAAGCATCAACAATATATCATCTAGCTAATAAAAAATGGTTCATCCCCACTGTGTATTTAAGCTTGTCTTTATGTCCTTCATGGCCTATTTGAGATGTAGTAGTCGTTCTCGCAAAGCTGGTAAAGCTCATCCTCGCTTTGGATCCATTGAAATAGAACTTGAGTCTATGGTCTTCTAAGTAGTCAAATCTCTACCATCCTCAAAGGATGCCTAAGTAGGGTATAACAACATTTATTCTATTTTTATTGAGTTTTTAAGTAGGCTATAACAAAATTTAATCTATTTTTTATTGAGTTTTAATTTTTTGCATAGGCAACTGCAAACCACTAACTATCACAAATGCATGCAATGTCGGGGACATTGCCACCTCGTGGCTCTTATTATATTAATAAGATTAATATGTTTGGAATACGTCATGATGTCACGATGCCAAATGGAAAGCTTATTGGGAGGTGCATGGTTTCACTGCAATGAAGGTAGACTTCTTAGGCTAGGCTAAGAGATGAAGTCATTGGGGTACAACTAGGCCACCTTTCTGTTCTGAATTTACCTTCTTTTCTGAGCCACTAACTAATAGATAGGCCACTTTTTTATTTCTTAATTTATCATGTGGACTTCAAGTACCTCACCCATATGAGGAATTTTTTTTTTTTTTTTACCTACCTAGAGATACTCCCTGCCTTACTTACAACATTGGATTGCATGCATGGTATGGAAGGGCTTCACATAGCTGTTGTTTTTATTTCCTTCATGGTCTATTTGAGATGTAGTAGTCGTTCTCGCAAAGCTGTAAAGCTCATTCTCACTTTGGATCCATTGAAATATAACTCGAGTCTAGAGTCTTCTAAGTAGTCAAATCTCTACCATCCTCAAAAGGATGCCTAAGTAGGCTATACTAACATTTATTCTATTTTTATTGAGTTTTAAGTAGGCTATACCAATATTTATTATATTTTTATTGAGTTTTAAGTAAGCTATAATAAAATTTAATCTATTTTTATTGAGTTTTAATTTTTAGATAGGCAATTACAAATTACTAGCTATCACAAATACAATGTCGGAACATTCCCACCTCGTGAATCTTGTTAAATATATTTATGTGAACACAAATATGTTAAAATGAAAAATATAAAAAGCTATGATAGAAGATTAAAGAGAAGATTCTGATAGGTTAAACAATACCCATGTCTGGATGCATCGAAATTCTAGATGCTAAATTTGCCGTGGATTTCAGTTGCCACGATCATTGACGTCCATTCTTAGTCTGTCAATTACCACGAAGGTGCACCTAGGGTTTCTTGGGCCGTCTATATATTAAAAACCCGTAAACCCTAGCTGTTCCCCGGTAATTGTAAAGCAATACTTGGAGTTTGAGGTCGGAGAAGTCTGGAAGTGTAAAGGGTTGCAAGACGGCGGGTTTCGAAATAGCATGGCAGTCGAGCCATGGCTGCCTCTGGTTGTGGACTTGGTAGGAATAGTCGGACTGGAATAACTCCGATCATACTTAATGGCCAGAGTTTTTCCGGTTCCGCCCATTCCTATTGTGTCAAGTTATTGCAATCATATTTCGCTGAATGAAGTAAAAATCTATTGCTTCTTATTCTTTGTTTTAATGTGCTGTTAGTTTGCCTAGCATGTTTGAATTTCATATTTGGATTTGTTCACCATACTTGAATTTCATTCTGGCTTTGTTCAGCACTCTGTTCAAACCGTCAATAATATTATTGGACCGGCTCTTATTAGCAAGGTATACAAGTCCATAAATAATTGGTTGAACATCAGTGTTAGAAGTTCTAGTTTGGTGGGGTTCTGTAACAGTTTTCCCTTCTAATAATCAATTATTTTGATAATGATTGTGTGTAACTGCTATGAGTAAAAAACTGGTTATTCTTTTGCTATCATGAGCAAACAGAAATGCATTGATGAAATGGCTTTTCATGTCAAATACATTGTATGGGAACCATTTTCTGGATGTTGGGTTAGAAGGATTTTCTAGCTGTTGTGAGCAAACAGAGATGCATAGAGGAGATGGTTTATTGAGTCAAATTCATTGAATGGAAACCATTTTCTGAATTCCGGGTTAGTGTTAGTGTACGGTTGAAGGGTGTAAGCTCAAGTGAGTAATTACTTAGGTTGCTAAACTCATTTACCGCTATTTATTGCTGGATCTCCCACTTGTTTTCCATAGCTTTATTTTTATGTTCATATATAGCAGATTTAATAAAAAAGCAGTGTTGTTCTGTTCCATTTTTCTTCTTCTCTGTTACACTGTTTTTTTTCCTGCTTTGTCTGTATGGAGTATAATTATTCACAAGTCCTGCCTCTGTTTACTCTGATTTTTTTTTGTCAGAGCAGGTTGGCGCTAGATTCCACTATCCTTCTTGACAACCTTGGTGTTCAGATATTTTTTCTTGGGTGTTTCTACCAGACCTGCTCTGCCCTCTGCTGTGGGTGGATCTATCTAGAGGCTGCAGATCCTGGGATTTGTAGCTGAGTTCTAAAGGCTGAATCTGGAACGGAAGAGTTACGCCGAACGCAAAGAGATCAAGCAGTCACTAGGTCAAGTCTTTCCCATTTGTCATCAACAGATAATCCTCCATGTCTCTGCATCATCCAACTCTTCTATATCCGATGAACCTATCCGTCTGAATAAATAGAGGTATTGATTTCTTGCCTTCTGTTTGGCAATCCATCATTAGTTGCATATTTGATTTTTTGGCTATCTTTGACACCTTCAGTCTCTTATGGCAAATAACTATTCACATGGACATCTGCCATGGGTGTTCTATTACAGAGTAGGAGTTATATTTAGGGTTTTATTATAGAGTAGGAGTATATATAGGGTTAACATTGGTATAAAAGGAACATGGATTTAACAATGCACATTGGATCAAGTTTGACTTAAACTCCATACAAAATAGGAACAACAGAGAGCATAAATGCAGAGATGAACAGAGACAGTCGGAAAACAAAAGAAAATGAACTGCTGTTATATTAAAAACTGATAGTATATAAAGTAACAAAAAAACTATACAAAAAAAGCTGGAGAACCCAGCATTCAATACAGTTGGTTGGTTGAGAGATATACCAACCGAATTTACTCACCGACCTGAGCTTAATTGCAATGTACACCAACAACCCTGTTAAGCGAGCGGAGGAATACACAGAAATAGGCAAAACTGGGTCCTGGCAACAAGGCCTGCTAAGGTAGCCATGTACAAAATTATCAAAACATAGATAGGAAAATATGGAGGAGAACTGAGACTACCCCCTTAAAGGACAATGCCCTTGACCCCAAGTAAGGCATGAAGCTGAACAAATCTAGTTTGTCCCAAAGGTTAAGTGAATATATCAGCAACCTGCAATTCAGTCCCGCAGTATTGCAAACCAATAATTTTTTCATGAATCAGCTGTCGGATGAAATGCATGTGAACTTCTATATGCTTGGTGTGTTGATGCTCCATATGATTCTTGGAAATATAGATAACAGTCTGGTTATTGCACCAGATTACAGTCTGCTACACCTGCTGTAAACTAAATTCTGATAAAATCTGTTGAATCCAAATAGACTCGGTAGCGGCATTAACAACACCTTGGTACTCTGATTTTGTAGAAGAAAGGGTAATTGCTGCTTGCTTTTAGCTGGACCAAACAACAGGGTCAGAACCAAGATGGAAGACATCCAGATGTGGATCTGAGGTCATCAAGACTAGCAGCCTAGTTTGAGTCAATATAACCCACTAAATCTGCATTGCCACTGGATGAGTACTGGATGCCATATGTGTGGGTTCTTTTAATGTAGTGAAGAATTTGCTTTGCAGCTTTCAAATGGAGCTCATGTGGTTCTTGCATGAACCGAGAAACCAAGCTAATTGCATATGAGATATCCAGACGAGTGCGAGTCAAGTACAGTAAGCTGCCAACAAGTTGGCGATACAAAGTAGCATCAACCAAAGGAGTAGAGCACTTTGTTGACAACTTTATTCTGAACAAAAATGGTGTGGGTGCAGATTTGCAATCCAACATGTGGAATTTGCTCAAGAGATCTAATGCATACGTGGGATGTGAGAGACCTATCCCATATGTAGATTGTGTAATCTGTAGTTCCAAAAAGTAGTGAGGCAGCCCTAAATCTGCCATGCCAAATTGTTGTTGAAGATCAAACTTCACCTTACCAATCAAGATAGTTGAACTCTTAGTAAGAATGAGATCATCCACATAGAGAACAAGGATGAGAATTTCATTATCTTTCCGCAGAATATACATATTTGAATAAGAAAGGCAGTGAGAAAATCCTATAGAGACAAGGAAAGAATCCATCATCTCATGCCAAGCCTTAGCGTCTTGTTTCAAACCATGCAAAGATTTTTTGAGCTTGCACACAAATGAAGAGGATTGGATAATTCTCTCCATGTAAATCTCTTCTTGCATATCACCATGAAGGAATGTACATTTGACGTCCATTTGATGTACAGTCCACTTGTGAGATGCCACTATAGAAAGAACAAGGCGAATATAATTCATCTTAGCCACGAGAGCAAAGGTTTCATAACAATCAAGTCCTTCAACCTGGGAGAATTCTATAGCAACCAATCAAGCCTTATATCTCTCTATTGTACCATCAACTGCATGTTTGGTTTGATATACCCATTTGCATTGAACCAATTTTCTACCTTTTGGAAGAGGGACTAAGTCCCAAGTGTCATTTTTTAACAATGAATTGTACTCATCTTTCATGGGAGCGTCACATTCATTAATACCATGGGTCTCATGAAAATCTTTTAGATTAGAAGCACTAGCCATGAATGCTCTAGGAGTCCTATTAAGAGAGGACCTTGTTCTTCTTTGACCCCAATCAAGAAGTGGCAGATGAGTGCTTGCTGATTGTTCTTTAAGATCATTTTCATGAGCAGGGGCAGTTAACTCAAAAGGAGGATTATCATATGGAGATACAAGATGTTGAGGAGGACGCTCATCAAATTTAACACTCTTGTCGATAAGCAATTCATGAGTGTCAATCCAATAATCTGTATCCTTTAACATCTTTTGAGTAGCCAACAAGGACGCAAGGCTTACTTTGCATGTCCATTGCCCTTAGTTTTTCTTTTGGATTGTATTCCTAAGCATTGCACCCAAAGACGCTTAGATGCCCAATTGAAGGTTTAGGTCCACTCCAAACTTTTTTTGGTGTCACCCCTTGAATAGCCTTGTGAGGTGTACAATTCTAAACATAGTTTGCACAATTTATTGCTTCAGCCTAAATTTGTGGGCCAAGGCCTCTTGTATGAATCATACAATTTGCCATCTCTTTCAAGGTACCGTTTTGGCCTCTTGCATGAATCATACAATTTGCCATCTCTTTCAAGGTGCCGTTTTTCTTTTCAGCAACACCATTTTGCTGTGGACAATAAGGCACTATATGTTGCAGCTGAATACCTTCAGTGGCACTGGCACAATAGTCTTTAAATTTGATGCTGATGTATTCTCCACCATTGTTTGTCTGCAAACATTTGATAGACTTTCCAGATTGTTTTTCAACCAAGGCTTTGAACACAAGAAAAGTGTCAAAGGTCTCACTTTTATTTTTCAAAAAATAGACCCATGCGCGTCTAGAATAGTCATCAATGAATGTAAGTAAATAGTGTGCCCTTTGAAAAGACGAACCAAGGAAAGGGCCTGAGATGTCACTGTGAACAAGTTGCAGAATTTCAGAAGCTCTATGAGATTTTCCTTTATCAAAACTTTGTTGAGGATACTTGCCAAGAATGCAACCTGTACAAACATCCTCAGAAAATGAGATAGGCGAAAGATCAATGACCATGTTTTGCTTATTGAGTTGCCGAAGATAGCGATAATTCAAGTGGCCAAATTGCTCATGCCATAATCTGCTTAATTCATTCGAGTGAGCAAGCAATACATTGGTAGGTGATGTCAACTCAAAATGAGAAAATGAATACAAACGTGCATGATGATACACTTTCTCTATGGCAACAATTTGTGAATGGTCCTTAATTTCACGAATAATTACGGAATCAGGGGTAAACATAACTGTTTTTCCTGCACTAGAATTTGTGATATGATATATTGAGAGCAAGTTGGTTGAAAGTTTAGGAACATATAAAACATTATGGACTATGCCATCCTTCATTTCAACAGAGCCTTGACCTTAACAACCAAAGTGAAGAGTTTCCCACAAAAATATGCTCAGTTTTGCATGAATTAATGGAAGAAAATAGATTTTTATGGACAGTAATGTGATGGGTGGCTCTAGAATCGAATATTCATTCACGTTCAGGTTCAAAGGAAGACAAATTTGCTCTAGCAGAGAGAGCTTTAGCATTCCCTGTATCATTGCTAGGAGAAGATAGACTGATATTTAAATTGTGTTTCTTCATTTCTGAAGACAAGACAACTAGTTTCTTAAAACAATGAGATTTTGAATGACCATCCTTTTCACAGAATGCACATTTAAAAGGATTTTTCTTTCCTTTAGAATTTGATTTAGGAGAAGAATGTGTAGAATTATCTGGTTTTGTATTGTTTGTTTGTTTCCCTTTAGATGCCTTTTTATGTGCCACTCTTGAATTTGAAGGTGAGCTAGCTACTAATGCACGAGACCTAGAATCTATGGAGCTGAGAGAGCGCATTTGAATGAGTTTATCCTGCTCACAAGTAAGTCTTTCAGCAAAGGCATCAAATGTAGGCAATACTAAAGCCTGACCCATGCTATCTCGAGTTGAATGAAATGAGGAAACAAACACTGAATATGATTCTCCTAACTTAGAGAGCACTACATATATATGAGTTGTTCATCTTTCTTCTCAATATTGCAGTCCTTCAGCTGAAGCCTAAGGGATTTGAACTTGGAAATAAAGTCTTGAATGGTATCAAAATTATTAAGATTCAAACTAATGAGTTCATTTTTTAGTTGATGGCCACGAATGACATCCGTTTTACCAAACAATTTTTCAAGTTGATCCCATGCTTCATGGGGAGTGTCTATGCCTTCCAAGTGAAACAAGAGGTTAGATGAAAGAGAGAGACAGATTAATCCTAAGGCTACATCACAACGATTATGTCATTTAGGCTTCTCAACATTTTGAGTGGGTTTTTCTTTTGAGCCAGTGGTGACCCTGTACAAATCTTTTCTCCTAAGTAAAACAACCATGGTTGATTTTCAGCTAAAATAATTGTGAGGAGTTAAAACAGGGATTGACAACTTACTTGCCATAGTAAGGAAAAGAAGATGCCAAAGAAAGAGAATAGAGATCACCAGAAATGTGATTGATGATGTCTTCACGCAGTAGCTTCTGAACATAGATGCTCACAGCAGAGAATAGAGCAGAGCAAGGATGGCAGAAGGAAACTTGAAATGCCCTGCAAAAATGTCTAAACCACTGCAGTTAGCCAAAAGGAGATGGATGAAGCTAACACCTTGGTGCTCTAACACCATGTGGATTTAAACAATGCACATCAGGATTGAGTTTGACTTAAACTCCATACAAAACAAGAACAACAGAGACCATGAATGTAGAGATGAACAGAGATAGTCAGAGAGCAAAAGAAAATAAACTCCTTTTATAATAAAAACTGTTGTATATAAAGTAACAAAAAAAACTATGCAAAAGAAGTGGGAGAACCCAACATTCAATGCAGTTGGTTGAGAGCTATACCAACCGAATTTACTCACCGACGTGAGCTTAATTGCAACGTACACCAACAAGGAACACACTCAAATTGTTGAAAAACCTTAGTGGCATAATTGTTGTCATGAAGTGTTGATAAAAGAACCCACTCAAAATGTTGAAAATGATTAGTGGCATATTTGTTGTGATGAAGTGTTAGGTTTAATATGGCTTTTTCTTTCACCTGAACTGTTATTTCATCTTGAAGGTAATACATTCTCCTCATGAAGCATCGGAGTAACTTGAACAACTCTTTGGTAAAATGAATGCAATAACCGAAAAATGAATTCAGCAATGTACATATGAATAATTTTGGTACTATTGAAGATTTCATTTCCATGTTCAAATCCCTTAGTCTTTAGTTAAAGGACTAAAATTGAGAGAAATAATGAGCAACTCATTTATGCAATGCCCTCTAAGTTAGGGGAGTCCTATTTAGTGTTTGTTTCCACATTTTATTCAAGAAGGGATATATTGCTTTTGTGATGCCTTCTATTAATGGTTATGTTCAAAGCCTTTTGTCATGAGTAGGATAAGCTCATTTAGATGGGTTCTCTTTACTCATTCAAAGTCTCAGTCTCATGGTTTATTAGCTAGTTTGCCTTCCAATTCAAGGATTCTACTGCTACATAAAAATACATATAAAAGGGAAACAAACTCAAAGCACAAAGGCAATGTGACTCTTCAAATACCTCACTTGAGTTAGATTTTAAAGGGAAGAAAGGTCCTCCTAATTGTACATTTTGTCGAAAAAGGTTATTTAGAATCTTGTTGATTTAAGAAATCTGCTGTCCTGTTTTCTTGTTTTCATAAATGAAGAAACACAACATAAATGCAAATTTACCCTTTTCCTAGCAATGATACAGTAAATGGCAAAGCTCTCTTTGCTACATCAGGGTTCTCTTTCGAACTTGAAAGGGTAATTGATTTTGGAGCACTCCATCATATGGTTGCACATAAGAATTTGTTTGCCTTCATTAACCCATGCAATATAGAGTATATTCTTATGGGCAACACTTCACTTCGAGTTAAAGGGAAAGGTTTTCTTAAATGATAGATGACCATGTTAACAATGTTCTATGTCTTCCTAACCTTTCAATGAACTTGTTCTTAGTTTATCAGATTGTAAATTTCGGGTAAGGGAAGACAATCTTATTTACTCCAGATTTTGTAATCATTTGTGAAATTGAGAATCCTTCACAAGTTGTTCTCATAGGTAAAGTAGACCATTATGCATGTTTGTACTTGTTTTCTGATGGAATCACTCAAATGGGGTAAATAGATTATGGCATAAGTGATTTGGTCATGTAAACTATCACTATTTTTAACAACTCTGTAAAGAATACATGGTGGTTGATCTTTTGCTTATCTTCTCTGTTCATGGTGTTTGCATAATGCATAGGGTGAATTCCTGGCAAGCATCCTCAAGATGGCTGTTCACGGTGTTTGCATATTGCATAGGGTGAACTCTTGGCAAGCATCCTCAAGATGGCTGTTCATGGTGTTTGCATATTGCATAGGGTGAATTCTTGGCAAGCATCCTCAAGATGGTTTTGGTAAAGGAAAATCTTGGAGAGCTTTTGAAGTTCTTCAACTTGTTTACAGTGACATTTTTGGCTTGGCTTTCCAAAGGGCTCATTGCTTCTCTACTTTCATTTTTGACTCTTCTAGATGCACTTGGGTTTACTTATTGAAAAATAAAGGCGATGCTTTTTGACTCTCTTCTCGTGTTCAAAGCCCATCAAATGTTTGCAGATAGACGGAAAGGGTACATATTACTTCATCTTGTCACATGTGGTATATATTACTTCATCTTGACACATATGAGTTGATCATTAGTAGTAGTGTTCGATTTGATGAACATTCTCTGCATCTTGCATCTTCATATGAACCTTCCTTCTTTTGATTTGCCATCTTATGCTAATGATAGTGATTATAGAGAAAAATGTGACTGTTCTTCCTCCACTTGATTGGGGTCAAAGAAGGGCTACGTCCCCTCTCCAAGGGACTCTTGGAGCATTTATGGCCAACTCATTAAAGCATCTATGAGGCCCATGGTATTGAAGAGTGGGACACCGTTGTGGAAGATGAGCATAATTCCTTGTTGAAAACTAATGCTTGGGACTTGTTCCTCTTCCAAAAGGCAAAAAGTTTGTTCGATGCAAGTGCATATAATGTATTAAGTATATAGAGGATGCTGCTATAAACAAATATAAGGCTGCATTGGTTGCTAGAGGTTTTTCTTAGGTTGAGTGCATTAACTATTTTGAAACCTTAGCACTTGTGGCAAAAACAATTTCTATTTGCCTTGTTCTCTCTACTACTGCATCTCACAAGTGGATGGTACACCAAATGGATGTTAAAGGTGCCTTTCTTCAATTGGTTGAGGGTATTAACTATTTTGAAACCTTAGCACTTGTGGCTAAAAAAAAGTTCTATGTGCCTTGTTCTCTCTACTGCTGCATCTCATAAGTGGATGGTACACCAAATGGATGTTAAAGGTGCCTTTCTTCAATTGGTTGAGGACTATTTTGAAACCTTAGCACTTGTGGCTTAAAAAAAGTTCTATTTGCCTTGTTCTCTCTTCTGCTGCATCTCATAAGTGGATAGTACACCAAATGGATGTTAAAGGTGCCTTTCTTCTTGGAGATTGGTAGGAAAAGATATATACATGGAGCAACCTCTTGGATTTATACAAGATTCTTCACTTGTGTGCAGGCTTAAAAAATCCTTTTATGGTTCCAAACAAGCCTGTTGGGGCTTGGTATGAGAAGATAGCTTATTTTATTCTTTATTAAGGATTTTCTTGCTGCCTTTTTAACTCAAAAGTCCATTTTGTGGCAAGATGGAAAACTTTTCATCCTTGTTCTCTATGTGGATGATCTCCTTCTCATTGGGAGTTCACCTCCCTTGAGTGACCATGTGAAATCTATTCTTCATTAGTAGTTCAATATGACAGATTTAAGGCTGCTTTACTACTTTCTTGGTTTGAAGGTCATGTAATCTACGTTAGTGATGGGTTTCTCTTAGGACAAGCATGCCTTGGATCTCTTGAGTAGATTTGATTAGTTGGATTGCAAATTCCCCCCCATACCGGTTTTGTCAAGAGTCAGGTTGTTAGCAAGTGCTCCACTCCTTTGGGTGATGCCACTTTGTGTCAGTAGCTTGTTAGCAACCTCTTGTACTTGACTCAATATCTCTTATGTAGGCAATTGGCTTAATTTCTATGTCCATACAGGAACAACGTGAGCTCTATTGGAAAGCTGTAACATGTATTCTTGTTACATATGGCATTCAATATCCATGTAATGGTAATGCAGATTTAGTGGGTTATATTGATTTTGATTGGTTTGATGATTACAGGCCCACTTTGGCTATAACTTCCATCTTGGTTCTTGCCTTGTGTGAGTCAGCTAGAAGCAAGCAACAATTTCCCATTTATCTACAGAAATAGTGTCTGGGTCAGCTAGAAGTAAGCAACAATTTCCCATCTATCTACAGAAATAGAGTACTGTGGTGTTGTTAATGCTGCTGCTGAATCTATTTGGATTCAGTAGGTTTTGTTTGAGTTTAGGTACAACCCAATGTAATTTGGTGCAATTTTTAAAGTGTTATATCCATATTTCTAGGGAGCTTGTGGAGAATGAACACACCAAACATATCAAAGTGCTATATACATATTTCTAGGGAGCTTGTGGAGAATGAACACACCAAACATATAGAATTCCACATGCATTATGTCAGACAGTTGATTGATTCCTGAATAAACTATATATTTGTAGAACTGTCGCATTGTGGTGCAGGTCGCTGACTTCTTCACTAAACCTTTGGCAATGACTCTCTATGTTCAGCTTTGAGCCTTGCTTGGAGTGAAGAACATCGTCCTTGAGGGTAAGTCTCAGTATTTTTTACATTGATACGTACCATGCCTTGTAGTTGGGCCCTTCTTGCTCCCTAAGTTTTGCTCAAGGTAGAGTGTTAGTGTATGATTGATAACGGCCTTGTAGTTGGGACCCCCTCTGGCTCCTTAAGTTTTGCTCAAGGTGGCGTGTTAGTGTACTATTGATAAGTGTAAACGCACAATGAGTAATTATCTCAGTTGGTAAATTTATTTATTGCTACTTAGTGTTGTATCTCCCGCTTCTTTTACTTATCCTTTTTTTGTTTTTTATGTTCATATATATATATATAACATATTTAATAAAAGGCAGTGTTGTTTGGTTCCATTTTTGTACTTCTTTGTTATATTGTTTTTTATCTTCAATATGTTCGTGGAAAGAAAAAAAATAAAAATAAACTAAAGCTTCTATGTAGAGAAAGATTTCATTATCGATTATCGATAACCAAATCACAGGGCTTGATTTTTCTATTGTTATTCTTCTCGTGGCATTTGGTAATTCTCTATCTTTTTCCTGCTTATATATTTTTATGGAGCTAAACTGTGTTTTCCACTTATATAACCAAATCTTTGCATCTATAGAATGAATGGCTTTTATATCAATGTGAATTCATCTTATTTGATTAATATATCTTAATTGATTTATATTGTATTTTTGTTATTATTATACTAGTTATATCTTTTCCAGACGAAAAAATAGCAGTTCCTTGATGTTCATGGTGAATCAAAGGTAACATTCACATCAGCAAAGAGTAGTCAGAAATGTGGCTAACTCTACACAATTCAGCGGCAGAGATATACAATTCAGCAACAGAAATTAGTCAAGACTATGATCCCACAAGACTTACTTCAGGATCCCATCACACTGGGCTGACTCTAAAGCATATTCTACAACATGAAGATATGAAAAAACCAGGTCATAAGGATGATTTGGAGAAAACAGATATATCATCCGAGGAAGGGCTCTAGGAAATGGCATATTAAAGTTCAAATCACATAGTGATGTACATCAGCTAATGGGAATGATACCCAGAGATCAAGAATCCATACTCAAGATGAAATAGAGTAGTTCTGAGGGAGCAAAGCTCCACTAGAAAAGCTGTAAATTTCCTTCCCCAATCACTATGCCTTCACAAAACTCTGTGAAGGATAGTAGGCCTGAGGCCATTTTGAACCCTTCCTTGGATAATATATCTGCCTTCTTGTTAACTCTATAAACATGCTTGTAGTCTATTGCTGCAAAGGAAGCAGATAGATCCCTAATCTGTAAACACCAAGTCTCCAAGTCCAAAGTGGAAAGGGCTGATCTACCTTTTGCCCAGTTTATGATCACAAGAGAGTCACCAAATATATGTAACATGGGGATCCCAATTTCTTTTGCTCTGGTGTTGGTACTTTTACCACAGCCATAAGTTCAGCTCTGGTGTTGGTACTTTTACCACAGCCCAGAATGATATGGAAATAATGAGACGGGCTGATCGGTAAGTGTATACTGGCACCAACAATATGTTCTGTTGCTGCTCCATCAAAGAACCCTAAAGGGTAAAAGATGCCAGGGGGTTTGCCAATATCTCTAATCCTTCTAAGTCTTGAGGAACAGTATAAGCTGATACATTTTGCAAAATGAGGTGGCAAAGACTGGTAGGCTCTGGTTTTCTGCCTTCAAATATAAAGTAGTTCCTGGTCTTCCATAGATTCCAGATGAAGAAGAAAGGTAGATATAGCAGGTTACTCTTCTTTCTTATCCAGCTGTCAATATTTTTCACTACAGAAGTAGCCTCCCAGGCCAGAGAGCATAAATGTACTCTGCAGAGTAAGTTGATAGTTTTTTGAACAAAGGGACAGTCAACAAAGAGGTGCCTAACAGTTTCAGAATTGAGCTTGCAGAGACAACATCTGTTGGGTCCATGCCAACCCTTTTTGACAATATTGTCCCAAGTATTTATTTTGTTCTCAACAACCAGCCATAGGAAACATTTTATCTTCTGAGGGATGCTAAAATGCCAAAGCTGAGCAAAAAGACTAGTTTGGGTAAGTGGCAGATTTTGTGATACAATAAGATCATATGCCCCTTTTGCAGTGATCATTCCATTTTTTGTGTTATGCATCCAAAGGAGAGAATCATCCATATCATTTATCTTGATTCCACCATGGGTAAGACCTTTAATATAAGTGTTCCAGTTATCAACCCAAGAACCCCCCAGGTTCAAATCAGCTGCAGAGTACCAAGGGTTTTCACCGAGAAGACTGAATTCAAGATTCTGAGCATGTGCAAGATGCGTGATCCCAAAATCAGCAAGGTATTTCTAAGGTCAGCAGGAAGCAAATGAGGAGCATTAAGACCAGCTATCGGGTCGATATCAATTCTAACATTCATTCTGTTTCCAACTCTCCACCTGAGCCTGCAAGTGATCCAAGAGAGGGATCTTATAAACCCATTCCAGAAATATGAAGTGCCAGTAACAGTGAAGGACATCCACAGGCCTGTCTTTTAAGTATTTATGAAACACAATTTGGCTCCATATACCATCTCCCTTTAAAAGTATCCAAAAACTTTTAACTCTGAGTGAGGTACCAAACCAGTGAAGCTGCTTGATGTTCCAGCCTCCAAATTCATAGGGAGCTGCTATGGATTTCCAATCCGCCAGATGTGTTCTCTGTTTTCCATCATTGTTACCCCAGAGAAAGGAAAAGATCCATTGTCTAATAGAGTTCAAAATAGACAGTGGAATGCGAGCCAATGCAAACCAATAGACTGCCAATCCAGTAAGGACCGATCTGATAAGTATCACTCTGCCCCCCAGAGAAAGGAGTCTGTAGGTCCAGTTTTTTATCTTGCTTTCAAACATAGAAACGAATCATCTCCAGTCATTTGTGCAGTACCCCAGAGGCTTGAGACGATAGCCCAAGTACTTAAAACCCTTAGTGATAGGGTCCATTCTCTATGGCAGAAAAGTAGCAATGTGTCTTCTAGTCTGCTCATCAATGTCATTGTATAAGAAGGACGATTTTTCAATACTTATAGACATACCAGTAGCTGAGCAATAAAGGTCAATGGCTTCTTTAAAAGCAAGCCACTCATCTACAGTACCAAGACCAAATAATATCACATCGTCAACGAAAAATAGGTGAGTAATACCCAGCCTAGACGAGAGTTGGATACCCTTAATATGGCCTTTCCTATGTGCATCACTGATAATAAGACTGAGGCTCTCAATCACCAGTATAGATAGGAGAGGGGAAAGTGGACAGCCCCGACGTAACCCTCTAGAAGCAGGAAAAAAGTCTGTAGGGTTCCCATTTACTAGCACAACAAAGTTTGAAGAGCAAACACAACCCATGATCCAGTTTGCACCCTCCAGAGGTATACCAATTTGCAAGAGGACCAATTTTGAGAAAGTCCAGTTCACCTGATCGAAGGCCATAACAAGGTTCAATTTCAGAATCAACACCTTCAGATTTTTAGTCTTAACACTATGAAGAATCTCGTGTAATGCCCAAAGGTTCAGTGATTTGCCTATTTTTAAGAAACCCATATTGCTGAGCAGAAATGGCCCTATCTAAAATAGGTTTAATACGAAGGGCAGCAATCTTGGAAATGACCTTGTACACCAAATTGCACAAGGAGATAGGCCTAAAGTCAGCAAAGGAGAAAGGATTTTCACATTTTGGAATCAATGTAACGATGTAGAGTTGACAGCACCAGTAACTAAGCCCTCCTGTCTAGCCTGTTCAGCAGCACAGTGAAGATCTTCACCTAAGAGATAAAAAAAAGCAAGGAAGAATTCTACAGGCCATCCATCAGGGCCTGGGGATTTGTCTTTTTTAAACCCCCTCAAGACAGCTTCAACTTCCCCAAGAGTGATAGTCTCATGAAACCCATTCTTGTCTTCTTCCTGGACAAAGGAGGGAAATAAGCTAATCACCTTTAACTGATCAGAGATGTTGGAACAGCCATCATCCTTAAAGAGTTCAGAGAAATGTTTTTCCCCCAGCCTTTTAAGTAGGGGGGGGGGGTCATTTGAAATCAAGTTCCCTTCATGATGCGTTAGAGACCAAATAGTCTTTTTATTCCTTCTGGCCGAAGCAAAGGAATGGAAGAACTTAGTGTTAGCATCCCCCTCACTGATCCACAATGCTTTGCTTTTTAGTCTCAGAGTGAGCACCTCTTGTGTAAGGAATTTCCCTTTTTTGTTCTTGAGAGCCAATAACCTATTAGCATCAGTGGTATTAGGTATGCCTGAAGAATTCACGAGAATAGAGCCAATCTCAGAGTCAATACTCAACATCTCTGATTTTCTGGAGATTTTTTTATCCCTCTCCCAAGTTTTGACAGAAGCTTTGAGCCTTCTGAGCTTAAGTGAGATATTTTCCAGATGGTCACAAGGCCGGACATGAGTAGTATCCTTCCAGGAAGAGCTTACAAGAGTATTGAAGTCCTCTTCTAAGAGCTAATGACCTGTTAAATTTGAAAGGATAACAAAAAGAGGAGAGCTGAGGTCCCCATTCCAAACAGATAGGATAATGGTCTGATATTTCAGAAGGTGAAAGGTGTAGCCCAGGATTTATATGATGACAGAATGGGGAGGAGGTGTTCCTTTACCAAGAAACGGTCAAGTCTTTTGCTGATGCCGTCTTCACCAGAACGGCCATTTCTCCAAGTTGGACAAGGAGCACATTGAATCAGATCAATCAAGCTATTTTTGGATAGGAGCGGAGAGAAATAAGTGGACAGGGGATCATGAAGGGCATGTGTTCCCCATACTAGTTATATCTGCATAGGCAGATATATTTTGATTTATATATCTTAATTGATTTATCTAGTAATTTTGTTATTATACTAGTTATATCTGCCGAGGCAGATATATTGTAATCCGTCAATTCGCTGTGACTTTCCATTACTTAATAAAATTATAATTGTGTTCCAAAGTTACTCTTTAGACTTTAGAGTTTAGAAAATAATATTTTTAATTATACTAAATTGCCATTTCTCTGTTATCTAATTGGTTATACGAATGATGGTTCGACTAATTTCATCTTATTTTCGGTGGCGGTTGATTAAAAATAAAAAATTTAAATGTTATGATTTGCTAGTTTTACGGCGGCGTCATGGATTCTTTACTACATCCATTAATGAAGCATGATACGGTGTGTCCTTGATCTTCGCCATCTGCAAGATAATATTAAATAATAAATCAAGCAATATTTTTACAGGACTCAACGTGGTTGTAGACAATAGGAGGAATAGAGTCGGGAGGGTATGGATAAACTGGGAATAGGGATATGTTCGTAATTACAGCAATTACCCCAATAAACTAGCTTATTATACTAACCTGTAGATTGGAGTTCAGGTTAGTTAATCCTTGTATTTAATTATTTGGTGTGTTTAATATACTTTGAAGCTGAATATTATAAATTAATCGCCGCTTACTATTATGATGCCATTAATCCTATATGTTTATGAACCACGCATCATAATCCTACACGTTTTTCAACCGTGGTTAATAGTGCTTTAAAATATAACACAGCCTAAATGAGTTAATGGTTCAATCAAAGGCTAATTACATAATCAAAGTACTCAGATAATATGCACAAATGCTGTAAATTCAAGTAATAAGAAACCATTGTGCTTACGCTTACCTTACTAAGAAAGATGCTGAAGCATTACGCTTTACCAATGTACTATTGGATATGTAAAACTCGTTTTCGTAACTGCTTAAGTAATGCCGAATGTGTGTGGTGTGTAATGCCCAATGCGTGGTTTGGATGAAGAAAACATACATCATCTGTTTGTTTCTTGTAGTTTTTGTCAATCGGTTTGGCAGGTTATTGGTGGATTGTTAAAAACAAACATAAATTGGAACATTGGTTCTTTATCTGACTGTTTCATTGGATGGAAACGAAACAATCCTAATTGGTATTCAATGCCATGTTTCATCCTGTGAGAAATCTGGAAATGCAGAAACAAATGGATTTTTGAGGGCTCTTTGCCAAATATATTTGCTACAGGGTTGAAAGGTGTGAATGCATTTCTTGATTTTGGCTTGGTGCAACCTACCAGTTGCAGCACTGGGAAAAAACATCTGGTATTCAAAGAGCTGACTCCAGCTCATAATTTGTTGGGTTTTTTTTGATGGGGCATACCAAATGGAGTCCAGACTTTGTGGGGCTGGTGTGATCCTTCGGATAAACGAATTTAGTTTCTATAAATTATGGATGAACTGTAACCCTGGCACAAATACTAAGGGGGAGCTCCTATCCCTTTTGATCCTTCTACATTTCCCTCGTAGTATTGGATTGGATGGGATTCATATCTATGGAGATTCTAGAGTCATCATGGACTGGGCCAAAGGGTATCCAAAATTTGATTGGGAGGTTCAATAACATATTCAAGGAACAGAACCTACAGGCAGATTTGTTATCTAAACAGGGTCTCAATGCTGTTGATGGTTTCATTTTCTTTGAGTATTGGTCGACGGGATCCTCAGATGGTGGATCAGGCTTTATTTGTCTGAGAGTCAGGTTATACTTTTTTATATTTTTTTTGTGGTTGGGATTTTTTGCGGCATACTATTCCTGCACTTGAGGTTGGGTTGGATTTGTGGACTACCTCACTTGACTATATTTCGACTATTCTGTTTTTGGTGGGACCAATTTCTTTGTCCTTATGGGTCACAACCCTTGGTTGTTTCTTTTGGGCCCGAAGCCATGTTGGGAATTGATCTGTCTGTTTTATGGACAACTCTCTTAGAGCTACCATCATGTACAAATTACAAATCTGTCATTACCTTGGTTGTTTCTTTTGGGCCCGGAGCCATGTTGGGAATTGATTTTTCTGTTTTATTGACAACTCTCTTAGAGCTACCATCATGTCCAAATTACATAACTCTCATTACATATACTTATATAAAGTATTGATTTTTTTCATGGAAAAAAAATCTGCAAGTATTTATTAACCTTTAATTTGTTTTTAATTGTCGTAACTCTCAATTTCACCAAAGTTAAAAAGTATTTAATATATGTATATTTATTATTTTTTAAACTAATCCTTAGAAAGTGCATCTTATATCATATTAAGTAATGGTTACTTAATTTATATTTAATAATTTTTTAGTCTTATCCTTGCAAAGTATATATTATATCATATTTAATAATTGTTATTTTATTTATATTTGGTTTTGTAAACTTATCACAGGTGTATATTTATGTTTTTTTTCATATAATATAATGATTTATATAAAAAATTTTCTAACATAAATATTTATTCCATTTAATAGTCATAATAAACTAGGCATTATTCATAATAAGCTATAAATTCAATTTCAATTTCAATGCATTAATACCATTTAATAATTATAATAAGCAAGGTATAGTCTATAATAAACTATAAAATACAATTTTAATAAAATATAAATTTAATGTAGTAAATTTATGTAATGCAGCATAATATTTCTTCTTTTTCATTCATTTTTTACATACTTTTTTTTCTTTCCCTATATAATAAACTATAAAATACAATTTTAATAAAATATAAATTTAATGTAGTAAATTTATGTAATGCGGCATAATATTTCTTTTTTTTTCATTCATTTTTTACATACTTTTTTTTCTTTCCCTATAATCTTATATTAGTATTTTTTTTCTTAATCTAATATTAGTATTATTATTATACTATTTTTTCCCTAATTTTATTTTAGTATTATTATTATACTAATTTTTATCACATCTTTACTAAAAGGTAAAGATTTAAAAATCAGTAAATTTATTTTAATTAATTTATATAGTCATCAATCATCTTAATTGATTTATGATATTTTACTTAAAAAGTAGATTAAAAAAGAGGATTTATTTTAATTTATTTATATAGTAATCAATGTGAATTCATCTTAATTTATTTATGTAATGTTTTTGTTATTATATTAATTAAAAAGAAAATTTAAAACAAATTGGATTTACTTCAATTTATTTAAATAATAATTTTATGAGTTTATTTAAAGATTTTAATAATTTTTAAATTACTATTTTTATTTATATAGTATATTTTTTTGGGTTTATTAAGAAATCTGAATAAATAAAAGTGATATTTTCATAAAATTGCAGATTTTAAATTTTATATGAAAGCATTTAAATTGCTTAATCATGTCTTATTCATATCATAAATTCTAGACAGATGGAGCTAAAATAATTTCAATTATGTTCATATCATACTTCACTTTGAATACATCAAAAAAACATTTTTGCATTTTAGCTCTTTGTCATTGGCGTAAGAGTTCATGAACAAAAGTAGAAATAATACCACAAACACCATTTCAAGACAGAGGCATAGGTTTTCATGGTGGTTTTGGTATTGTATCTATCACTTTGAAAGTCTTTTTTATTTGAATTTCTCATATTAAAAACATTTATGCATTTTAGCTCATTGTTATTGTTGATAGAACTCATGAATAAGAACTTATATAATGTGTTCCACGGGGATGTGTCCCGCAAGGTTGGGGACGCGTTTCCCACATTTCCTGCGTCTCGAGGACTTGGGGACTCTTGGTAAAACATTTCCCCCTCTCCATGCCCATTGTGTGTTTTTCTATTATTTTCACTTTTTACAATCACTACTTAGTACTACTTAAAAATTAAATCAATATATTTAGTATTTACTATGCACAATTATGAATATACATCAAATGAATTATTATTTCTCATATTCTAATTTAGTTTTAAAATTTTAGATTTGTCCTCACCCCCCCCCCCCCCCGAATTTTCCTAAAATTTGGGGGTGGTCTCCATGTGTCCCCAATGTGCGTTTCCCCGCTCTTGTGTCCCCACGTCCCCAAGTTGGAAACTTGGGGGAACATTGTATAAGAGTAGAAACAATACCAACAAGAAAATGGTTTATGTTTATGCCGTTAGGCATTTTCTTCTCTGAGATCGGCTTTGTGAACATTGTTCACTTGGCCGCCCCTCTCGCTAACCATTGACTACCACGTCCGCCGTTTATCTGTGCAATAAAATGCGGCCACGTTTATTTACTCATTTTTTTTGGTCTATTGTGTCTTCGTGCTCTGGTGTTCACTGGTTGTTCACTATGTCCACTAGTTCTAATGCGCATTGCATGATTTCGGAAACACTTATGGCAAACCTCCTGTTAAAGTGTCCTACAACCCACCTGCAAAATGCTCCAATAACTGGGAGAAAGCGGTCCTCCCATGGAGCGTTGCTTGCAAAGGGGAACAATATGAAAGAATTGCAAGTGTTTGGTTGAGTGGCGTTGAGATCCTTAGAACAAGCACAACTGAACCTACTGAAGCAGGCAATTCATGGGAGGTCAACAAGGACATAACCAGGTATTCTACATTACTTAATAAGCTCCAGACTCTGGTTGTAATGTCGGAAAATTTGGTTGATGGCACTTTTACTGGTATTTACCATGTCACCATCAGTTTCCATTTTTTTGCAGACCATGATGCCCAATTTCCCAAATACACCGCACCAGTAGATCTGATCCTCCCAATCTCAAAATCCTCACCTGACAATGGGGGTCATTGGTTTTGGTTGCAGAATACATCTAATATTCAGTCACATAAATTGCTGGTACCATCAAATGCCTATAGGGATGTTGTTGAAATTTATGTGTCAGCCCATGTGAATGATGAATTTTGGTACTCAAACCCCTCAGATGCTTACATAGAGGCCAATAGCCTGACCACCCCCAGTGGCAATGGGGCTTTTAGGGAAGTAGTTAGTTTCATAGATGGGGTTGTTGTGGGTGTTGTGTGGCCTTTTCCTGTTTGTTTACAGGGGGAATCAACCCTTTGTTCTGGGAACATGTTGTGGGCATCAGAGCTTTCGATCTGCC
Organism: Pseudotsuga menziesii; assembly: GCA_001517045.1. NCBI lineage: Eukaryota > Viridiplantae > Streptophyta > Pinopsida > Pinales > Pinaceae > Pseudotsuga > Pseudotsuga menziesii. Next base: position 111,954 of record LPNX010358548.1, on the reverse strand, counting down.
TGCATACGACCTTGAGGTAACCCCTTTTCTTGGGAAGTTGTTGGATGGAAAGTATCACGCTTTTTGCCTTAGTGTAATGGACGGTATTGCCACTTGGTTTGTGGATGCAAATTTGCACCTGTGGTTGGATAAAGTTAGTGTGTAGACACTAGGAATGTTGGTGGATTATAAAGCACCTGCTTTTAGCCTTTCTCTAGTTTCTAACTTTGAGGGTTTGGATGGGTTCTTTAGAACATATGGTGAAATAACGATTTCATATTCTGGGTGGGTTAAATCAACACAAGGGAACCTTACAACTCATGTTTTGCAAATCTTCAATTATTCTAATCTTGTCACTTTTGAACACAAGGGTGGTACTAAAATTGTGAAACTAAAAATCGAAACAATCGAGAAAGTGACAGTGGAGACGCCTTTGGAATCAGTATTATCTGAAACAGTTTTGAGCTCATATCCTCTCTATATATACTCTGCTTCCTTCGATAAGGAGAATGGTATGTATCTTGCTATTACAACAAATTCTCATGCTTTTAATAGGGATGTAGCCAATGTCTTCCCCAGTGGTAGTTCATTCAGTTCTTTGAAGAATTCTCAGAATGCAGAGGGCTCCATCTTGGTCAAGGATCAGTCCGTGCTCAGTGGCAAAGCGAGCACTGAGCAAACATATATATACAGGGGAAGTGATGGATGCTATTTCCGAATTCTAAGCGTAAAGGATTCTAAATTTATCAAAGATTACTCTGATACCTTGTGCAACTACTTTTCATAGAAATTTGATCCACCATTTGCAGTTTAAAAACTGTTGAAGAGAAGGGCTTATATACATTAGAAAAGGTACTGAGTGACTGCCTTTGGCTTCAACACAAAGAAATGTTCATAAAGGCATCAATTAAGCCTCCTGTATTATTATGCTTCCATATGTCCTGCTAAAATCAAGAGGGACTATGTATATTTCACCTTTACTTTCTAACCTTTGACCATAATGCGCCTATCCTTTTCTTCTATGTTGTGGCAATGTTATGTAGTACACTCCACAAACTATTAGTTACTAATAGCAAGTAAAATGCATATCCTATTTTGTTTCAAAGTCATGCCAATCTTTAGCAGAAAAGGGCCTCAACGTTTATTGAATCAAATTATGGGCTCTAGTCAATCAGAAGGCAGAGATTTGTTTTGACTCGCAATGTTAGAGTTAGAAAATTTTTAGAAGCATGAAAAAAATCTTTTATGTTCCAGAGCTTTCAAGTTTCCTTTAGCATGTAAGACAAATAGTAGAGTAAGACTAAGTTTGTTAGCCTGGAACGAAATCTCACCATGAGGATATGCAACTGCATTAATAACTTGCGATTGTGTACACCACTTAGATAACAAACACAAGCCAGAGAAGGCCCACAAGGCTTTGACATTGGCACTGTTAATCTTACTAGATGCAAGTACTAATGTCAATTTTTTTGGATTCAGAGTTATTATTTTATACCTTTTGCACATTTCCTTTTTCTAAACCATGCTCCTTCCAGCAGGAAAATGTCATCTTTTCAAGAACTTGAAAGAATCTAGTAGATTTACAAGAAGTTTGTATGCCTCTCTTCACTATGTAGTTTGAAAACGTTTCAGCTAGGAAATCTAAGGTGAATTTGAATGAATTGCTCGAGCTTCTCCAATTTCCATTTTTTTTGGGTCGTGTTTATATAATCTGTTGTAATTAGTCATAGCAGGGCTTTTAGATTTACATTAATAGGGTGTATAACTTTATATATTTCATTTTGAGAAATTCTTGACCTACTTGAAGAATGATGGCACCCTATGTGTTTTCAAAGAAATCTACAAAAAGTCTATTACATTGACATGTGATTTGTCTATTGCTAGTCGCCATGGAGTTCTAACCTTTTGCAATACTTTCTCTTCACTTGATCACCATGATTGGTCCCCATCTGACATTTTGCAACAGTTTCCAGAAAAGTTATGTTTCACATGTATTTCACTTGAAACTTTCTCAAAACTGGCCTGAAAGATGAAATGTAAATATTCCATATCTTTTTTTGGGGAATATTTTATTCACTGAATGGATAATGCTTTTGTATGGCGGGTGGGAAGATTTGGAGCGGAAATCCATAGATGAATACTTAAATTTTGTCTTTATACTTTACATGTTTTTTGATGTTCTAATATTTTATGGACATTTTCATCTATATTAAAATATCTTTTTCCAAAAATTGATAAGTATACTATCAAGATGTATTTTGGGCTTCCTCTAACTTAGCTCGACAGGTATATATGGATGAATTTTAGCTTAGGGAATGTCTAGGATCTCCTTGAATGCAACATTACCAAAAAGTTTTGCTTTATTGACCCTTGTTAAACTGATCATTGTTAAACCACATAGTAAATTGAAGGTACTTGCACCAGATGTTGGGAGGGACTAATAGGCTTATATTTTGGTATTTAAGGATACATTCTCTATGTCATCTGGACTACTCCAAAACCTTTCTCAATTGCACCTTGATTTATCCATTCTTACAGTAAAGGGAGAATGAAAGGAATAAACAGGAAGCATGCCATAACAACCTTATAGATCACTGAGATGAGGGAAAATTCCAAAGGAGTGCCCACTGCCTATTTATAATCCATTTGGTATGAAGCTTTGAGGTGTGCACTGAGAGGATGAATGGAGAGAGCGATGTGAGAAGGGGTGTGTGCAGGAAACATTGAGATATGGAGAGGGTGGCATGCAGATTGAATGGGATGGGAAGCAATGTCAGCAGGTGTAGTTGTTGGTACTTATGCCCATGGAATTGTGAGTGGAGAGAAAATGCATTTTGGGGACAGGGAGCAAGCCTACACACGGGCCTTATTCAAAGGCATTAATATACTATGAGAAAATACAGTATGGGGATTGGGAGCAAGCCTGCAGCCTTTATTAGAGACTTTAAGTTACCATGTGAGTTTCTAATAAGTTCCATTCCATTTAGCATGTCTAGAAGACATTAGTGCAATATGCACTTAAGAGGACAAACTGGAATGACAAACAAGACATACTCTTCCAACCTTAGATTACTGCCTTATGAGTATGAGATACTGTTCATTTCTAAGTACACATGTATCCAATTACCAATTGGTAAGCCTCATCTCTGCTCAGACCTAATTTCCATATGGCAACTAGTGAGTATATTACCTGGAATATTAGATTGGTGTTATATTACAAGTGCATCCTTTCTCCTTTGTGTTTTCCATCAGCCATATGGGCACTTGGATTATGAGTTTAACCACTATTACTCTTATTTTTAATTAACCATCTCCATGCTTGGATTTTGCTCTGAAAGAATCTTATCACTTCTCATTTTCCATAACCAATGGCAATAAGCCAATTATTTTTCTAAATGGACTCACAATAACAGATGGAATTTGGAAAACCATATTTGTGAAAATGAGACAGCTCCGTCAAAAGGTCAAGATGTGAATTTCGAAGCCAATGACCAAGTAGAGCGATTCTGAACATTGGTTTCCATCTCCTGTGATTTTCAACTCTGAGATCTGAAAGTTGAAACTATTTAGACAACAAATTCTAGATTGGCCAAGAATGGAGGCCCTCATATGAAAATTTCACTTTTAGCCCACCTTGGTGATTCAAAATGAAAGGGTTGTCGGGATTCAGTATTGTAGAAATGGAGAGAGTACTAAATGTCAAATATTTTAATTCTGCAGCAAATACATCTTTGCTGCAGGAAAGAGAGAAGGGTATGGCATGCGGAGGAATAAATCTCAATTGGGGCAGAGAGTTAGAAGGAATGAGGACATTATGGAAATGTTGAAAGCCATAACAACGAGGTTAGACTCTATGGAAGCTTCTTGAAGGAGGAGAACAATAGCCAGATCCAATTATGACATTGATGATAACATAGGTGAAGTAGAAGAATACGTGATATTGGAAGGAGCTTGAAACCCTAAAGACCGAATAATAAGAGCTATCTTCAGTTTGAAAGGAGGATCTAGAATGCATACCCCAACATACTTGAGAAACCTAAATCCAGATGTGCTAATTGATTGGATAGGTGAAACGGAGAAATTCTTTGAGTTTGAAGGAATAGAAGACACCAAAGGAGTGTGATTTACATGCACAAAGTTGAAAGGACATGCCTCTTTATGGTGGGAGAAGTTGTAGTTAGATCAACCAACACAACAAAGAGAAAAGATCAATAATTGGTGCAGGGTGGTGGCCAAGTTGAAAATAAGTATATTTTCCTTTGATTTTGAATCAAATTTGTTACGTAGGTTGCTGAATTTAAAACAAAGAAGATGCTCATTAAAGACTATACAAACAAATTTATAAATTGTCTATAAGGTCAACACAAAACGAGAAGGTCTTGAGTCAGTTGCTAGATACGTGAGTGGCATGAGGCCAGCCATTCAAGACAAGATTTATATCAGTGTCACCAACATTGGCTGAGAAATCGCCGATGTCCGAGAAATTTCAATATTTTCAAGGCAAATTGCGAGTCGACGCAAAAAATCGGTCCACACGGAAAGGGACAAAAAAGAGGGGTTTTAAGTCGTTTTTTTATTGTCTTTTTGCTCATTTAGACACTACAGAGACTGAGAGGAGAGCTAAGGAGACCAAGAACACTTCATATTTGCTGAAGGACAATTTTAGGCATCATTTTCTTCGCCATCAAGGGTCAAAATTTGAAGATTGGACCTTAAGGGCCATTTGGAGTTTTTTCCACAGTTATCATAGCTGAAGGTATGTACAAGTATTTGCCCATAATTTCTCATTATTCCAAGAGGGATTCTTGTTGGTTTGCATTGGCAATGACTTCTCCATCTTCATAACTAATTTTTAAAGGCTCTTAAACAATATTTTTGCACTTTTTATGATATTTGCAGTACTTATGCATGCCAAACAAATGTTTTTTCATTTTTTCTTGCCCTATGTCCTTGTAAATCCTCACAAAAATTTCCATTTATTTTCTCTCATCAAATCAAAGTTTGAATGCCCAATGTATCTTTGATTTCTTGTCGTTTTGTACAATTCCATCAATCACATATGCTAAAAATGTTTTTTCTTGCCATAGGTTCAAACTTCATTTTTTCCACATACAAGATGTTTAAGACTTTTGATCCATTTTGGGAGTGGGGCACACCCATTGACCCACTCAGAATTGGCAGATTCTCACTTGCAATCTATTTTGGAAGAGAATGACAGGTGGGATAAGTAAACTGAAATACCACCTTGCACAAATAACAGGGCATGATGTGGGTCCTTACAACCAAACCATACCCCGAAACTCATTGCTAAGGCCACACAAGCAATTGAGGGCACTGGGCTAAAGAAACAATAGAAGGATGCCATGAGAAATCAAATAGCTACAAGATCCAAGTTCATAGTGGGAGTGTGGTTTAGTGGAATGAGTCTGGATACCAATACCTACTCCACACAACAGTCCACAATTCCTTCTCCTTTGGCAACATCGCCTTAATTTATGCCAAGATGCACACTTGGTGGACAACCTTCTATAAAGTCCATGGTGAAAGTAAAGGAGAAATCAAGAGAAAACAAACTTTTTGGTTGATGCTTGCTATGGGGTGCTATTCCATTTAAATTTCCAAAGAACCCGTTTTATGTGTCCATGTTTGAGGCAACTTCTATTGTTGGACCGAGGTTTAAGACCCCCTGTTATGAGGAGTTGAGAGCGCCCATCCTTTAGGATGAAAAGGTCAATTGCACTCATAGGTTGGAGGAGCTTCGAAAATCATGGGACTTAACAGGATGTACTGCGATGCACTGTGTTTATGAGATCTGTGGATGTATCCACACATATCAAAGATGCAGCTTTACTACATGGTCTGTTGGATGAGTTGATCCAAGAGATTAGGTTGCAACATGTTGTCCAAGTCATAATGGACAATGCTGCAAATTATGTGGTTGTTGGTAGGATGCTCATGGTTAGGTATCCTGCACTATTATGGACTCCTTGTGTCGTCCATTTCCTTGATTTGATCTTAGAGGAATTAGGAAAGATTGATTGGATCAAGGATACCATTGATTTAGCGCGAAGCATCACAAAATTCATAAACAATCGTGTAGAGGTGCTTAGCTTGATGAGAAGGTTCACAGGTGACAAAGAGTTGGTGCATCCTGCCATCACATGCTTTACCACTGGCTTTATTTCACTTCAGTCTCTCATGAGTTCTATGCGGGACTTGCCGGTGATGTTCATTTCACTTGAGTGGTGTGCTTTATCATTTAGCACTAGACCAGAGGGGCAAGCCACATTCAGGCTAGTTACATATGACAAGAGCTTTTGAAATGCGACGAGGGAGGCGTGCACCATCATTGAACCTTTGGTAAAGGTTCTCCGCTTGGTTGATGGAGAGAATCCCGTAATGGGATACCTATATGAGGCCATGTATAGGGCCAAATAATCCATCCGTGCCTATAATGAGGACAAGGGAGATCAGGGGAAAGAGAGACAACATATGATATGTGGGGTGATTGATGCGCGATGGAACGACACACTCCATCGCCCCATTCATGCTGTAGGGTTATACCTCAACCATGCATTTTGCTTACTCCTATGGTTTTAGATTTGATGGAGAGGTTATGTTTGGATTCTACAAGTGTGTCCAGAGGATAGTGCCTGGTGCAGATGAGCATAGATAGCTTTTCCAAGAGTTGGAAATGTATAAGAGAGCCATGGGATTATTTGGGTTTGATATAGCAATAAATGACAGGACCAACCTAATGCCAAGTAAGCTTCACCTTGTTTCAATTTCAAGTTTGAAATTTCATTTTCTCTTTCTAATTCTTTGTTTTAAAATTTATTGTCGTTTCTTATGTTTCCTTAATTCTTTGTAGATGCATGGTGGGAAAAATATGGCATCTGCGTACTTATTCTACAGAGGCTTTCCATTCAGGTGCTCAACCAGACATGCAACTATTCCGATTATGAGCGCAACTGAAGTGTATTTGAAAAAGTACACTCCCCAAAATGCAACAGGTTAGAGAATTTCAAATACATTATAAATTATTAAATTCTAATTTATAATTTTATGCCACTTTACCTTCTAATTTATGTATTATATTTTATAAATTTACTATTTATTATTTTTTATTTATGATCCTCCTATAGGTTGGATACCCAATGCCTTAATGATTTCGTCTACGCCCACTACAATCTCAGGTTGTGGGTGAAGCAGTATGAGAGGAAAGTTGACGTGACAACCATTTCATTGGATGGGATTGACACCACCGATGCATGGAGTGTGGAGTCTGAGGAGTCTGTTATGGAAGTAGCCCTTGATTCACTAAAGGTTGATCATGATACTGATAGTGATCATGGTGATGATACAAAGGCTCTAGATGAGGATGTTCCAGCTATAGAGGAGTTTTACAATGAGTCTGGAAGTGTGCCACGGTCAGAGGGAGATAGACTCGGTGGTAACACTGGTACTGGTAGAGGAGTAGGAGTAGGACTACCTCCTCAACCTTCTTCTTCAGGGCATCGGTTTCAACCACCTTCTCCCATTTCTAGAGGACATCATTTTGCAAGGTCTTCCTCTAGAGGACGTCAGAGTCTAGTACGAGGCCCATAAGCCTGAAGGGCACCTACTTATAGTTCTAGATAAAGGGCCATTTCCATAGCGATAACCTTTTCCGATAAAAAGGGTAGAGGGAATCGATAGTTTATTTACTTTATTTCATTGTAGATGACTCATGAGTCATGATGATGATCATGCGATACAATTGTTATATTTTTGATGACTCATGATGCAGGACACAATCCATTTTTGATGTGTGATGTATCTCTAGACATTATATATCTTATATATCATTTTTCTTTCCATATTCATGTGGCAATGTGTTTACTCGATGTTATTGTTGCCTTAGATGTTTAAAAAATTGAAAAAATGAATATTTTTGTATTTTTTAAGTTTGCCACTATTTTGCCGATGTTTGTTGATGTTTTGCTGAGATATCTCGAAACAATGTTTCTTGGACCATGCCAATTTTTTCGCTGCGTCGATGTTTGCAACATTGATTTGTATGATCGAGTTTAGGTGAATAGATGAGGTGTATCAACTTGCATTGAGGACTAAAGAAAAGTTAGCAAGGAGACAACAAACTCTTAGAGGAAAAGAGAAACCAAACAGTGGAAAGGCAGTAGACAAATAAGAAGAATGAATAGGGCGTTGACAACAATTTTGCTTGTGTGTTTTGCAAGTCTAGATTTTCTGAGCACGCTATTATTTGTGCGCTTTGTTACGTTATGCATCTGCCCCAAGTGTATTATCAACTCTCGTACAGTTCCTGATTTGAGGGAAAGGGCATGCGTCTGGAGAGAGATCATGAGGGCTCGGGCATATGGAAGCATTTCGCCCTTGGCACAGGGAATGGTTTTAGAATCGAAGCATTTGATGTATGAATTGAAGGGAAAATATAAGAGCTCTATTTGAGGATGGATTTTGCAGGATGAGAAAATTTAGAAAATAATGAGTTGGCGAGAGCATTTGGCCCAACTTTTGGCTCATCCAGTTCCAGTCTCGATGGTTTTCTGAGAGAATCCTCTCGCTAGGAACCTAGCTTTATATTACTCAAAGGTAGGGCATTTTATTATTAATAACTTTTCATACAACTCATAGTCGGTTAATACTTCCAGACATAGTCGGTTAATATATTACTCAAAGGAATTTGATTATGATATGGTATATTAAATTTGACTTAGATTTGCTTATTTGTGATATGATAATTCATGTAACTATTAGTGTTATCCTAAAAGGGATTTTTACAGTTGGATCTTCATTCCCTTCCCTGTAAAAGCTTGTAGTTGATTTCCTCAAGGTATAATACTAGGTCCACACCAACTCCTTTTTAGTTCTCCTTTTCAGCCTTCTTTACCTCCCAACCCTCCAACCTATCGGCGTATTAATGCACCTTCTTGGGGCAATTGCTAGTTTCATAATTGTTTTGGTATGGTTTCTGTCACTTAAGTCTTTTTAGTTGGAATCTCTCACGAGTTCTAATGTTGATGACAAGGAGCTTAAAGGTAGAAATACTTTCATGTTTTCAAAAGAGAGATATGTTTAGAAATGACTACAATTTAAAGGATATAAAATATGTAATACTAAAATTCAGGGATAAGATACAATTTATGAAAAATGATAAGATTCGAGGCAATTCAACTTCATGGATGACATGGAGTTTAAAGAGGTAAAAATGGTTTCATGTATTCAAGGAGAGGTATGCTTAAAAATGAGTAGATTTTAAAGAATATAAAGTTAACATTACAATTTATGAAAGAAAAAATATTGAAAGCAATCCAACTTGTTTCATTATTGTCATTATAAAGTCATTAAGAGAGTCCATTTTAACCTTGTCCAAAAATTACAAAATTGCACTAGATTTTCTTATGCATTATTTAAATATTAAATAATAAAGAAGCTAACAACCTCATGCCTTTATGTACAAATGTGCTTAGAAATGTGACCATGTTACAATATTTTAGTTAATGAAATCTGGGATGTGATAATAATGATAATAATATTATATGGTAGTATATTAAAAAATTGACACTATAATTAGATCCAAAGGTATTAATGGTCATGTTTAATGCAATTAGTTGTATACATTTGTTTTTTTATTAAGCTTTCTATGATTATGTGATACTAAATTTGATAATTTTTAAAATTGAGACCAAGGTTAGACTTTATAGTTTAATTATGAATCATTATTTTTTATACAAATGATCTATTAAATCAGAGTAATTATATTTTGAAAATTAATCAAATTTTATATTACACAAATTTATACACAATTTCATAAGTTCTTGATTCAATAAATAATTTATTATTATTATTATTATTATTTTAGTTAATTATATAATGGATTTAAATTAAAGTGTACTCATAAAATTATTTTTATTTTAGTTAATTATATAATGGATTTAAATTAAAGTGTACTCATGGTATATGTACGTTTTTCTTGGACTTGGAGTTTTTTAAATCAATAACTAAGAACATGGATTTGGATTCTTCTAATAAATATAATTTTTCTTGATTTAACAAATTTTTATTTTTTTAATTTTAGTTAATTATATAATGTAATTAAATTAAAGTGGACTCATGGTATATGTAGCTTTTTGTTGTATTTGGAATTTTCTAAATCAATATTGTTAGTAACCAAGGCCATGGATTTGGTTTTATTTAGTTAATTATGTAATGGAATTAAATTAAAGTGAATTAGTGGTATATGAAGGTTTTTCTTGGATTTGGATTTTTCTAAATCAATAATGTTAGTAACTAAAAATATGAATTTAGAGTTTTTTAATCAATATTGTCTTATTTCTTTGGGAAAAAATTACAGTTTTTACTAATATAAAACCACATTATTTATAAAACTTGAGGCCATACAAAGTTTGAGTATCTTGTACTCAATGCCATTAAATAATTATGGAGAGAATAACATATGTATATAGCAAAATGTACATGGGTGCTCATATGCAAATCTGTCAACTATTATCATCAAGGTAGGAACCTAAATAAAAGGGTTAATGCCCAGTTCAATGATGTTCCCATCAGTGCATTCCCATTTTTTCCAACTGCCTTTTGATATCAACAAACCTTTCTTAGAGAGTTGGTCTACTTTATCATTACACTCACGACAAATATGGTGGAAGCTGGTCAAAAGAGAGGAAGCTTTGATCATGTAGATGCCCTCGTAGATAGGGAGCAAGTGTATGTTATGAGATTCCCTGCCATTTTTCAAGCAATCAACCACCAGCTTGGAGTCACCTAATATATGGATCTTTAGATTACTTAAATATTTCCAAAATCAAGGCAAGTTTGATAGCCATAAACTTGGTTTGATTGTTTGTGGATATCCCTAGTCGAACTGGAAAACTATGCCACCAAAAGCAAAGAACATGTTTTAATATTGACATTCATCACATACAAGAGATGCTAGTCGATTAAAGTTGATTTAAACTTATTTTTGCAAATTTATACCTTTGGTGATATAATGATACAAGGATTTTATATTTGAGGATCAACCAGGATGCTACTGAAGCTCTTTTTTTAGTTTAAACTTGAAACCTTGGTTATATAGATGCCTTGGTTATACATATACAATCATGTTAACCAACCATGCTTGGAATGTATGTTTTATTTCAACTATTTCTAGTCTTCACATTTCTCATTGACATGCTTGCTTCATCTATGATAGGTTTCTCAAACCCAATTAACAATTCATAAGGTTTGATGCACACTAATATGTCATGAAAAACTAAATTAGAATATAATAAACTCCTTGGTTAGAGGAGACCATTTCCTTCATTGCTATCCTTGAACCATCACCCCTGCTATGACAAGGACAGAGGCTTGGATTTAGGGATGTGGTGGTTTTTTCCCTTTAATCTCAAGAGCCCTATACTAAGTTTCAACTTTTTCTTCTTCCCACTGAGGAAGTGTCTTATGTGTTGGTGATATCATCACACATTAATTTGCAAGAAACTTGTTATAAGGAAGAAGTTAATATAAAAAGAAGGGATATGCTTTAAATCTGAAAGTTGGTAGCCATATGATTCATTTTGTAAATAAGAGTACACCGAAAATAAATAAGAAATAAAATAAATAATGTTGAAAAAGAGGATTTACAAAAAATGTTATAACTAAAGAAGGATTAAGTTGTTGGTCAAGAAAATTTGAATGAAATAAATTACCCTTTGGTACAAAATTAAGAGGATAAATGCTTTTTGGATATTACTAATTTAGGGGCTGTGGTAACTATGGATTCTTTGTAGGTGTTACAATATTTTACTCACCTAATAACTAGGGTTCATTTATCAATAAATTGATGGGAAAACCTACCTTTTATTTCCTATTTTCTCAACTAGCATGAATTAGATGAGAAATGGTAGATGCACCTACTTTTATACTACACAAACCCTTGTAAGTAGATGGCTTCAAACATTGTCTTCTGATCAACCTTGAAGTTCTCGTACAGTTGCACACAAGCAACACAATGCCTCTCTCAAATGCTTTTGGATATTAGAAGGTGATAATAAAAGTAATGCTAAATTCAATGATTGAAACAAGTAAATTGACTATCAAGTACTAATAACATTTTTATCCTCTTATATAGCAAGGGTGCATACAACTAAAAAAACATGCATTGCAATCCATGTTTAACCCAAAATACATAAACAAAGAGGCTAAATGGTCTATAGAGTCCAAGAAACTTCATGCTATACAAATAATTACATATCAAATCTTTGCCTATATTGGGATCATATTCATCGATAACACCATATGCCCCCTCCTTTAGGCTCTAACCATTGCCTCTACCTTGAATCTCGAAGTTGGTCCTCCAATGACATCAGTTAACAACCTACAGTTTTGATGAAACTTCTTAATCCAAGTGTTAAAATAAGATAGAAAAAGATTCTCATGCTTATTAAGTGATTTTGCTCGGGTGAAGGGTACATTTTTGTTAAGTCATGACAAAGGAGTTCAATACTAAACAACACCAACATCGAAGTACATAGAGAGGTTGTGCTTGATTAAATCGAAGTCCCATACCCTCATACATGATAGAATCCAGTAGAAATGTTGCAATCTTGAAATCTTGAAAACTGTTAAGTTTGTTGAATAATCCCTTTGCAGGTTTATGTTAATAAACCAATGGAAAACTCGGACAATTTGCCTATTAACTCCGTTAGATGCTAGAATGTGATGATTAGGAGGAAGAACAAGAAAAAATATGCTAGGGAGAAAATTGTGGATGCAGAGAAAAATATTATTTTATAGGAGGGTGATATTTCTTTGTCCACAAGAATTCAGTTTGCAGAAGAGAAGTTACATATTTCAGGTGATAACGCTGGGGCACTTAGAGCACAAACGCCCTCGTTGAAGGGTTTTTTAATGTATTGCATCTCCTTCAATATAAGAGGACTTGGGGGAGGTCCAAAGTTTTGATCCCTCAAGCTTTATTGAACCCAATAAAGTAGATATTTACTTGTTCCAGGAAATGATGAATAAGGGTGATAAAGCTTGTGAGTATTTCCTAAGGATTTTGAAAGATTGGGAAAATCGTGCACTTTATGCAGAAGGAATGTTAGGAGGTCTTGTTGTTGTTTGGAATCCAAGGCTTTGTTTGTTAAAACGTTACAGAACTTGTGCGGAAATTTCGCTCGAAAGAAAAATTCAGGGGTTTGAGCATAGTATAAACATCTTGAACATTTATGCTCCATACAAAGACAGAAGGCCCTTTTGGGAAAGTATTGAAAAAAGTGGCCTTTTGAACTTAGATAATTTGGTGGTTGTTGGAGATTTAAATTTCACTCTACATGCTCATGAAAATTGGGGAACGATTTCTTCTTTGGATTCGATGGCTTGTTTTTTTTCAAGATCTTTTTAAAAGGAACAAATTAGTTGATATTATACATGTTAAGTTGTCTCCAACTTGGAATAATAAAATATTGGGCAGCGATGGAGTCGGGAAAAGATTAGACCGTTTCTTCATGTCCGAGTCTTTGGTGGAGAGATGTGCTAGATACAAATCTTGAGTTATACCATCTCTGATCATACTCCCATAGCCCTACAATTTGAAGACGAGCTGGTTGAAATAAATTATCCTTTCAAGTTTAATCAATCATGGTTAAAGGGTGAAGTTTTTTGTTAGTTGGTAAGGGATTTTTGGCTCTCTTTTTCAACACCTGATTATTTGAATGAAATGGAAAAATTGGTTTTAAAGCTCAAGAGTCTCAAAAAGGCTGTGGTTGACTAGATAAAAAGAAAGGAAATAGAAGAGAAAAATTCTCGAGATGGAGGAGTTGAAAAAAAAGGATGATATTTTAAGGAAGGAAGAAGAAACCATGCGTCTAAAAAGCAGAGTAATCTGGATCGAGGTTGGAAATAATAATACAAATTTTTCCACAGGTATGCTTCTTTTAGAAAAAATCAAAATACTATTTGGGATATTAATATTGAGGAAGGGTTTAAAGTATCTTCTTAGAGTAATACTAAAAACATTGTTGTTGACCACTTAAAAAACCTATTCAAGGATAAAGGAAGGGAAAACATTGGTAGCCAAATGAAGGTTTTAGAGCATTATCCTACTTTCTTCACTAGAGAAGAGGGGCTTCAAATAGGGAATCCTATTACCTTGGAAGAATTAAAGCATGTTCTTTCAAAATTTGCTAAAGATAAAAGCCTTGGCCCAAATGGGTGGACCACATAGTTTTTCATCACCTTCTTTGACAATATGGGAAATGATTTATTGGAGTTTGTTGAATTGTCAAGGATAGATGGTTTTATGTCAGGTTCCTTGAATTCTACTTTTATTGCATTCATTCTAAAAAAGAATAACCGTGAAACCTTATCTAATTTTAGATCAATTGCTTTATGAAGTCTGGTTTATAAGATGGTGACTAAGGTGATTGCAGACATGATAAATATGAAGCTCTCAAAGGTGATTTCCAAGAATAATTTGTTTTTTTACCAAATAGACAAATTTTGGATGTTATTGGTGTTTCTTAGGAGTGCCTTCATACTGCAAAGATAAAAAATACCAGTTCTTTAGTGATGAAATTAGATATGGAAAAAGCTTATGACAAGGTAAATTGGGTTTTCCTCAGACTTGTTTTACTTTAGATTGGTTTACTTGTGGAAGTTACAAATTGGATATTGGCTTGTGTTCTTCAACAAGTTTTGTTGTTTTGGTGAATGGATCACCCACAACTTTTTTTTGAAGTTCAAGAGGGTTAAGGCAGGGGTGTCCTCTACCCCCTTTACTCTTTTTACTGGTTATTGAAGGACTAAGCATAATGGTCTCAAAAGCTTGTTAGGAAGGAAAGTTTCCACTTATTAAATTTTCTTCGCTTGTTAAAATCACACATTTACTTTTTGTTGATGATGTGATCTATTTTGGTCCTGGGGACATAAGGGATTGGAAGAATCTTCATGATATTCTGGATATCTTTTGCAGTGCTTCAAGAATCTATATCAATATGGAGAAATCTTGTATTTATCATCACATAGTTTATGAGAAGGTTTTATCAGAGATAAAGTCATTTTTCTAGTATAAATTTGCAAGTTGTGAAGATGAGTTCAGATACCTTGGGTATGTGTCAAAACCTAACACGTACAGGATGGCAGACTAGATGTGGTTAGTGAAAAAGTTTTAGAGAAGAATAGATAATTGGGCTTATAGATTCTTCTCTTTAGGCGGGAGATGAACTTTAATTCAGGTTGTTCTTTTAAGCATTCTAGTTTTCTGGTTCCCTCTCATTTTGATGCCCAAAGCTATCATCAATGTTATTAGATAAAAATCTTCCACTTTCTGGAAACAAGATTCATTTAGTTTCCTAGGAACAACTAGCTCTTCCAAAATCCATGGGAGGCTAGGGAATTAAAGGCTTGACTGGGTTTAATACAACTTTATGCATGAAGAGTTTGTGGCGTTACTTTTTTGACAGAGGTTTATTGAGTTCAATTTTAAAGACAAAATATTTAGAGGATATCTCAGTTACTAGATAGTAAAGATCCTATGAAGTTGATTCCAATGGTGCTATGATAATTTGGAATAGTTTCATTAAAGTTTATCACCGGATTAGAAAGGGGAATTCTTGGGATATTGGTAATGGTAAAAATGTTTTTATCAGAATTGATCCGTTCATTGGTGATAATGGACATGATGAACTATGGTTCGAAATTTTAGAACATTTAAAATATATTGGTTTAAAGGCCCTTGATCAAATTAAAAGATCGATATGGGCCGTCTTAAAATGTAGTTACTGGTTTGGTTATAGAGATGTGGGACTTACATCCATATGGGCCTCTTTGTGGGATAATTATATTGGTTCTTTAAACAATGCGGGAATTAGATTGGGAGATGAGGGGGGTAGATTGGTCTGGGTCTGGAACAAAAATTCAAAAAACATTACGGCAAAGGTGGCTTATGAGGCAATTATGAATACTCGTTCTCCTGCTGCAAGTAATCAGTGTGCAAGTAATCAGTGTGTAGGTAAGTTCTCAAAGTGACATATGCCACAAAAGTTAAAATGTTTCTGGTGGCTGCTAATGAAAGATAAACTTCTTACCTGGAAAAACCTAATGAAAAGGGGCTGGATGGGACCTGGTTATTGTGCTCTATGTAGAAAAGATTTGGATTATGTTATTCACACTATCATTCAATGCACTTTTAGTAAAAGTGTTTGGAGAATGGTTTGTGAAGATTTTAAAGTTATGCACTGTTTGGGGGGTGCAAGTATTGAAGAAAACTTTAAGATCTAGTTTCAAGAAGCAGGTTTGTATAAATTACTTCCTATATTTATATCCTGGGCACTATAGATTATGAGGAGTAAGGATTTATTTGAAAATGTGGCCCCAAATGTTATGCATTGTGGTATCAAAGGTATTTGTTTTTTTAAAGATTTTTAGGATATAGAAAAGACAGAGACAAAAGGTTTAAATGATTTTTGTGGTTTTGGAATGATTCTTATGGTAAATAAGGATAATTTTTTTAGATTAAGGAAGGATGGCTGGATTGAAAGTAATACAAGAGTGGCACTGTTGGGATTGTGGGGACTTCTACACTTTGCTTCCTTTATTGGAATTTTTGATTTTACAGTTTATGGCGATTCTAAGGTGATTATTGAGTGGGTAAAGGAAAGTTATTGGGTGGGTAAAGAGAAGTTACAGGTTACAGGTTTTACAACTTAAACAGGGATGCATGAAGGTGAAATCTTTAATAATTTTCTTTATTGTTTTGCTTTTATCACGAAAAACTCTTGCTTTATAAAAAGTGCTAGAAAGACAAAGACAAATAACCAATGAAAGAATGAGAGAATTATACAAACTCAATTTTATTGAAGTTATGTCTTTTCAATTTTTACCAACGTAAATGTTTTGTAATGATAATTGTAAACTAATGAAGGTTTAATGTAAAAAAATCAACTACCGTTAAATATGATATGAAACGTCATATTTCTATATACCCAGCTGACCCAATATTCCAAAGCAAAATACATAATAATAATAACCTTAATCCTAATCTTAATTTTAATTTTAATAATAAAAAAAAACAAAAAAAAACCAAAGACCAACACAACTCTCTTACCAAAATAGTAAAATGCACGGACTATTCCCCACAAATCATAAAATGTATGACATATTGCACAGTTACACCCAAAAAAAAGAAAAGAAGCCAGATTCCGATCAATTAAACAATGCCCGTCGACATACACCTGGATGCATCGAAATTCGAATGGCAAATTTGCCGTGGATTTCAGAAGCCACAATGCACGGACTATTCCCCACAAATCATAAAATGTATGACATATTGCACAGTTGCACCCCAAAAAAGGAAAAGAAGCCAGATTCCGATCAATTAAACAATGCCCGTCGGCGTACACCTGGATGCATCGAAATTCGAATGGCAAATTTGCCGTGGATTTCAGATGCCACAATCCTTGCCGTTCATGCACCTAGGGTTTCTACTGCCGTTTATATAGGTAAGGCAGCACTCAGAGCAGAGGTCCGGAAATGTAAAGAACTGCAGGGCGGCGGTTGTGAAAAGAGAATGGCAGTCGGGCCATGGCCGCCTCCGCCTCTGCTTATGGGCTGGGTAGGGATAGGCGGATTGGGATAACTCTGACTATTGGATAACTCTGACCATATTTTATAGTCAGAGTTTTGCCAGTTCCGCCCATTCCTATTCTGCTCTTGAGTAAATTTTATTGGGCCACCGTTTCATCAGATCCGCTATTTTTATTCTGGTGTTAATTAAATCCTATTGTGCTGTCAAATAGATGAATTGTATATGCTCTGCAGCAGGTACATACATCGATTCTTTGTAATTGCAATGCTATTTTTTAGTACTTATTTTTTTCCCTATTTCATCCATTCTGGACAAGTGTTAATCTTGCAGGTATTCATTGTGGGAGCAAGTGTTAATTTTTCAGGTATACATGGATGCTTTGTAATTGCAATGCTATTTTTACGTAGTGATTCTGTGCCCTATTTCATCCATTCTGGAAAATTCATTGTGGAGTAAGTGTTAATTTTGTCGGTATACATCGATGCTTCGTAATTGCAATGCTATTTTTACATACAGTTTTTTTTGGCCCTATTTCATCCATTCTGGAGTAAGTGTTGACTTTGCAGGTATTCATTCTGAAGAAGTGTTAATTTTGCAGGTATTAATTCTTTTAATCCTTTCCATTTAGAACGATGAGCTTTCTTTCAATTTAGAACAATGATCGATGATCTTTCTCTCTATTTTTTTTTACTGGTTATTTAATTTTTACTGATTTAGAGCTTATATTGGTAGATTTAGTTTGTTTTATGTATGCCTTGGACTTACTCATTTTGATGTCCTGTTTACTGGATTTAGTTTATTCATTTTGATGTCATGTTTATTTGATTTAGTTTATTTTCTAGACGAGGAGAGCTTATCCTTGTCACAGAAGAAGCTAGTTTTGTTTTTGGTTCTAACAGTTATCTGGGAATTTGGTATAATGGACTAACTTAGTGGTGATATTTGCAATGATGATGATGATATTTGCAACTATGATGATTATTTTGAATTCTGATTTAAGAATAAAGAAAAATTTATAAAAAATAAAAAATAAATGAGATATTTTAGTTGGCATTTAGATTACCAAACCTTGGGTTTTATTTTAGTTAGCATTTAGATCACCGCACTTTGGGGTTTTATTAGTCCCTGCCGTGGGCTAGCAGGGACTATTGTAATCGGCTTGCCGCCGTTCTATTAGTCCCTGCACAAAAATCAATACAAAATTTATTCAATTAACCTAAGTTATCCAAATTCAATTTCTATTAATTTAAGCTCCATCCAATCATATTTGTTTTAGTTAGCATTTAGATCACCGCACTTTGGTTTTGGGTTTTATTTTAGTTAGCATTTAGATCACCCCCACTTTGCGTTTTGTTGTACCTTACTTGTGTCGAAGCTGTACCCTGCTTTTTGGGCCAAGTAACAGTAATTTTATTATCATATTGTTATATGATAGAATATTAAGAAATGTCATTATTGATATCTGATGGTATAAAAATGGAGATGCTTAATTAAATTGTTTGTCATCTTTTTTGCTCCTTTATTGAGTTTCTATAATGTTTATAACATGCAACCTAAAACTGAGATTTAACCAAAGTCGAGATTTTATAGTCTAATTATTAAATATTCTATTTTATAAGAATGATCATATCTTGAAAACTAATCCAGTCAATTATTGTAATAATTTCATTTATTTCAATTGATGATATAATATATTTAGATTTCAATGGATGATATAATGCATTTAGATTTCAATCGAGTGTAGAGGAGGTATGATATAATACATTTAGATTTCAATTTAATATAGATG
Source organism: Pseudotsuga menziesii (assembly GCA_001517045.1). Taxonomy (NCBI): domain Eukaryota; kingdom Viridiplantae; phylum Streptophyta; class Pinopsida; order Pinales; family Pinaceae; genus Pseudotsuga; species Pseudotsuga menziesii. Next base: position 92,578 of record LPNX010358548.1, on the reverse strand, counting down.
AGGTATGATATAATGTATTTAGATTTCAATTGAGTGTATGTAGATCAAGTGGGGGAGGATAGGTGGTTATAAGGATTGTTGTTATCTTTTTACTAGGATCAAATCAAATCTAGGTGAGAATTGACTTTAAATATGTATTTTATGTATTGCTTGAAAGGATGTATTTTTGGTCATAGCTTAAGAGCTTGATAAGCATCGATGTTAGCGACGCTCCTAACCACTTAAAAATATCTATATGTGTCTATAAGTATCACTTGGATTTTGGAGTTTTTCTCTTATCACAAAAAGATAATCCATGATGCTACTTAGTCTTTATTTCTAGCTAAAGTTGGAACCTTGGTTTTTTATTTAGACCTGGAACCTTGGCTTTTTATTTAAACTTGGAACCTTGGCTGCACATATATAATCAGATAAGCTGGTCATAAACTCATCCTTGGAATCTGTATTTCATTTCAACTATTATGTCACGCATTTCAAACCCCATTAACAGTACATAAGGTTTGAGGAACATAATATTTAAAACACTAACATGAAAAGTAATATTTGGAATCTGTATTTCATTTCAACTATTATGTCAGGCATTTCAAACCCAATTAACAGTACATAAGGTTTGAGGAACATAATATTTAAAACACTAACATGAAAAGTAATATTAAAGTGAGTAAACTTTCAAGTCAGTGGAGACTGTTTCCTTCAGTGATGTCTTGGTTCTTATCTGAATGTCATTACTCGTTCTATGGGTGGAACCTCAAGTGCTCTCGTTGCCCTTGGGTGAAGGCAGAGTGATGTCTTGGTTCTTATCTGAATGTCATCACCCGTTCTATGGGTGGAACCTTAAGTGCTCTCGTTTTCCTTGGGTGAAGGCAGCCTTGGATTCGGGTACAGTGGTCTCTCTCTGGATCCAAGAGCCCTCTCTTCATTTTCCCAAAACTAATAAAGTCTCTTAAATGTCTTTATACTTTGTTCCTACATCTTTTTAAGTGAACATGGTGATGACTAGGCTAAAACTCAAAATTGAATTCAGAGTTGGATGGAGTTTGATTCTTCTGGATCAGTTTCTTTTCAATAATAAAGATGTTGTATCTCTTTTTTTCAGTGCGCCCTAACAATAAAGAGCTCTAGATGTCAACATGAAGACATCAAAGCCACTTAGGTTAACCTACTATTAATGTATGACTTGATCAGATCTCTCCAAGGTAGGAACATTTCGAATTCTTGTGTTTGAAAACAATACTGTAAAATGTGACATTAATGTATGGCTCGATCAGATCTTTCCATCGTAGGAACATTTCAAATTTTGTGTTTGAAAACAATAGCGTAAAATGATTTCACAAAAATGGGAAACTTCCAATTCCTTCGAAAACGTTGAGGGCATTTTCTAAAATTGGCTGACATTCCTCCACGTTGGTAGAAATATTGTCTTAAAAAAAAAAGGCAAGTATGGCTCTTTTCAAGTCAGAAATCAAATTCACTATAATTTTTTTGAGAATCTTTATCACAAGCGTATGAATGTAGCAAACTCATATGAAACTTTGAGCAGTTGTCTTTGATGTGTACAAGCATAAGAATGTAGCATAAACTCATATGAAAATTTTGAGAGCTATCATTTTGATGTGCAGCTGAAGAGTTCTCATAGTACAACGTTCAAATAAAATAAAACAATTTCCACATAATTGTTTAAGAATTAAATTTTCTTGCATTAATTTTAACAATTCGAAAACTCTTTTAAATGCTTTACACAAGATTGCAAATGTGAGATAATTAATTTTTAATTAAATTCAAATTTTATTAACCTTTAACTAGGTGATTTTTTATTTTGTTGATTTGTAAAAATTTAAGATAAAAACTCAGCTCAAGAAATTATAACCCTTTTGGTATTAAATTATTAGGGATAAGTCTCGGATTGGGTGTCCACAAGCTTTGTGCATGATAAGAAAGGGCTTGACCTTGTCAATGAGACATTTGGCAAGCCTAATGTCAATCCTCTTGCAATGCTCCCAACCACATGATGTTATGATGACTTTACCATCGAGCAAAAACGTCTCTCTCCTATACATGCAATTGAGGTCTATGTGTGGGTTCAGATCGATTTGATGGAGGATTGCAAAGGAAATTGTGGTGGAAGCTTGCAACTATGAGGTTAACATACCTTGGTTTGGATGCCTGTAAGCTTAATGCATGAGAAGAAAGGACTTGACCTTGTTGAGGGGACATTTGACAAGCTAGAGATGTTAACGCTTTGGTGACGCTCCCAACGCTCCCAACCACTTGACGATACAATGATTATACAACCTAGCTAAAGGATCCCTCTCCTGTACATGAAAATGGGGTTTGTGCGTGGGTGTACACGAAAATGGGGTTTATGCGTGGGTTCAGATTGGTTCAATGACAAATGGCAAATGAAATCATGACAAAAGCTTGCAATGACGAGGAGGATATCGATAACATTATTGTGTTGATAGGAACATCGACTCAGAGTTAATGGGATTGGTAATGGTGAGCAAAGCATTCAACACAACTACGACACAAATAAATCACAAATAGGTTGGTCTCGACCTAATAACCTTTGTTATATTTCACATTTAGTTTCAAGTTGTAATTTATGGCTTTGTAAAGGATGGTTCAACTCTTTGGCTTGGCTCTATCTAGACTCATACCTATGTTCACCTTTGATTCATAAGTTATTCGAACTTGGTAATACAACAATCCCTCTCGACGCAATTCTCCATCTCCTTGCTCAGTGGATCCTACTCACAAACTTGTATCCTTTGCCTCTGCATAATTCATCATTCTCTCCTAACTTGCCTCCCATGCAACGAATATAGTTGGAGGTTCTCAAGCTCGAGACTCGTAAAGGTAAATACCTTATTTACGACCTTAGGGTCCAAAAGGAAATTGTCGAAATGAAGACCTATTTTTGCTTGACCCCTACCTGCAGTCAAAGGGAACTAGCATGGAACGAATAATGGCTTAAAATAGAGTGCAACTGCACTCAAGATGTTGTGATAGAGGAAAGTATGGGTTCCTTTGTCTTGGATCCTCAGACCACTAGAGCTCAGGAGGCGAAGCACTTTAGAACCATAACATTTTATTGGTAGATGAAAACCTTTATGGGCAAGGTTTTGTTGGATGCAAAAGATGAATACAATGAAATTGTCTTAATAATAGAGGAGTTTATAAAGCAAAACAATAAAATCCAGGCCTAGAACAGAAGGATCAAGAGCAAGTTGGATGTCATCTATAAGACTACTACGTGTATAGAGTCTTCCCTTGAAGAACCTCCAAGTACCAGTGAAAAAAAACCTCCTAGTACCTACGTGTATAGAGTCTTCCCTATAGGGTTTAAGATGGATCTATGCTCATTTTATTTATTTATTTATTTTCTTATTTTATGAGTTGATATGTTTTTGTTTTAGCGTTACCCACATTATGTGACAACATCTAACATCTCCCACATATTGGACTCTAGAGCGCCTCCTCCCACATACTGGATTGAAGAGTAACTTGTACAAAGTTTCAATACTATTTTGCACGATAGATTTAATTTCCTTATGATTATGGATTGAACAATGTTTAAAGATTAGTTATGGCATTAACAAAGAATATTAAAAATGTATTTAAAAGAAAATTTATTTTCTCAAAAAATTAGCAAGGCATATATAAGAAGAAAAAAAAAACATAGAAAATTACTTGGAAACAATTATTATTCTAAAACTTTGCATCGAAGATCTTCACCTTCACCTTATATATATATGTGCACATGTGTGTGTGTGTGTGTGTATAGAGATATGACAATTCCAAATACATACTTCTTCGTGCACCTTGTTACGTGCCAAATTATCTTAAATGTTCTTTGCAAATGTATAATGAATTTTTTTTTATTTTTTTTGTAAAGGCCAAGTTTTGGGGCTAGATTTTGGTGTTAAATATCCTTGATCAAGTCATGGAAGGTCTTGTTGGTTTCCACTTGAAGGAGATGTTGGCCTTGTGGCTTTGTTGACTACCCTTTGGGTGGGTGTTCGATGCCCTTGAGACAAATCATTGAGACATGGCCACACTCATATTTTGCTTTGTAGAGGTGGTTGCATGTGAGGGTTGTTATACCCATTTTAGCACTCCTTTCTCTCACTTCGACTTATTATTCTAATGCAAAACCCATCCTTTTGGTCCCGAGACCTATAAACATCATTCCTTAAAGAAGAAGCCTACACTGTTAATAAAGGAAGATGTTTAGTGAAAAACATCTCTTGGGGTTAGTTCGGGCATGGAGTCCTCATTTTGATTCACCTTGCACTTGGTGGAGTCTAATTACACATTTTTATTGTTATTTTTTGTCATTATATGCAGTTTAGCCCCCAAGTTTGTGAGTGCACTATCCCAAAATCTTATAATTTGTCATTAACGGGTATGCTTGAATTTATCAAAGGTTGAGGGTTATCTTAGATAAATAAGACAACCTTATCTCATATAAATAAGAAAACCTTACCTAATTTGTAAAACATGGACAAGGGTTCAAATATGAGTTTTTTTTAGTATATTGGAGCATTTGAAACTATGCACACCTATTTTGTATGTCTCCTTTGCTTGAATGACGAATTGATGAGGTTCCACGGTTTGATTTTGCACATGTTTCGTTGATGCTAAAATTAGTTGTAAGAAGTCATGCTCAAGGGTGACCTAAGGTGCATTTCCTTGCTCATTCTTGATTAATGTTGGTAAGTTTATCTCCTAAACCTTACTTTAGCGTTGCTCTTGAAGTGCTTTAGACTGAGGTAGGGTTTGTTTGCTAACATCTTATCAACTTGCTTGAGGAGATCATCCTTCCAAGAAGCTCTTCATTGTTTTATTGGGCCTCCGACTTCTCTATTTGGCCTAATTAGGGCTTCACTATGTAATCCTTGAGGTTGCTAGCTTAGCCCTAGTTGCAAGTGTTGATTACCATCATAAGTCGAGGGATGTTAGCCTTGATCTCTCATAGACCTAGGGCTTAAGATAAGAATACAATACCCTTTCCTTCAACACTCTTTTTATCAATTTTTTACATGTTTTTATTTTATGCAAAAAATACAAAAATTATAATATTGTGAGAAAAAGCCTAGTTTTTCCTAGAAAATTAAAAAGGTGAAGTTCTAGCTATGAATTTGTTTTTTTAATCCACCCTAAAATATTGCCCTAAGGTTTTATTCACAAACTTAGAGGCTGTCCTCTTTTGAGGAAGTGCATTGGGATATGTGAAACTCTTGTAATTGGTGAATTAGAGGGTGTTTGGTATTTTGGCTTGACCTACAATTGCGCCATAGTCTAATAGCCCTCTTTTCCTTGGGAGCACACTTTTTTGAGTGTTTTCCTTGGAAAGTGTGACATAGTCTTGGGAGGCATGAATTTGCATTAGAAGACATGACATTTGTTGAGTTTTGTGATACATTGAATAACTCCATTATTATGTGATTATTGCGTCTTATTTAATATTGTTTGACTTGGACGAGGCATTGATCAACACTATTAAGGTTTCGTGGAAGGTATTTGTGGTTTGTTGGTGATTGTAGGTATTTTTCATTGATTAGGCCCCCCCCCTACCTGAAGTGTTGAGAGGTTAGAATGTGGCAACATTAAGTTTAACTCTCTCTCGAGCTTACTGTCATTACCATAAGGTCTACATAGCCTTGATTTGCAAAGGGTGCTAGTTTAAGCGATAACATTTTGACATTGTTCTCGAGGACCTCAAAGAACAATGATGTCCTTCCATTGAAGAGGGATTCCTAGGTTGAGTCCATTTATCTTTCAGATGCATCCACCATATGTCGTGTGACTCAAGTACATTATTGTTTTGTACTTTGTTGATATTTTATTATCTAACTTAGCAAAACTCATTTGGCGACTCCACTGAAGAAAAATAAAGAGGAAGTCTACAAGGAGTCTAAGAGGTAAGTTTTTCTTTGTTCTTGATAGGATTGGTGTTAAGGGATAACCTTGTATGTTCTATTTAGTGACTCCATTGAAGAAAACAAATCAAAGAAGTGCAATTCAAAACAACAAACACAGGTGCACAATTAATAAGGAGATGCTATGGAGTCCTTTGATGAAACATGGGTGCACAATTGGTATGCTCCAATGGGTTTCTCCAATATTATGGGATATCAAAATGAGTTAGATAAATGTGGTTTGGTCAAGTCCATCCCAATATGTCGTGAATATTAAGATACAATTGTAGAGCATATTATGATGTTTGGAGAATTTCTAATAGCATGGGATATTGTGGACAAGGATCTCAAGGATGTGGGAGATTGGTATGACAAGCTTCCTCATAAAGGGATACCTTCACTCTTGCAATTGGTCAAGGCATCCAAGAAAGAGTGGGATCCTAATCTTGATGAAGCAATTATGGATGCCATGATTTCCCTTCCCAAGAAGGATCATGTCCAATAAATCCTTGAAGATCATCTTGCTCCTCTTGATTTGTCAAACACTTCAAATGAGTTACCAAAGACATTCATAGATGATTTCTGTGATTGAGATGATTATCTCATCGACCATGTCCAAGAGTTTTTGGTAAATTCCCTAGACTGTGGTATTAATGATGAAGATGCCTACATGAAGTCATTTGTGTTGCATTTGAGGGGAAAGCCCCTTGCTTGGTTTAATGGCTTGGACAAAGGTAGAATATCCTCTCTTGCATAATTGATAGAGGTATTTTGCAGCTATTGGTGCCTAGAAAACACAATAGATGGATGCCCTACATCAAAGAGGTGAAGGACTTGTTCAAGAAAGAAAGCTAGGAAGAATACCAAGCCCTTGAGGAAAATATTGAAGAAGAAATAACAAAGAGGGTTAGATCATCTCGATCCTTGAAGAGCATGAAGAAGACTTTGTCGAATAAATCCATGATGAAGATCAAGCCTTGGAAGGCTTTCTTGAATAAACCATTGATCAATATCTTGTAGATAATAATCTAGGCCCCATGTCCATAATCTACGAATGCTACCATTGATCAATATCTTGTCGATAATAGTGGAGCATGCCACCAAGGGGCTTAAATAATTATCAAGAGGATTCGACAAATGGAGTGTTATCAAGGGCCTTCGACAGTCATCAAGAGGCTTCAACATGTTAGAAAACAGGACCGCAGAGCAATAGCAGATATACAGTTAAATCATTAACAAGATGCAAAACACATTAAAACATTATAGAGAGACACATATATAATGTGGTTCACCCAAACGATGGGCTACATCCACAAAGAAATTGCCAGTCCTTGTATTACAGTCCAAAAAGGTGAAGGGATACAACCTGCAGCAAAACTGCTGCACTTCCTCTTCACGCCCTCACAGTCTCTCTTCCAATACAATACAATGCCATACTCGGTCGTTTTACAATGCTTTCGTTTATAGGGGAAATACAATGGGAAAATTCTAGGGTTAACCCAATACCATGGGTCCGCAAAAATGTTGGCCAACACATATCCCAAGGCAGGGGGAATGAGTGTATAGTACACCTGGGTTACAAACATGACTGAATAATATCTCTAGATCTGGAAGATTAGGCTCCACAACAAAGAAGGATTTAGTCTTCAACAAGAAACAAAGAGGAAGGAGCACCATTAGGTCCAATTTCTCTAGGTGTGGCATTAAGACACCCCAAGATGGGAAAAATGATTGCACACCATGCTAAGCACATGTGGATGCCATTGGGCACAAAATTCAGGTCAATGGAAAAAGGCAATCAAGCACAGGGCAAAGAATTGGCAAAATATTTGGCAAAGGAAGAATTTGATGAAGGTGCACCTTAGAGAAGGAATTAACAAAAGTGCAAAAGTGATGGAAACATGGGTTAATAGAGCTACAAAGGGCCTTAATGGGAAGGCCTTCAAAAGAGTGCCCACTTTCCTTAGGGTATCCAAGGGATACATCACTTAGAAGATGTGTCAGGCAATAAAGGCTTGGGAACCCACTTATAAGGAGGAATGAAGTGACTCCTCATATATATAAGTTGGCCTCACAAGTAGTAAATGCATCCAAGGAAATAAGAAGAGACCAAGATGTACCAAGTTTTCCCCCAAAGAGTTCAAGTAAGGACTTGTGGTTGGAGAGTTGTTGAGGTAGAGTGCCCAAGTGGAAATAAATGTTATGGAAGGATTTCAGGAAAGAGGTAGAGGATTGGAAAATGAACTATAGTGTTGGTCATGCATTGCCATAGGGTTTTGTTTGTTGTATATCTTGTAGCAGGTTGGAGGTTGCACCCCCATTGTATCCGAGGTTTCAACCATTTCCCAAACCACCCGATTATAACTTGTTCACTTCAATAAAGGATTTTTGGGTTCATGGTTTGGGCACCCACATGATATGTTATGTTGTGTTTTTTTTAATCTAATTGTTAATTTGTCTAATAATCTAATATCTAAGTGTAGGTTGGGAAAGGTTATTGGGCATGGTTGACCTAAATGATGGGTAGCTCATAGTAGAAGGTACGGGGATGTCGTGAGTGAAGAAGAGTAGTCCACCAAAGAGTAACCTTGGGTGACCAAGTACTTGAGATGAAATCTGGGTGGTGTCGCATGATCGTGGAAGTTCAGGAAATCCTATGACATTAAATATTTGGGGTTATAACAACTAGTATTAGAGATAAAAGAAGTTGGAATCAATCTCGTTGAAGATTTTAGAACTAATAGGAAAAGGGTGTGAAACATGACCTTGCACAAGGAAAAAACCGGGGAGAAGTATACTTGACAACCAAAATGCTCCCAATCCGCTAGAATTTGGTAGAATTGCTGAAACTACAATTCCGGTTGCTCAAATTATGATTTTGATGATTTGGGTAGTTTCAAAATCCAACATTTAGGCTAGGATGTGTAACTTTGATTGATAAAATTGAAAATTTGGGAAAACTCTAATTTACATGCATGATTTTGACCAGAATTAGGGGAAAATGTTGGAATAATAGGGGATCTTAGATGGTCTTTATCCCATGTGAAAAACTAGGCACACACAACATTTGTCGGTAGAGAGCCCGGAAGATAGTGTGCCCAAAATACAGGACGTCGAGAAGATAGAGTGCCCATAAAGTAGGGTGCTTGTAATATAGTGTGTCTAGAAAACAAATCGCTAAGAAGACAAGGCACCTAAAAGACATAAAGACAAGAAATCAATGTGCCCATAAAACAAAGCACATTAGTAAAGTTACACCCAAAAAATATAGTGCATCAACTGAGGTGCATCCAAGAGACAAAGCATATAAAAAAAGACACCCATAAGAAGAATACTGCAATGACATACACACTCATAAGTGTAACAATATCCATTGAGAGCAATGCATTAATAGGACAATTCCCATTGGCATAATGCATATAAATCAAAACTAGGGGTGTCAAAGGCTGCATGCGGAGGATCATTTAGAAAGAGATTCTTTGGATATACTGAGAGTTGAACCATTTCCAAATTGCAACATGGATGGTGTAAAAGAGTCACAAAAGAGAAACATGGGAGATGTGTTCAAGGAATAAGAACACTAGCATTGGGAGACACTCAAGTTGTGCCTTGCAAACGAGAGGAAACTAGAGCATAATAGTGCAAAGGTCGAAGTCTTGTCCAAGAAAGTGAAGTCTTTGATAGAGAGGTTGGAGTCATTTGGAAGAGAGAAGACTAACTTCGTAGCATCAACGCAACCAAATCCCAAGGGTAAGTTTGTTACATGCTTTCTTTGTTCACATAACCACTTTGCTAGAAATTGTCCTTTGAAGCTACGACTAGAGAAGAGATTAAAAGAAGCATGACCAACTTTGGCTACAAAGTCAATAAACCTAGGAATATCTCAAGTAAAAGAGACTTTGAAGGAAATAAAACAGGTTTTGGGTGCCTTAACCATAGGCCTTGGCAAGTTTGTTGTAGTTCAGTGGCAATCTATGCAAGAAGGCACCCCAAATGACCTCAATTTTGTGTATGTGAGTGTGAGTGGAATGAAGGTATAAATTTTAACCGACTCTAGTGTGACACCACACAATATTGTGAATGAACAAAATGCTACAACACTTCACTGTAAGCCTGAGGCAAGCTTGGATGTGTTCAAGCCAATGAACTTGTTTGTAAAGTTGACAACATGGGTTGGTCACTCTACACCATTGAAAATTTGTGAGTGGTTTGGAAGTTTGAACTTGGCGATGGTTCTAATGGACGACTAGTCAATCATCCTAAGGCAGGGCATCCTTAATCTTGCCAAAGCCATTACATTTCACCATGTGAACTACATGGTGTTATTAAAATAAGTCGGGACTCATAGAGTGTTGACGATCGGTAGGAAGATGGGGATAATTCCTATGATTTCTTCCATTTGATTGGACAATGCAAACATTGAGCCCACCAGCGCATTTAGTGTCATTGCACAATAAGATGAGAAGCACAGTTCGGGTAGAGCAACCATAGGTGCACACATGGGTAGATATCAAACTGAGTAAAGGTTGGGATAATTGGAGATAATGGTAGATTCATCCTTAGAGAATATTGAACCATCAAGTGCTTCCAATGACCAGACGCAGGGCATTGGAGGAATGGAGGTGCTTGTGAAGTTTTGCAATAAAGACACTTGCTAAGGAAGGAAAAAATTCAAGTGTTAGGTTGCAATAGCATGGGAAAGCATGTACCTGAAAAAACCCTTTCTCACAAGACAATGACATGGACAATGAATTGGGTCACATGCCCATACACAAAATTGGAACCCTTAATTTCCATGATGTATAGCAAGATGAGTGCATCATTATCACTGTTGAGGATGTTAAGGAATCCTAACTACTTGACAAGGAGTTGAGCAAGGAAATGCAGGAACAATAAGTTGCGAAGAAGGAAGAGGCACATTCACAAATCATGGAGGCAATGATAAAATAAGACACCCTAGACAGAGTTGTGAAGGTGGAGGAAGCATCTTTGCACATCATAGAAACAAGTTAAGACTCATAGTTAGATGTGGTAGTGGAGGAATAATAATTATTGACAAGGTACTCACAACCATTATGGATATTTGTCATTATGCGATAGGGATTTATGACTACCATCTTTATCCCACCTCATTAGAAGAATCAAGTTACAAACCATAAAAAAAGGTTATGCAATTTTGAGGTATTTGTGCATGGAGCACAAGTCAGACACTTGGTTTTCCATTGATGTTGATCACCACTTATCAAAATATGTTTTAGGATGATAGCCCAAGGTTGTCACACTACCTGGGAGCAAGCAGTGGAGCCTTGGTTTACTCAAGTTCATTGGTGGGAAATGGTAACCGAGTGACTTTTCATTAAGCCCTAACATATTTATGTAGGTTGATCAAGATGCAAATGGAAGGACCAGTTTTGGCATGAGGAGGTGCATTCTTGTGAGAAGGGCACAACGATTATAGTGATCACCCAACCAATATAGATCATAGGGAACATCAATGTGCGGATGCATGGCAAGAATGGACAAAGTAAATATGTGGTAAGAGTTCAGAAGGGTGAAACAATTTTAGGAACCTAAACATCCTTTATGCGAAGGATGAGTTTCCACAACAAGTAAAAGTCAATGATAAGAGTAGTTGGTTGCGATTGCAACAGAAGGAAACAACCCCAACATTTCACATCCTAGAGACATTGAGGAAAAACTTTGGCATTTTTCTTCATTAGAGGAAGGCATCAGGTGCATAAGTGTTTTGACCAAAGACAATGTAAAGTGGTTGGAAGTGACCATGGATGGGTGCATGAGTTTGAATAACATGCATGCAAGGACGACATGAGTTCTTTCGATGTTATCGAGGATGAAACAAAGTTGAGTGGGGGAGGATGTGATGTGCCTACCTTACAATATGGAACAACCCCTCACTAATTCGACCAACAACAAACTTGGGTGCATGAGAAATTGATACCCTCGACACAACCAAAGCATGATCAGTGCATTTGGGCACATTTGGTAGCAAGCAAGGAAATAATAAGTTGTTTTGGATTGGGCATGGTCATGAAGATCTCAAGAGTGGGGCATATGACCAAGGGGATCTAATAGACAACAATAATCTTCGACAAAAGGAGCATTGTTAAGGGGATTTGGAAGTTGGTAAGAGGCTTCAACAAAGAAGGCTTGGGTAAGTATAAAAAATAAAGGAGCACCATCATGTCCACTTGCTCAAGGTGTGGTAGCAAGACACCTTGAGAGGGAACAAATCATTGCATACCACACTAGGTACATGTCGACACCATCAATAACAACACTTAGGCTTGTGGATAAAGGGGCTTGGGCGTAGGGAAAATACTGGGAAAAAAAGTCGGCAAAGGAAGCACCCAATGAAGGTACACCTAAGAGAAGGCAATGGAAAAATCACCCCCGTGCTGGAAACATGGTTCGAAAGACCTGCTAAAGGGCCTCAATTGGAAGTCCTTTAGAAAATCAACCAAATTCCTCGGGGGTTTACAAGGGACGCGTCACTTAGAATATGTGTCAACCAAGAAAGGATTGTGTGCCCACTTACGAAGAGGAATGAAGTGACTACTCATATATATAAGTTGGGTGCACATTTAGTAAAGGAAACCATTGAAACAAGAAGATACCAAGACATACCAAGTCATCCAATAAAGTGCATAATCAAGGAGTTCTATGGTTTGGGGGTTGCTAAGGTAGAGTGCCCAAGTGGAAACACAGGTTATGAAAAAAGTATTTAAGGAGTAAGTTAGAGGATTGCAAAATGAACTGTAGTGTTGCGAAGGCATTGCCATAAGGTTTTGTTTGTTGTATTTTGGGTAACAAGATTAAGGTCACAACCCATTTTTATTTGAGGCTATATCCATTATCTAGACTACCCAATAGTAACTTTTTCACTTCAATAAAGACTTTCCAAATGCCTGTTTGGGCACCCACTTGATATGTTGTGTTGTGGATTGTTTTTTTCGATGTCTAATTATTAATTTGGATTAGTAAAGAACACACAAAATAATTTAAGTCTAAGTGCAAGTTAGGAAAGGTTGAACTAAAAAATGGGTATCTCATGATAGAAGTTGTGTGCATGTCGTGAGTGAAGAAACAAAATCCACCAAAGAGTAACCCCGTGTTTCCAAGTCCTCGGAATGAAATCCCGATGGTGTCACGTGATCATCGAAGTTTGGGAAAGATTATTACATTAAATATTTTGGGTTGTGATAGAAGGCCCCTTTCTTTTAAAAGTTGTCATCTTAAAGGAATAAACAAACTTAAACCAATTTATGAAAAGGAAGTGTTTCCCATACTACATAAAATTAAGAAATGGTTTCCTTAGCTAATAAGAAGACACTCCAAGGTAAGAACAGATCATGGAAGTCTTAATTACTTCTTGGAAAATGATCATATTTAAAAGAGAAAATAAAGGTCTACAAAGATGCTAGATTATGACTTTGAAACTATATACAAAAAGGAAAACATAATGTGGCGGTAGATGAACTTTCAAGAAATTAATATGGCACATAGGACTTGCTTTGTCTTATTTCCATTATGCAATTTGATTGGGTGGTAGAAGCAAGGAAAAAATGGAAACAAGATCAAAAGGCATGCAATACAATTCAACAACTAAAATAGGACCCTAGTTCATTAGATAAATTTGTGTGGAAGAATAAATCACTGTGGTACTAGGATCATCTGTATTTATGTATGAATTTTCAGATCAAACAAAAGGTTCTTTTGGAATTGCACACTTATCCTATAGCAGGACATTAACAGTTCTTAAAAACTTACCATGAGAATAAGAAGGGTTGTTTTGGGAAGGTCTTAAAACCGATGTCTAAAATTTTGTGGTAGAATGTTTGGTTTTCCAATAGAATGATGGAGATACAATAAAGACACAGTGTGTTCTACAACCATTAACCACACAAAATCAACATTAGGAAGAGGTCTCAATGGATTTTATCACAAGTCTACCAAAGTCAGAAGGAAAGATTGTCATAATGGTAGTATTGGATCGACTCGCAAAGTAGGTCAATTGTTTCTCTTTGTCTCATAGTACAATATCTGCAACATTCATGGAAACAATCCAAATTCTACATGGATTCCCCAAGATTATCATAATTGATAGAGATCTAATTTTCACTTGTAATTGTTGGAAGGAAATATTTTCTTGTTTGGGCATTAAATTGGCTCACAAATCCTCTTACCATCCTTGATCTGATGGGAAAATTGATAATGTGAGTAAATGCCTAGAAGGGTATCCTCATTGCTTTGCATTTAATAAACAAACATAATGGGTAAAGTGGTTTCCCTCAGTATAGTGGTGGCACATCACATATTTTCCATACTTAATCAAGAATGTCACCATTTATGGTATTGTATGTCTATCATCCTCCTTCCATCACATCATCCTTGAAAGAGAAATATAAGGTTCAAGTAGTGGATGATTGAATAGATAACCAACAAGAGGTTCTAGAACTATTGAAAGATAACTTGGCTATAACAAAAAGTAGGATGAAACGACAAGCATAGCAACCTTGTAGTGAAAGGAAATTTGAAGTAGGGGATTGGGTATTTTTAAGGCTACAACCATACACACATATGTCCCTTAAGCATTAAAAGAAGGACAATAAATTAACACCCAAGTATTATGGCCCCTATAAGGTGTTGTAGAGGATTGGAAGTATGGATTACAAATTGGAGTTTCCTCCATATTTACGTGTACATAAAGTATTCCATGTTTCTTTCCTAAAAGTGATAATTTATGACAAGATCCTAGTCCAGAGTATTTTATAAGAGATTGATGAAGAAGGGAAATCAATGCTAGAAGTTGAAACAATCCTTAACACAAGGATCAAGCAACTACGAAATTGAGCAATTACTAAGTACCTCATTAAGTGGAATAACTCGATAATAGAAGAGGCAACATTGGACGATGGGTTATTCATGCAAAAAAATCTAGGGTTAACCAAGCATTGAGGACAATACTAGTTGAATGGGAGGGGCTTATTAAGCCCTATATATCGTGACATCAATTTTATATTATTATATTAGTATTGTACTTATTGGTTGGCTAGGGCCTTAATTCTAATTGTATGGTCAGTTGTTGTACCCTTTGCCTCCTACATATATACCAAGAATACCTAGAGGATCATTTCATCTTTTTGTGTGCATTTGACACATTATATAAAGAGGTTTCCCCCTTGAAAAGATTTCGTAGTCATCTCTTTATTCCATTCTCAAGGTGTTGCGTTACTCTTGTTAAGTTTTCCTCTTCTTATATGTTATTTTAAAACAAAGGATCACTAAAAGAACAACAAGCACAACAAAAAAGAGAACACAAAGATTTATCCTGGGAAACCCTCGTGGGGAAGAAAACCCAAAAAAATTCCTCGATATAGACTTTAACCAAGTATATTGTAAACCTCCATTTGTGTCGGGTCTTTAGTACCCTAATAAATAATATATTATACTGTTTTGAGGCTGACACATGGCAGAGAGACTGGGGCAACCAGAGGCTGACAAATGGCGGAGAGAGACTGAGGCAACCAGAGGCTGACATGGGTCTACAAAGATGCTAGATTATGACTTTGAAACTATATACAAAAAGGAAAACATAATGTGGTGGTAGATGAAATTTCAAGAAATTAATATGGCACAGAGGACTTGCTTTGTGTTATTTCCATTATGCAATTTGATTGGGTGGTAGAAGCAAGGAAAAAATGGAAACAAGATCAAAAGGCATGCAATACAATTCAACAACTAAAATTGGACCCTAGTTCATTAGATAAATTTGTGTGGAAGAATGAATCACTGTGGTACTAGGATCATCTGTATTTATGTATGAATTTTCAGCTCAAACAAAAGGTTCTTTTGGAATTGCACACTTATCCTACAGCAGGACATTAACAGTTCTTAAAAACTTACCATGAGAATAAGAAGGGTTTTTTTGGGAAGGTCTTAAAACCGATGTCTAAAATTTTGTGGTAGAATGTTTGGTTTTCCAACAGAATAATGGAGATACAATCAAGACACAGTGTGTTCTACAACCATTAACCGCATGAAATCAACATTAGGAAGAGGTCTCAATGGATTTTATCACAAGTCTACCAAAGTCAGAAGGAAAGATTGTCATAATGGTAGTATTGGATCGACTCACAAAGTAGGCCCATTGTTTCTTTTTGTCTCATAGTACAATATCTGCAACATTCATGGAAACAATCCAAATTCTACATGGATTCCCCAAGATTATCATAATTGATAGAGATCTAATTTTCACTTGTAATTGTTGGAAGGAAATATTTTCTTGTTTGGGCACTAAATTGGCTCACAACTCCTCTTACCATCCTTGATCTGATGGGAAAACTGATAATGTGAGTAAATGCCTAGAAGGGTATCCTCATTGCTTTGCATTTAATAAACAAACATAATGGGTAAAGTGGTTTCCCTCAGTATAGTGGTGGCACATCACATATTTTCCATACTTAATCAAGAATGTCACCATTTATGGTATTGTATGTCTATCATACTCCTTCCATCACATCATCCTTGAAAGAGAAATATAAGGTTCAAGTAGTGGAGGATTGCATAGATAACCAACAAGAGGTTCTAGAACTATTGAAAGATAACTTGGCTATAACACAAAATAGGATGAAACGACAAGCATATCAACCTTGTAGTGAAAGGAAATTTGAAGTAGGGGATTGGGTATTTTTAAGGCTACAACCATACACACATATGTCCCTTAAGCATTAAAAGAAGGACAATAAATTAACACCCAAGTATTATGGCCCCTATAAGGTGTTGTAGAGGATTGGAAGTATTGATTACAAATTGGAGTTTCCTCCATATTTATGTGTACATAAAGTATTCCATGTTTCTTTCCTAAAAGTGATAATTTATGACAAGATCCTAGTCCAGAGTATTTTATAAGAGATTGATGAAGAAGGGAAATCAATGCTAGAAGTTGAAACAATCCTTAACACAAGGATCAAGCAACTACGAAATTGAGCAATTACTAAGTACCTCATTAAGTGGAATAACTCGATAATAGAAGAGGCAACATTGGACGATGGGTTCTTCATGCAAAAAAATCTAGGGTTAACCAAGCATTGAGGACAATACTAGTTGAATGGGAGGGGCTTATTAAGCCCTATATATCGTGACATCAATTTTATATTATTATATTAGTATTGAACTTATTGGTTGGCTAGGGCCTTAATTCTAATTGTATGGTCAATTGTTGTACCCTTTTCCTCCTACATATATACCAAGAATACCTAGAGGATCATTTCATCTTTTTGTGTGCGTTTGACACATTATATAAAGAGGTTTCCCCCTTGAAAAGATTTCTTAGTCATCTCTTTATTCCATTCTCAAGGTGTTGGGTTACTCTTGTTAAGTTTTCCTCTTCTTATATGTTATTTTAAAACAAAGGATCACTAAAAGAACAACAAGCGCAACAAAAAAGAGAACACAAAGATTTATCCCGGGAAACCCTCGTGGGGAAGAAAACCCAACAAAACTTCCTCGATATAGACTTTAACCAAGTATATTGTAAACCTCCATTTGTGTCGGGTCTTTAGTACCCTAATAAATAATATATTATACTGTTTTGAGTCTTCCTAGGTGAAGTCGACCCAGACAATTTAGTGGGGCTGACTTGTCCAGGGTAAAAGTCAATTGGCTCATTGTGTATAAATAGAGGGGCTTTGGTTCTTATTTGAACACAGACTCACTCACTTGAGTAGAACATAGGGGAGAGAGAGAGAGAGAGAGAGAGAGAGAGAGAGAGGAGAACACCTATTTTTGGGGTTGTATTTTATACATCTTATACAGAGGAAGTTTTGCTGGGTCTTCTTCCCCTTGAGGGTTTCCCAGAATAAATGTTGTGTCTATCTTATGATTGTGTTTCTATCAGTGATTCTGGATATGTTGCTTCTTTGATTTTGAATTGAACACTATTGAATCTAGTCTAGCATATTGAAATCTTAACATGGTATCAGAGCTAACCTGATTAGAGCAGTTTTCACAAGGTGAAATTCTCTCTCCTCCCTCTCTGGAAGAATTTAGGGTTTTTGCAAAAGTTGGAATTTTGAAGATCTGCTTGCATACAAAGTTGCACCCTCCTAGAGCGCAGCTATTGAGCCCTAGATCGAAGTTTTTGGGTGGTTGTATCTCCAGAAAATCCAAACCCTAGTTTGGCAGTGAAACAGAAAACTGCAGTAAAACAAAAACATATTTTTCTGGAGTGCTGCAACCTCGCAAATAGGATTTGAATACTGAAGATTAGGGATCTCTAGAAAGTAGTTGGATCAACCAACTCGCCTCCCTCAAGCACATCTACTGGCAAGGTCAATCTCCCATTTTGATACATTTCATTTTTGAGTGACCTACTAGACAAGATGGCCCCAAGCACTAAGCTTTAGGACAAATTGGAAGGCCTATGAAAATTCTTGGATTGGAAGTATAGGATTGGCCTCATTCTCAAAGAGAATGGTCTTGAGAAGTACATCAAGGATGAGATTGCATAACTTGAAGAATCTGAAGCTAAGGAGAAGCATGAACAAGACCTAATCAAGGCAATGTCAATCATTGCTGATTCTATTAAGGATCACTTGATCCCTCAGGTGTCATCCCAGAAGACACCCAAGCAAATGTATGATGCACTTTCCAGAATGTATGAGGGAAGGAACATCAACAAAAAGATGAGTTTGAGAGCTCAATTGAAGGGATCCAAGATGAGAAAGGGAGAATCTATTCAAGATTACTTCACAAGGGTCTCCCAGTTCAAAGAAAATCTAAGTGTTATTGGAGACACCCTTGATGAAGATGAATTGGTTATGACTGCTCTCAATGGCCTCACTAGACCTTGGGACTCATTCATCCAAAATCTACGTGCCAAGAAAGAGAGTATGAAGTTTGACATAGTATGGGAAGATTGCATACAAGAAGAATATATAGTAGCAAATAGAGAAGCTCTTCTCAGAGAATATGATCAAGCTCTAGCTACCCATACTAAAGGAAGAAAACAATCAAACTTCAAGAAGAGTAATCATAAACCTTCAAAGAATAAATTGCAGAAGAAGAAGAAGGATTGCTCAAATTATCAATGCTACAACTGCCATAAGATAGGACATCTTGGTAGAGATTGTCCATCACCAAAGAACAACAACAACAAAAGACATCATGCTCATCTAGCTGAAGATGAGGATGAAGAAAGACCTTGAAAGATAAATAGAGGTGAATATGTGTTATTCTTTGCACTCTCTAGGTCTGTAACACCTGGAGAAGATACATGGCTTATTGATAGTGGTGCCTCTAAACACATGACAAGAAAGAAGACAACTCTGTCAAGACTTGAAGATAAGAACTCTCCCTAGAAGGTATCATTGGGAGATGACTATCAATATCCCATCAAAGTTATTGGTGAATCAAGATACAAGATTGACTCTGGGACCTCCATGAAGATGAAGGAAGTACTGTATGTACCAGGTTTGAAAAAGAACCTACTCTCCATCTGAACTCTAGATAAGAAAGGGTATTGAGTTGCTTTTATGGATGGACAAGTACTTATGTGGTCCAAAGGAAAGACACTTGAAGATGCTGTAGTCATTGGAGAAGAAGAAGGAGAACTGTACAAGCTCAAAGGACATCCAGAGACATCCCTTGTCCATGAGACTACCAGCTCAAGTGAACTGTGGCATAGGAGACTTGCTCACATCAATTACAAAGCATTGCCCTATGTGAGCAAGGTGGTAACATGGTTACCAGATCTGAAGATCAAACATGTGGAAACCTGCAAGGGATGTGCACAAGGAAATAACATCAAGAATTCCATTTCGAAAAGTGACACAAAAACTAAAGGTACATTGGAACTAATCCATTCTGATGTATGTGGTCCTATTCCCTCCATATCCTTGAGTGAATATGAGTACTATGTCACATTTATTGATGATTATTCAAGAAATACTTGGATATATTTCTTGAAAAATAAGAGTGAAGTGTTTAAGAAGTTCAAGGAATTCAAAGCCTTGATAGAGAACAACTCAGAAAAGAGAATCAAGACACTTAGATCAAATAATGGTGGGGAATACACTTCAAAAGAATTTGAAGCATTCTGTAAGGAGGCAGGAATCAAGAGGGAACTAACCACTCCCTATAATCCCCAACAAAATGGTGTCACAGAAAGAAAGAATAGAACTATCATGGAAGCAGTGAAGACCATGATTCATGACCAAGACCTCCCTATGCACCTATGGGATGAAGTTGCAAGAACAACCGCATATATGTGCAAAATATATTATCTCACAATGCTCTTGGATTCAATACTCCTGAAGAAATGTATACCGGAAAGAAACCTGAAGTAATCCATCTCGAGATATTTGGTTGTATACTATATGTACATATCCCGAAAGAGAAGAGGACCAACTTGGATCCTTATGGTAAGAAGTGAATATTTGTAGGATACTGTGAAGTCTCCAAAGCCTTCAGGATATACATTTTAGGATTCCATCATATCGAGATTTGTAGGGATTTAACATTCGACGAACAGACAACTCTTAAGAATTCTAGAAGGTGTCAGCTTAAAGAAGTACATGAAAAATATGTACCTCCCAGAAGGACAAAAGCCGAATCAATTCCTGAAATAGTAGCATCAGAAGATCATGACATGCCAGAGCCTTAGGAGACCCCTACTATGGATATTTCTTGAAAGAGAAAACCTGCTTGGGTAAGAGAAATCATACAAGAAGCAGAGAGATATGGAGCACCGGAAGGCTCCACAAGGACTAGCAAAATATCAAAGCTATATTCTAGTTATGTAGCTTTTGATGTGTGACCTTGTAGATCAAGAACCCAACAACTATGAGGAAGCTGCGCAGAAGAAAGAATGGGTTGAAGCAATGCCAAAAGAATACCAGTCAATCATGAAGAATGATGTTCCCAAACCAGAAAACAAGAGTGTGGTATCTTCGAAATGCATCTACAAGATAAAACATGCTGTGGATGGAAGTATTGAAAAGTACAAAGCAAGATTTGTGGCTAGAGGATTCTCTCAAAAAGAGGGGATCGATTATGAAGAAACATT
Source organism: Pseudotsuga menziesii (assembly GCA_001517045.1). Classification (NCBI taxonomy): domain Eukaryota; kingdom Viridiplantae; phylum Streptophyta; class Pinopsida; order Pinales; family Pinaceae; genus Pseudotsuga; species Pseudotsuga menziesii. Next base: position 71,572 of record LPNX010358548.1, on the reverse strand, counting down.
TGCTCCAATAGCAAGGTACACTTCCATTAGAACTATCATGGCACTTACTTCCATGATGAAATGGGACTTACACCAAATGGATGTAAAGAAAACCTTCTTTAATGGTGTGACTAAGGAAGAGGTTTACATTGAACAACCACAAGGATTTGAAGTCGAAGACATAGCGACTCATATATGCAAGTTGAAAAAAGCTCTGTATGGATTGAAGCAAGCTCCTAGAGCTTGGTATGGCAGAATATATAACTTCTTGACGAGCATGGGCTAAACCAAGACATGGTTGATCCTAATATTTATATGAAGATTATGGATGATGAACCAGTCATACTATTGTTGTATGTGGATGATCTATTTTTGTCTGGAAATGAGAAACAAATCAAGGATTGCAAGAAGAAGCTAGTTGAAGAATTCGATATGAAAGATCTTGGATTTATGCATTATTTCCTAGGGTTGGAAGTGTGGCAGAGCCCAGAAGGAATATTTTCGAATCAGGGAAAGTATGCAGTTGAAATCTTGAAAAGATTTGATATGTTGGATTGTAAAGCCATGGCCACACCCATGGACACCAACTTTAAGCTATTGTCTGATGAGACATCCGAGCTAGTGGACATGACTCACTATAGACAATTTTTTGGGTCATTATTGTATTTGACGAACACAAGGCCAGATACGTGCTTTGTTGTGAACACCTTGAGTCAGTATCTAGTTAAACCTAGACGGGTTCACTTGATAGCTGCAAAGCATGTGATGATGTACCTAAAAGGTACGGTTGATTTGGGCCTGTAGTATGGGAGAGATCATGACTACAAATTGTATAGATATACGGATTCAGATTGGGAAGGAAGCGCCGTAGACAGAAAGAGCACCTCAAGTGGATGTTATTGTTTGGGATCTGCCATGATCTCATGGTTTAGTAAGAAATAGTCCAGTGTTGCTCTCAGTACGACTGAAGCAGAGTACATTGCAGCTTGCTCTACTTATTGTGAAGCGATATGGCTTTGAAAGCTGATGTCAGGATTATTTGACATGGAGTTGGACACCACAGTAATTCTCTGTGAAAACTAGAGTTGTATAAAGATGACAGAGAATCCGGTATTCCATGACAAATTGAAGCATATAGAAATCCGATATTTTTATATAAGGGATATGGTACAAAAGGGAGCTATCAAGCCAGTATGTAAGTACCGATGAGCAAGTTGTTGATGTACTGACCAAGCCTTTATCTCGATTGAAGTTTGAATAATTTTGTGACAAGCTTGGTGTAGTTCGAAAGGAATTTTCTCGCAAGGAGGAATGGTGATGGGACTACAGATGATGAAAAGATGGACCTTCTTTGAAAATGAAGATCAGGTCGAAGACATGAACCCTCCTCGGAGAAAGTGGGAGTAGGTTGATAATATGGTACTTCCCAGGAAAGGGGGAGTAATGATGAGACTGACATCAATGATGGATGACATTGGTGATGATGGTTTGACATTTATTTGTGGACGATAATATCCTCTCTTGAGGATTGGAATGTATAACACTCTGTGCATGTGAGTGGTACTTACTAAGGATGAACCTGTAGATGTTACTCTCATGGAGAGTACCCACATTCATTTGTGGATATCATAGAATAAGACTCGCTTGGGAGTGGTCCTAACCTCAGTGGTATGGATGCTCTACGATGAGTCCTCACGGACGACATGACTAACATTTTGTATACAGTTAAGATCTGCTCTGTAGACTATACTCTTGTATGGAGAGTATGCCTACATTCATATTTAGATGCCATAGAATAAAACTCGCTTGGGAGTGGTCCTAACCTTAGTGGTATGGATGCTCTATGATGAGTCCTCACGGACGCCGTAGTATAACACTCACTTGGGAGTGGTCCTAACCTCAGTGGTATGGATGTTATACGATGAGGGTCAACATTTTGTATGCGGTCAAGATCTGCTCTGCAGATAATACTCTTACATGGTAGAGTATACCTACACGTGAGTGTAGATACCGTAGTATAACACTCATTTGGGAGTGGTCCTAACCTTAGTGGTATGGATGGTCTACAATGAGTCCTCACAGACGATGGGGCCGGCACTGGGTGTGGTCAAGATCTACATTTAGTTGTAGACGATTAAGTTGATCGATTTCATGGATCATGCTGATGAAGGATTGCATCGTCCTTGGACTCAGGTCCTAAAGTGATAGAGATTGATCATCCCGCAAATATATCATTGTACTGTAGGTAGCGTGGTGACAAAGGATCAAGTAAATCAAAATACAACAAAAAAGGGTCAAGTATATCAAAGTACAGCTACAAAGGATCAAAAGAATTGAAGTATAGCTGCAAATGATTGAAAGGATCGAAGTACTGCTACAAAAGGGTTGAAAAGATCGAAGTGCTGCCACAAAGGGTCAAGAATATTAGAAGGCTACTATAGAAGATCAAAGTGTTGCTGTAAAGGATCGAGAAGATCGAAGTGCTACTACAAAGGATCGAGAAGATCGAAGTGCTGCTGCAAAGGATCAAGAAGATCGAAGTGCTGCTGCAAACGATCAAAGTATTGCAAGGTATCTAAAAGATCGAAGTGATGTTACGAAGGATCAAAATATCAAAGCGTTGCTGCAAGAGGATCAAGTGATCATGTCATGCAAAAGATGAAGAGTAACTGTTACAGTTACTGATTGTGAAAACTTCCTGTGACGTATAGATGTATTACCTCAATATACTGTTGTAATTACTGTCTCTTTGTTCTCCTATAGGTCTGTGATGATGTTGTCCGTAGAATAACCTTCTCGTTAAGGGGGAGTGTTGAAATATTGTAACTTCAAAGAATATTCTAAATGTATTTTACTGATGTAACCTAAGGGAGATGTTATTATTCCTCCGGCGGGGTGTTACTATTGTATTTGGTCATCATAGAGTCATGACGTAAAGCCTCCACTTGTGTTAGGTCTTTAGTACCCTAATAAATAATATATTATACTGTTTTGAGTCTTCCTAGGTGAAGTCGACCTAGACAGTTTAGTGGGGCCGACTCGTCTAGGGTAAAATTCAGTTGGCTCATTGTGTATAAATAGAGGAGCCGTGGTTGTTACTTGAACATACTGATGTAACCTAAGGGAGATGTTATTATTCCTCCGGTGGGGTGTTACTATTGTATTTGGTCATCATAGAGTCATGACGTAAAGCCTCCACTTGTGTTAGGTCTTTAGTACCCTAATAAATAATATATTATACTGTTTTGAGTCTTCCTAGGTGAAGTCGACCTAGACAGTTTAGTGGGGCCGACTTGTCTAGGGTAAAATTCAGTTGGATCATTGTGTATAAATAGAGGAGCCGTGGTTGTTATTTGAACACAAACTCACTCACTTGAGTAACGCATAGGAGAGAGAGAGAGACCGAAAAAAAGGAGAACACCTATTTTTGGGGTTGTCTTTTATACATCTTATACAGAGGAAGTTTTGTTGGGTTTTCTTCCCCTTGAGGGTTTCCTGGGATAAATGTCGTGTCTATCTTGTGATTGTGTTTCTATCAGTGATTCTGGATATGTTGCTGCTTTGATTTTGAATTAACACTATTGAATCTAGTCTAGCATATTGAAATCTTAACACCAGGGATGAATTGCCTTGGGAGATTCAAAATTACATTTTAATAATACTTTTATGGGTACTATTGACCCGAATTACAAATTAGGTTTTACCTCAAGAATTTACATGGCCAATTACGTCAATGACATCCCTAATCGGAGGAAAAACATCTCTAAAAGGAGAAATAATAATAAATACAAAATAAAATATTTTATGCAGTTACATTTCTTTAACACCCCCACTTAACAAGGAAGGTATTCTATAACAAAACAATATATCTGTACAAATGACTGGTAAGTATATACGTCATAGGAAGCTTTCACAACTACATCATCATCATCATCATCATCCATGAATATCATCATCACAGAGCATCACATATCGACATATCATCACGAGCATCACATCTCGACACATCATCATAAGCATCACATCTCGACATATCATCATGAGCATCACATCTTGTCGCAACATCATGAGTATAAAATCTCGTTGCATCATCATGAGCATCACATCACATCCCATCATCTCAGGTATCCTCATCCTAAGCATCACCTGCAATGCTACACAAACACAACACAACATTGCAAATTAATGAAAAATTACCCACAACATCAAGAATGTTGGAATCTCATCGTTCACAAATGAATGTAGGACCACAACATCCATAAATGAATGTAGGAACACAACGTCCACAAATGAATTCCATACCACAACGATATATATAGGCATTCGATTCTGAATTGCCATCACATCTATACTGACCTTCCATCTCATCATCAATAATAATCTTATCATCACTCCTTCTTTCCAAGGAGGTCCTTTCAGACTATACCAAGCTTGTCTCTAAAATATTCAAACTTCACATGAGATAGAGGCTTAATTAACACATCTGCAACTTGTTCCTCTGTAGGAACATACTTGAGCTTTATGGCTCCTCTTTGCACCATATCTTGGATGTAATGGTACTTTTTCTGTAAATTCTTTGACTTATCATGGAACAACGGGTTCTCTATTAACTTGAAGCAACTCTGGTTGTCCCAATAATTATCAGTTGCATCCATATAAGTATTAAACAATCCTATTAATCATTTGCAAAGCCATACTGCTTCACTACAGGTTGAACATGCTGCAATGTAATCATCCTCTACTGTATTAAGCGCAACATTGATATGCTTTCTACTAAGCCATGAGATCACACCTGATGCCAAACTAAAACAACATCTTGAAGTTCTCTTTTTGTCTTCAATGCTTCCTGCCCAATTTGAATTACTGTAGCCACATAATCTAAACTCACGATCAACTGCATATGTGAGGCCGCAATCCAATGTACCCTTTAGGTACCTCATCACATGTTTTGCTACAACTAGGTGAACATGTCTAGGTTCCACCATATAATGACTTACCAGGTTTACGACAAAACATATATCTGGTCAGGTTGGATCTGATACCATGTTAGGTTTTCCTCTTCTTATATGTTATGTCAAAACAAATGATCACTGAAAGAACAACAAGCTCAACATAAAAGAGAACACACAGATTTATCCAGGGAAACCCTTGTGGGGAAGAAAACCCAACAAAACTTCCACGATATAGACTTTAACCAAGTATAGTGTAAGACCCAAGAAATAAGACTGTACAACTTCCTTCACTTTAGATGGATTGTTTTTCCTCTATCTAGCGAACTTGCTTGAGTTCTCTGTGTGTCCAAATGAGGGAGGAACCTCCCATATTTATACTGATAAGTGAAGAGGCCTAATAACCCAACAGGGCCAACTTCTCCTCCCAATCAAGGTCGACTTTCCTTGGGAGAATCAAAATTACATTATAATAATACTTTTATGGGTACTACTGACCCGACTTACAACGGAGGTTTTACCTCAAGACTTTACATGACCAATTACACCAATGACATCCCTAATATGAGGAACAACATCTCTGAAAGGGGAAATAATAATAATGATACAAAATAGAATATATTCCACAATTACATTTCTTTAACAACTCTTTCTTTATAATTTTATGTTATTTTGGGAATTTGGTGCTTAATAATTAATTAACATCTCCTATATTCTTGAATGTGATATGAAATGTGAGTAGAGGTGTTCTATCATAGACATGTCAAGGGTTATGTCCCAATATCATAGAAAATAGGTAATTGGAAATGCCTTAGGAAGGCCATTTACAGAAAAGAGAAATTATCATGGGAAGACCAGGGAAACTCAATGTATCACTTAGCTATGATCTATGTCAAGGTACATTGAAAAAGATGTAATCGCACACTATCATCCATTAATGATTTAAATGAACACAAATATAAAGGTCATCACATGGTTAAATGGGTCCTTCCTAGCCTTTCCCTGAAACTTAGGAATATTTGAAGTTAGCTTTGTTATGACGATAAGCCATGCATGATTATGGCTAAGTAGTTAATTCGTAAAGTGAGACAAGTTGGGAAAAATTAGAGTTCTAAAAAATGAAAATAGGATAGAAGCAATGGAATTAAGGGTTCCAGATGAAGGAACTGACATCCCACCATATAATGTGTTATCACTCATGTCATTTTCCCCTAGGAAGCCTTTGCTAATAAGGACATATCATATGTTCATTTGATGGTTGGCACTTGAAGGGAAACTCCCACCAAAAGTAAAACCCATGATAAGTACAACTACATTGCCTATATGGATACCAAATATAAGTACGGGCCCACTTCCTATATGAAATCCAAATCTAGAGTCCAAAATTGGGCACATGAGATACCACCATTGACAAATCAACACTAGGAAAACCATAGGAAGGAATACTCATGTTGACTGGTGGCATCTTGAAAGAAGGATTGCCTTTATTATGAGAAATACTATTAGTCCACATCACAATGGGGACACTAGTTCCCATCGCTAAAACACAATATTAGTGAGGTTGGAACCTCCTAACACTTGATGGAATATTAACACCTTACATCCCTAACTAAAAACTATGGAAAAAGGAAAAGGGATCTCGAAGTGGAAGTTCACCACTTGATTAAGGATCTTCTAAGCTAGTCAAAGGAGGATTAAAATTAGTTGAAGAAGTGTTTTTCATCAATTCAACCTCTAGAGGTCCAAACTCTTATTTAATAGGAGGGTAAACCTATCTTATTTCTACAATGTGTATGTTGAGACCTCATAAAAAAATATTCCTCTAACAATATGTATTTGAAACCTGGTTGATCATATTCTTCTCTAACAAGACTCTTGAGAGTAGTATATGTCTTGTCCTCTAACTCATAATGAGGATCATTAGGAATGTACATCCTCTGTCTTAATGAAGGAAATTATGTGATCTCAAGAGTAGCACCTCCAATCCTTCTGGATCATCATGGTGTAGGTCCAATCACTCTGAATTTTAAAGTTCAAGCAAAAATTTAGAAGAAAACAACAATCAAACTTAAGGCCAACTAGACACAATCATGAAAAGTCACTCCCCTAAAAATATAAAAGCAAGCAATAAAATACTTACTCAAAAATTAAACCAAGGTATATGATGTCTTGATTTGAATCACTGAAGAGCTAGAGAGACAACCTTTTGAATACTAACCAAGGATGATGAGGGCCCAAGTCCAATCAACAAACGTATAGGGAACAATTATAGTAACTTTTTATGAATTAAACACCAAGTTGTGATCTCCCTCATCAAGATAGGAAACCTCCAAAGGATTTGAGTTCTAGATATACTATCTATTCCAAGTAACACAATCAATTCCCACTTATAGTCATGGCATCATGAAGCTATGAATGGTCACTAAGAATTCCACTTCACAATTGGAAGCCAAGGGGAATAGTCGTGAGTCAATATTTTGTGTTGGGTACGAGATATGGGTCAAGTCCTATAGCTAAAACTTCAAAAAAAAAGAGTGTCACTCCAAGTAACATGGAAACATATCTTAAAGCCCCCGACATCGAATCTACCCACAGATCCAAACACAAGGAGATAAATTACAATCTTAACACTTGAACTATCTTGACCTAGTGCTTGGTTGACACCTATGTGAAATGTGCTTTCCCATTAAGTATTTTTCATTACTAACATATTTTATCACTCTTTATTTAGTTCTACTTTCATTTTGGTAGCTTTGGAAAATTTACTTTCCAACCAATGCCAAGGCTCAAAACCTAAGTTATACTAATTTTTCAAAAAAAATATAGTTCTAAATTATATTGTTTTTAGTAGCTGGCTAAGTAGTAACCCTGCATAGTGAAATTTTGATGATGTTTTTGGATTCAAAACGACTACAAATAAGTAAAAATATTAAAGCTTAACTTTTAATGAACTTTGCTAACTTTTTTTCCGAAAATATTAAAGCTTAACTTTTAATGAACTTTGCTAACTTTTTTTCCGAATGGTTATTATTATTTTTTACCACTTTTAACTTTTGATGAACTCTGTTTACTTTGTTTTTTTCTTAATTATTTTGACAAATTATTTAGTTTATGAATGACGTTCTAATTTGCATGAAATACAACATTGGGATAAATTTATGAATAGCAGAGTATGTGAGAGAATTTTAAGAAAATATGTCATAATTAATGGAATTGTTTGGACCGTATCATGTCTGACGTGAGAGATCATTTCGAAGTACGTGCGAGTCATTGTAACGAATACGATGCAATTTCCATCGCAAAACATAATCCTCCTGTACCTTCCCTTCATTGAATGCCCAAAACATTATCTCACCGGTTACCAGAGATGATGCATGCGAAATTCACAATTCATCATTAGCGTTTTCTCACATATCCACTGGTTTTGGTTTTGGCAGCACATATTCACTGGCTTTGGCAGCACTGCTTATTTCCAAAGCGGCCGTTAAATCCCACAGGGATCTCCAAAACCTGGTGCGTGCGTGAAGCCGGGAGAATTCTAAGTTCGAGCCATGAAATTTGTACGTGGAATGGAAGCCGGAATTGTGAATTTGAGAGGAACCCATATCATCCATTGGGCAAAGTTCATGAAGCTCAGATCTCTTAGCTTCGATTGAGTAGTGAGTATTGGACCACTGTTTTACAAAACCATCCATGCAGGCACGGTAAATAGCTCTAAGCACGGAAAGAGGACCTTACTGAATGCGCGTATGTAATATATTGGAATATAACTGGTTTGAAAACCGGGAAAGAGAAACAGGCCTTACCAGAAAATCTCACCTTTTGATAGATTAGGTAAGTCTTCTCTGTAGCAAGGAAAGTGTTTCTGAATACTCCAGAAATTTCCAGGAGGTAATTCTTCTTCACAGTTTATGCATTTTCAGACTTCACTAATGATTATTAAACTTGTTTTGGTCCAATGTAAATATAAATTAATCCCTGTGGCAGCCTTAAATAGAAATGAATTTTGATATTACATATAAATTAATCCAACAGCCTAGAAATGAATTTTGAAATTTTACATAAATTAATCCTTATGGCAGCCTTAGATAGAAATGAATTTTGATGTTTTATAGTGTAGCAGCCTAGCATAAAATTGAATTTTGATATTTTATAGTGTAGCAGTCTTAAATAGAAATGATTTATGATGTTGAAACCATAGTTATCAAAATCTGTTGAAATTCCAAAATTTAATAAGTTTGATGAACTATTTGATCTGATTCTATCATTTTATATAAATTAATCCCTGTGGCAGCCTTAGATAGAAATGAATTTTGATATTTTACAGTGTAGCAGCCTTGAATAAAAATGAATTTTGATATTTTACAGTGTAACAGTCTTAAATAGAAATGAATTCTGCTGTTGAAACCATAGGTACCAAATTCTGTTAAAATTCCAAAATTTGATAAGTTTGATGAACTATTTGATCTGATTCTATGATTTTATATAAATTAATCCCTGTGGCAGCCCTGAGATAGAAATGAATTTTGATATTTTACAGTGTAGCAGCCTTGAATAAAAATGATTTTTTTATATTTCATAGTGTAGCAGTCTTAAGTGGAAATGAATTCTGATGTTGAAACTATACCAAATTCTGTTGAAATTCCAAAATTTGATAAGTTTGATGAATTATTTGATCTGATTCTATGATTTTATTAGCTGTAGTAGGGCAGTTGGATGGAGAAGGTAAAGTGTATTCCTCTTATGCTAGGAATGAACTAGATCATTTTTTTTAAGGACATTGATATAATTCAAGTTTTTGGTGACGTTGCATTGATTTTAAACTGTAGAACTTTAAGGAACATTTTTTTTGAGACTTATATATGAAGAATTAACTAGATCATTGTTTTTTTAAGGACATTGATAGAATTCAAGCGTTTGGTGACGTTGCATTGATTTTAAACTGGATGAAGAATAGTAGAACTTTAAGGAACATTTTTTTTGAGACTTATATATGAAGAATTGGTGAGAATTGCAATTGGTTTTCAGAAATCAGTTATCAACATCTTTATATAAAGAAAAACATCATTACAGATCAGCTTTCAAAAAATGGGAAAAAAACATCATTACAAATCAGCTTTCAAAAAATGGGCTCAACTAAAAAGTATTAAGCAGAAATGAGAATGCCAGAGAGATCTCATCATGGAAGATGATCGTGGACCTATTATTTACAAATCTCATCCAAAGCCACAGCCACAGATGAACATCAAAGTCAATCATATAAACTGTGGCTTTCTTCCTTTTATCTGATCTGATTTTGTGTGTAAATGAAAAATGGTTTTGGCCCTTTCCTTCACAGGAAGTATTATGAGCTTCTGGAATGATGCTGGTCATTCCTGTTTTGATGAGACTCCTACTCTTGAGAATTTGGCTAAATGTAGACTGAAATAGAAAAGTTCCCATGTGAATTGGAAATATATATTAGTGTTGTATAGAATGTTCCTAAATACATAGATAGTTTTGAGAGGTTTAATAGGTTTTAAAGACTGATTTGTTTATATAAATGAATTGCCATTATTTACTTGGAAAAAAAGAATGAAATAAATCGTACTTAAATTTCAACTTAGTGCAGTTTTAGCAATATATGGTAGATTCCTCTTTACCCAGAATGACAATGAATGTTATTTTCCCAGATAACATTCATAGAAGTAATTCCCAAACCCCTTAACTCATTGTATGAATATATCCCGATCTACACACAGACCCAGACCCTGACCCTGACCCTGACCCTGTATGTTTGCCTCGCTACAAAGCACACAGACTGTGTATTCTTGCCAACCTCTCATCCCTCACGGAATTGTTTACACTTTAAGCTACCGCAAATATAAAGCAGACTATGTATGTATGCTCGGCATTGTTTACAGGCTGGGTATGTTTGCCCCAATCTACAAAGCACACAGACGGTGTATGCTACCCCACCTCCCATCCATCACGGGATTGTTTACACTTTACACCACCGCAAATATAAAACAGACTGTGTATGCTCGGGATTGTTAACACTTACAATACCGCAAATGTAAAAACAAAAACAGAAAACGGATCCCGGTTGCCTGGTCAGCGACAACTCGCTTCCGGAGTGGAGGAAAGACATAGATGTGGGCCACTCAAAATCTTCCAGAGAGAGTGGGCCAATGGCAGGCTGACAAATTGGGCGGAGAGAGTGGGCCAACCGGAAGATGACATGGCGGAGAGACTGGGCCGACCAGAAGATGACACATAGCGGAGAGACCCGGCGAACCAGAAGATGACACATGGCAGAGAGATCGGGCAAACCAGAAGATGACACATGGCGGAGAGACTGAGCGAATGGCAGGTTGACACATGGCGGAGAGAGTGGGCAACCAGAAGATGACACGTGGCAGAGAGAGAGTGGGCGAATGGCAGGTTGACACATGGCGGAGAGAGAGTGGGCGAATGGCAGGTTGACACATGGCGGAGAGAGAGTGGGCGAATGGCAGGTTGACACATGGCGGAGAGAGTGGGGCAACCAGAAGATGACACATGGCGGAGAGAGTGGGGCAACCAGAAGATGACACATGGCAGAGAGAGAGTGGGCGAATGGCAGGTTGACACATGGCGGAGAGAGACTGGGCGAATGGCAGGTTGACACATGGCGGAGAGAGTGGGGCAACCAGAAGATGACACATGGCGGAGAGACTGGGCAAATGGCAGGTTGAAACATGGCGGAGAGACTGGGTGAATGGCAGGTTGACACATGGCGGAGAGAGAATGGATGAATGGCAGGTTGACACATGGCAGAGAGACTGAGCGAATGGCAAGTTGACACATGGCAGAGAGGGGGCAACCAGAAGATGACACATGGCGGAGAGAGACTGAGCGAATGGCAGGTTGACACATGGCGGAGAGAGACTGGGCGAATGGCAGGTTGACACATGGCAGAGAGGGCAACCAGAAGATGACACATGGCGGAGAGAGACTGGGCGAATGGCAGGTTGACACATGGCGGAGAGAGACTGGGCGAATGGCAAGTTGACACATGGCGGAGAGAGACTGGGCCAACCAGAAGATGACACATGGTGGAGAGACTGGGCGAATGGCAGGTTGACACATGGCGGAGAGAGACTGGGCGAATGGCAGGTTGACACATGGCGGAGAGAGACTGGGCCAACCAGAAGATGACACATGGTGGAGAGACTGGGCCAACCAGAAGATGACACATGGCGGAGAGACTGGGCGAATGGCAGGTTGACACATGGCGCAGAGAGATTGGGGCAACCAGAAGATGACACATGGCGCAGAGAGAGTGGGGCAACCAGACGATGACACATGGCGGAGAGACTGGGCGAATGGCAGGTTGACACATGGCGGAGAGAGACTGGCGAATGGCAGGTTGACACATGGCGGAGAGAGTGGGCCAACCAGAAGATGACACATGGCGGAGAGAGACTGGGCGAATGGCAGGTTGACACATGGTGAAGAGAGTGCGGCAACCAGAAGATGACACATGGCGGAGAGAGTGGGGGAATGGTAGGTTGACACATGGCGGAGAGACTGGGCCAACCAGAAGATGACACATGGAGGAGAGAAACTGGGCGAATGGTAGGTTGACACATGGCGAAGAGAGTGGGGCAACCAAAAAGATGACACATGGCGTATTGAGAATTGTGTCCAACAGAGGAGGACACATGGCACACCGAGTGCACTAACGTGGCTGACAGAGTTGACGGAGTTGTGTATTTCAAAACATTGATTCTTTGTTTTATAAAGTAGTTTGATGTAAGTTGCTTTTTAGATGTGGGATAAGTTGATAACAGGGTCCATTTTTGGGAGCGAGTGGAACCAGAGTTTTTTTTATTGCTTGGCAGTCATCAACACAGCGCGATGCAAGACTGGAAATGTGCTATTGCTTTGCCCTTTCTTTGCAGATGGGGAAGGGTCTTCCATTACTCCAGCGCTTCGCAATACCGAATTCTTTGCCGTTTCATTCAGGGTTATGTATTTTCAAACATAATAATTGAATATTTAACATCTTTTATTGGAATTTCATAGAAATTATAGTCCTATGACAGGCTTGAATGAAATGAATATGGAACTTGTTTTGTCGGAATTCTAGTAGAACTTGCCGCCAATAGCTGCTTGAATAAAAAAAGTTTCTAAACCTGTGTTTCTTGGAAATAAAAACCAAGGTTGGTCTGTTCAAAGTTCAAACCTCTGTTACTTGAAAATAAAAATTAATATGAAAATGAAATGAAATCTGCACATGCAATTTGAAAGAAGTAGTTTTATTATGACACTGGGCAACAATATGGTAAACCTACCGATGCACCAAGAAGTCAGTCACAAACACTTGAATTTGAAATTTTAACATAATTTATATTTAAATTGTCTACACATGCATTTCAATTTAAGAGTTAAAAATGGATTAGATTGGTAAATGTATAAAGCAACACGGTAAGCATTCGTTCATTCTTTCCAAATTGATACAGATTGAAATAACTGGGATTAGTTCACTAATGTGACTTACAACTCTCTGCCGGAAGTTTTCAAAGTCAGATGCCATCTCCATTTACTTCTGAGTGTCTCTCACAATCTTGGCAATTAGAGATGGAAGGAATTTTACCATTTTTTTTATTAGTCTTTTTACGATTTTTTCATCTCCAGTGATATTATTTGTCCAACTTATAGATTGCACACATCATTGAAAAGTTATTAGATGTTGAGCTGCAGTAATGTGGAAATCATATTCACAATTGTTATTATTATAGGAGAGTCCTGCATTTCAATAGTTGCTATTATAGTTATACTCATTTTTTTTTTTCACTTGGCAGCCTACCTTGTGTGTATTGTTCTTTGGGAAATCGAATTTTCAGAGGCGCGTTGCATTTGGAATGGGGAAGTCAAACCCAGTGAATGCATTCGTCCTTCGTTTTAGACCACATGACCCACAAAGAAAGCTCAATCAAGTCCAGTTGACACATCTAATTTCGACGGAGATAATGTAGATGCAAATTACAAGTCAGGTTACAACATTGAAAACGCCAGATAATGTAAATGCAACAAAAAGTCTATCATGATGATTAATGTTCACTGAGATCACTCTGGTTTATTTAAAATGAACATGCATTACTCGTCGCTGGCTAGAATCACTTTGATGTCCGGTTCCATTCTTTCCAAGAGTTGGAGCAGGATAGATCTCTGGGTCGCATCCATTGGCACATTGGCACAAGTGATGGAACCAATACGATGCCACGGGACCTCTAACTGACGCATTAATACTGAGTTTATCTGTCATTGGGTAGACCCTTTGAATTATCTTCGTTGGTTTATTTATTTCGACGTTCCTCTTTAATGCTTGAAAATGAAGTCCCGAGGGCTTAACCGAGGCAGGAGGGAGAGGATCATTCTAGGAATTATTTATATGCTATGTAGATTAAAATGAAAGATGTATTACTGTTATTTTGTGAGATTGTCTTAAGTGCTCAAAACTCTTTCTTTGACCTAGTTATTTTATATTCATAAATCAGTGGCTGATTGCTGATATCTCCATTCCATAAAAGTGATCTAGACAAACTGGATATTTGTTGTTTCTTCAAATTTATATGCTTTATATTTGATAGATTTTTTGAGATTCGCTGTGAACCAGAAGATGGGTGGCGATTTATCTTGATGACAACTAAGTTTATATATGCATTTGACATGGATGATTTCTTTCATGGGTCTTAAATTGAGGTGGTGATTTAGCTTGTAATTACTAAAAGATATGTGCCCTTGGTAATAGAAAGGACCTAACTAGGATTATATATTATAGAAAATATAATAAGTTTAATTAGAATTTTAATATTGAAAACACTATTAATGGAGAATGGGGAGTTTATTTTGGTTTCGAAAACAACTACAAATCAATATATCGAATTATAAGGAACTCAAACTACTTCATTTAATTTATCCAAGGGTCTAGTTTGTACTTTTCAAGTCAATATGTAGCTAATTTGTACATGTTGAGAAAATTCATTAACATTTTAGAAACACTCATATAAATCAAACTTTCACAAACATGAGAATGATCAAAGAAAATAATGTTAAAAAGGAAACTAAACTGACCGAAAAGATAATGAAACCACAAGTTAGACTTCCACCTCATATAAATTCTTATAACCATTACTAGTGGTCACATCCAGTTATTTGTACTCTACCATCCTTAATGCACCATGTATCGACTTCAAATCCATACAACAAATCACCCACCTCCATGAGAAATTATTCATATGGCAATCCCTCTAGCGTTAAACACTATAATGTGGGGAAACCCCATATATCATATTACTCTCTTGATCCTTCATGCACATGCTTACATGTAGGAATGTGTATCTTCTACTCGGTTTCTCTTCATGTAGCCCATATTCATGGCTCCATGTGTAGCAGTGTGTGGCAATGCTGCTACCACATATGTGGCTCCTCTAGTTCATAACCCTCATTATCCATTTCTTAGCACTCCATTAGGACCTCTATACCATCAACATGCTCATTCTCCCACCTTTCTGCAAGGGCATGTCTATGCTAAGAAAAACACATCCATTCATATTGTACCCTACAATCCAAATGCGCATAATAATCCAAATAATATATAAGAAGAATAAATGAAACAACAAAAACCAAGAAGGTGGACGCCAATCCCCAAATTCTCTTGGCAATACTAGAGGAAATCCTAACCCTACAAACAAGGATCCTTTCCAAACCCACTAAGTAGAACATGATCCCCTAGCTATAGATTAATAATCCATGATCCTTTTGTGGAGTTTCCAAAAATGGTAAATAGTTTTCTTAAACCATCCATTGAGGAACTAAGAATATCTCTAAGCACGAGAAAGATGACCTTACCAAATGCGTGCACATAATATATTGGAATGTAACTGATTTGATAACCGGGAAAGAGGAACTGGCCTTACCCAAAAAATTGACCTTTTAATTGATTAGGTAAGTATGAGAACGAATCCCTTATGTGTGAGATCAACCCGTCAACTATTCATGGCCCCATGTGTAGTGGTGCTATGTGTGGAAATGCTTCTACCACATATGTGGCTCCTCTAGTTCCTAACCCTCATTACCCATTTCTTGGCCCTCCATTAAGATCTTTGTCCCATCAACATGCTCATCCTCCCTCCATTCTGCAAGGGCATGTTTATGCTAAGAAGAACACATCCACTCATATTATACCCTACAATCCAAATGTGCACAATAATCCTAATATTATATAAGAAGAATAAATGAAAAAACCAAAACTAGAAAGGTGGAGGCCAACCCCCAAACGCTCCTGACAATACTAGAGGAAATCCCAACCCTACAAATTTAGATACTACCAAACCCACTAAATAGAACAAGAACCCCTAGTGAAAGATTAATCATCCATGATCCTTTTGTGGAGTCTCTGAAAATTGTATCATCATTGTTTGGATCTCGCTAGAGCTCACCAACTATGGGACGAGGTTACTAAAAAGTTTTAGGATGCTAATGCTTCTCAAGGCCAAAGTAATGTTCTGTATCATCATCCTACCATGTCAGAAATGATGCTACTATAAAACCTCTTTCCACCACAAGGGGAAGTCATAGCAAAACCAATGATGTCCCACCCAAATCAAACGTCTACGTCAAACATCCCTTCTACGTAGACTCGACGTAATCTATGTGGCATGCAAGCTAAACTTGTCAATTCCAACAAGAATAATGATTTACCTTTACCAAAAGGGCCATTATATCTACTAGGACATAATGCAAGTCTACCTTGGAAGTTCTCAAGAACTATTTTGTGCAATGCAAGTCTCTTTTATGTACATTAGGCACTATAGATTCTTTGATCCTCATCTAATAACCTTCAATTTAGATAATGTTTAAATGTATTCTCCAATATCCATCAAGGTTCATGTCAACATCAAGAACTTGATTATCCATCGATGTATCATTAATGAAGGAGCCTCCACTTTTCCATGTTGACGCATATTTGGAAGAAGCTTGTTTCCCCTGAGTTGATCTCATCTATCGCATTAGTTTAGTGTGTATGATGGTATACATTCTCGACTACAAGACCTTCTCCAAAATGTTCCCATCAAACTCACAAATAAGATAGTCCTAATACATATTGAGATTGTCGATTTCGAGTTGAATTATAACCTCCTCCTTGTCATAGCTACATGTCTGCTATGGAAGTGGTCACTTCCACTATGTTTATAATCAATATTTTCCCTCAGAAACATAAGAATATTGTGCATGATCAACTTACCTATCATGATCCCAAGGCTCCCTCTTATTCAAAGAATGGCTTACATGCGGCCAAGGGAAGTTTTAGACCAGTGAATGCATTCTTCCTTCGTTTTAGACCACATGACCCACAAAGAAAGCTCAATCAAGTCCAGTTGACACATCTAATTTCGACGGAGATAATGTAGATGCAAATTACAAGTCAGGTTACAACATTGAAAACACCAGATAATGTAGATGCAACATAAAGTCTGTGATGATGATTAATGTTCACTGAGATCACTCTGGTTTATTGAACCTTGAAATGAAATAAAAGAATTCACTAAATTAAAATGAACATGCATTACTCACCGCTGGCTAGAATCACTTTGATGTCCGGTTCCATTCTTTCCAAGAGTTGGAGCAGGATAGATCTCAGGGTCGCATCCATTGGCACAAGTGATGAACCAATACGATGCCACGGGACCTCTTACTGACGAGTTAATACTGAGTTTATCTGTCATTGGGTAGACCCTTTGAATTATCTTCATTGATTTATTTATTTCAACGTTTCTTTTTAATGCTTGAAAATGAGGTCCGAAGATCTCAACCGAGGCAAGAGGGAGAGGATCATTCTAAAAATTATTTATATGCTATGTAGATTAAAATGAAACATGTATTACTGTTATTTTGTGAGATTGTCTTAAGTGCTCAAAACTCTTTCTTTGACCTAATTATTTTATATTCATAAATCATTGGCTGATTGCCGATATCTCCATTCCACAAAAGTGATCTAGACAAACTGGATATTTGTTGTTTCTTCAAATTTATATGCTTTATATTTGATAGATTTTTTGAGATTCCCTGTGAAGCAGAAGATGGGTGGCAATTTATCTTGATGACAACTAAGTTTATATATGCATTTGACATGGATGATTTCTTTCATGGGTCTTAAATTGAGGTGGTGATTTAGCTTGTAATTACTAAAAGATATATGCCCTTAGTAATAGAAAGGACCTAACTTGGATTATATACTATAGAAAATATAATAAGTTTAATTAGAATTTTAATATTGAAAAAACTATTAATGGAGGATGGGGAGTTTATTTTGGTTTCGAAAACAACTACAAATCAATATATCGAATTATAAGGAACTCAAACTACTTCATTTAATTTATCCAAGGGTCTAGTTTGTACTTTTCAGGTCAATATGCAGCTAATTTGTACATGTTGAGAAAATTCATTAACATTTTAGAAACACTCATATAAATCAAACTTTCACAAACATGAGAATGATCAAAGAAAATAATGTTAAAAGGAAACTAAACTGACTGAAAAGATAATGAAACCACAAGTTAGACTTCCACCTCATATAAATTCTTATAACCATTACGAGTGGTCACATCCAGTTATTTGTACTCTACCATCCTTAATGCGCCATGTATCGACTTCAAATCCATACAACAAATCACCCACCTCCATGAGAAATTATTCATATGGCAATCCCTCTAGTGTTAAACACTATAATGTGGGGAAACCCCATATATCATATTACTCTTTTGATCCTTCATGCACATGCTTACATGTAGGAATGCGTATCTTCTACTCGGTTTCTCTTCATGTCGCCCATATTCATGGCTCCATGTGTAGCAGTGTGTGGCAATGCTGCTACCACATATGTGGCTCCTCTAGTTCATAACCCTCATTACCCATTTCTTAGCACTCCATTAGGACCTCTATACAATCAACATGCTCATCCTCCCACCTTTTTGCAAGGACGTGTCTATGCTAAGAAAAACACATCCACTCATATTGTACCCTACAATCCAAATGTGCATAATAATCCAAATAATATATAAGAAGAATAAATGAAACAACCAAAACCAAGAAGGTGGACGCCAATCCCCAAATTCTCTTGGCAATACTAGAGGAAATCCTAACCCTACAAATAAGGATCCTACCAAACCCACGAAGTAGAACACGATCCCCTAGCTATAGATTAATAATCCATGATCCTTTTGTGGAGTTTCCAAAAATGGTAAATAGTTTTCTTAAACCATCCATTGAGGAACTAAGAATATCTCTAAGCACAAGAAAGACTACCTTACCAAATGCGTGCACATAATATATTGGAATGTAACTGATTTGATAACCGGGAAAGAGGAACTGGCCTTACCCGAAAAATTGACCTTTTAATTGATTAGGTAAGTTTGAGAACGACTCCCTTATGTGTGAGATCAACCCATCAACTATTCATGGCCCCATGTGTAGTGGTGCTATGTGTGGAAATGCTTCTACCACATATGTGGCTCCTCTAGTTCCTAACCCTCATTACCCATTTCTTGGCCCTCCATTAAGATCTTTGTCCCATCAACATGCTCATCCTCCCTCCATTTTGCAAGGGCATGTTTATGCTAAGAAGAACACATCCACTCATATTATACCCGACAATCCAAATGTGCACAATAACCCTAATATTATATAAGAAGAATAAATGAAAAAACCAAAACTAGAAAGGTGGAGGCCAACCCCCAAATGCTCCTGACAATACTAGAGGAAATCCCAACCCTATAAATTTAGATACTACCAAACCCACTAAATAGAACAAGAACCCCCAGTGAAAGATTAATCATCCATGATCCTTTTGTGGAGTCTCCGAAAATTGTATCATCATTGTTTGGATCTCGCTAGAGCTCACCAACTATGGGACGAGGTTACTAAAAAGTGTTAGGATGCTAATGCTTCTCAAGGCCAAAGTAATGTTCTGTATCATCATCCTACCATGTCAGAAATGATGCTACTATAAAACCTCTTTCCACCACAAGGGGAAGTCATAGAAAAACCAATGATGTCCCACCCAAATCAAACGTCTACGTTGGACAACCCTTCTACGTAGACTCGACGTAATCTATATGGCATGCAAGCTAAACTTGCCAATTCCAACAAGAATAATGATTTACCCTTACCAAAAGGGCCATTACATCTACTAGGACATAATGCAAGTCTACCTTGGAAGTTCTCAAGAACTATTTTGTGCAATGCAAGTCTCTTTTATGTACATTAGGCACTATAGATTCTTTGATCCTCATCTAATGACCTTCAATTTAGATAATGTTTAAATGTATTCTCCAATATCCATCGAGGTTCATGTCACCATCAAGAACTTGATTATCCATTGATGTATCATTAATGAAGGAGCCTCCACTTTTCCATGTTGACGCATATTTGGAAGAAGCTTGTTTCCCCTGAGTCGACCTCATCTATCGCGTCAGTTTAGTGTGTATGATGGTATAGATTCTCAACTACAAGACCTTCTCCAAAATGTTCCCATCAAACTCACCAATAAGATAGTCCTAATACATATTGAGATTGTCGATTCCGAGTTAAATTATAACCTCCTCCTTGTCATAGCTACATGTATGCTATGGGAGTGGTCGCTTCCACTATGTTTAGAATCAATATTTTCCCTCAGAAACATAAGAATGTTGTGTATGATCAACTTACCTATCATGATCCCAAGGCTCCCTTTTATTCAAAGAATGTCTTACATGTGGTCAAGGGAAGTTTATCAATGCCTTCATTTACTAGACTTAGTCTTGAAATATTCCAAGATGCCTCTTTGATAGAAACATTTTCAGGACCTATACCTTAAGAGGAGTTTTTAGAGTTATGTGTTATAACTGCTAAGAATGCTCCCACTTTACAACAAAGTTCACTAAATTGTACTCCTATTGCACAGCATTTGTGGGTGGAAATTGTTATCCATTAAGTACCATTCCTTTCCTCATGTAGAGATTGTTGGAACCCTTATGATGACTACTATTAACCCCTCAAGGCTTACTTTAGGCCTTCCCATTTGGTACCTAACCCCCAACACGCCCCTTAAGTAGTATTAAACTGTATTCATTTGGTTGGTACTTTTCATGCACCATGACCCATGGATATAAAAGAGATCACCCCTTCCACTCAACCTCCTCCCAAAATGAAGGTTGGGGTCAAAATCAAGAACATGGCAATTCAACCTAGTACCCCAAACACAAATATCATTTCCCCCTCTATAACACCTCACGAGGCACATTAGAGGAAATTTGGGGTCTAAAATGGGCCTTATAAGAAAACGCGCCAACAATAAATTTTGTGAGTTGGAATTCAAGAACCAATAGAATTTCAATAAAATGAGTCAACCATAATGGTTGAATTGACATATTTGTCATAAAAGAAAACTACTTTTTTTGTTTGTATTTTTGACATATCTCCCTATGTTTTTACTCAAATTTCGAGCGAGAGAGCTCGTTGGATGCGGAATTTAATTCTGCATCCAATGAGTACCCACACTGTATACTTTTGATGGACCCTCCTACCCCAAAAACAAGAAATACCTGAAAAAAATATGATGATGATGTCATCATCACGTTTTTTTCAGGTGTTTCTTGTTTTTGGGGTAGCGTGGACAAGTATATGGTAGATGGCATCGAGCATTTGCATTAGAGGAAATTTGAGGTCTAAAATGGGCCTCCTAAGGAAAATAATAAAATAATAGTTAAAATAATAAAATAATAGTTATTAATTTTGGAGGAAGAATGAAAAAAACTACTTTTTTGTTCGTATTTTCGACATATCTCCCTATGTTTTTACTCAAATTCTGAGCGGGAGAGCTCGTTGGATCTCTTTGATCTCTTCCTCCCGTTGAGCTCTTTAAAACGTGTCTTTCACTCTTTTCCATTTGCTCATTGGACACATTACACAGTAGCTCCAATTCTACCTCCCTTCCATTCTATTGTCAAAGAAGAAATCCCTTTGCAACTTTGACAACTTCCTCTCAAACAAGACTAGTTAAACCGTCGTCCTCCTTTCACCATAATTCATGCTCCACCAATTTTAAGCCAGAGGAAAAAGTGCAGCGAATTCTAACAATGCCATAGAGAAGTAGAAATTTATTTTGGAATGGTAGAACAAGCAATTTACCAAGAAACTCCACCACATCCACCATCGTATTTTAGCAATCGAGATACGATGCTAGAGTCAACTGATGCTAGAGTCAACCATTTTGCCAAAAGTGGTATACCTCCCTTAGTTACAAGCTGACATAAAACTGCTTGATTATGTATCTATAAAATCCGCTCCAACACTTGCAATTTGGAGGGAAAATGTACTTTTATTTCTCATTAAGAAGAAAAGGCACAAGCATATATGCCAACATAGGTATGATCCTCCAAGATAAAACAACAACCTCATTGTTTAATTCTTCTAGATTGATATGAAGATGCAAGCCATGTAATGAGCCTTGCTTGAAAGCCATGCATTTTAAGAGGAGGTCGGGCATTAGTCCTAGTTCAACCTATTGTGCAATATCTACATGCACTCCCAACAAATCTTTCACCTACTCCACAAATTCTCTTCTTGGAACTTCTAGCCTCATTGTTACATATCTCACCTCTAGCAAGTTTTATTTTCACCACGACATATCATTCCTTTGTCTTGTCAATGGCTCATGAACTGTTTATCATCACAATTAAAACCTCACCTTGGTCTTCAATTGCAAGGGAAATATATGGATTCTCTTCCCATCCTTGTTATGATGGTATACATGTTTTTTTCTTCCATCATAGATTGGGTTCTTGCAAACCTCATTGAACTTTCTAACAACAATTTACAAAACATCCATGGGAATGAATTGCAAAATATTTCATCTACGTATTCATCTATATGAAAAGACACTCTATGTTGATGTATTACCCTCACTTCATATTCTTTCTCGAATCAAAGCAACTTATATGGTTGGTGAGATCTTATCATGCTAGCCTCTACTTCTTTACCATTTTTATTGTAACCATATTCTCCTAACAACCATAATAAATTGTTGCTTTACAAAACTTATGTACATATTTTCAT
This sequence comes from Pseudotsuga menziesii, assembly GCA_001517045.1. NCBI lineage: Eukaryota > Viridiplantae > Streptophyta > Pinopsida > Pinales > Pinaceae > Pseudotsuga > Pseudotsuga menziesii. The sequence goes on along the minus strand of LPNX010358548.1, from coordinate 48,521 downwards.
TTTGTTCTATTATTATTATGACTATTAGCTCTTCCTTCAAACTCATCTCCTTGAGATAATTGGGTCCTATGTTTATTTTCCTTGCGCCATTCCTTTGTGGACATTCAAATTAGTTATGACCTTTATACACTACTATTCATATTGACTATAATTTAATTACAAATTTTTAACATAAAGATAATAAACATTAATCAAAATTTTAATTAAATCAAACCTTGATTTATTTTTATAGCTCATTTTTAATTATATTAAATAAAAATTACTTTTAAATAATTTTCAACTAGGTTTTAATTAAAAAAAACTAGGTCCTCTCCTCATTTCTTCCAAGCTGACATAGTCGTTTTGGAGTGCTTTGTTCTTATGGTTTACATGTATTATTAATAGGCCTCCCATGAGCAAAGTTCTCTCAAGAGTTTCCTAGATCTTTTCTCCAGACGATGGCTTATTCTATTTAGCCCGAAATGTCGAGTTAAACAATTTCATACAGGGTTCCACTCCACTCACAAACATGTTGACCTGTGAAAAAACCATAGAAAAACATTTTCTCATTTGCATCTTTTGAACTATCCATGACCTTAATGACTCAATTCTAGAAGTCTCACTGTCTTCAACATATTTTGTTTGTTCTCCACACACACCATCTTCTTTATGTGATGAGCTACCTCCTTTGTTCTTGCAAATGCATATTGGACTTGCATTGCAGACTAATTTCTCCTCAACCTTCAACACATTAGGATACACATCCTCTATAAAATGTATTTTATGCATACTAATCTCATCGTTCATAGTGAATTTCAAACCATTCACGTACCTCAACATTTATAAAGCCTCTCTTAACATCTAGCATCCATTAAAAAATTCTAAAACTCCATCTTGTTTTTTACCACTTCTCGCTAGGGCGACTGAGATATTTACAACTAGTCGTTGATTTACGATTCCACCTTTCCCGTAAACTGATATTTCGTGCATTTATGGAAACAACCATTTTCCAACCATAATCACACCAAAAAGACAAATAACTCCTCACTTTGGTGCTAAAAATGTCTAGAGGTGTCTATGTGCTTTGACCATCCTCCCTCATTCTAGGTGCATGTGTGCTTTGTAGGTCCCATTTCTTTTTTTTTGTGAATAGTTGTACTATGTGGGATGTGCTCCTTATTCATTTTATCAAAACATGTGCTTTGTGTGTCCCTTTCCTTTTGTGTTATGTGAATCCTCTGCTCACTGCATCTTTATGTTAAAAATTGTGTAATAAGATATAAGTTGTATATAACTATTTCACACTTATAACACTGTTGAAACATAATAAAAAAATGATGACCTACTCAATTCACTACAAGCACCAAATTTAAATCGACCAATGTCCCCTGTACAAGTTTCTCTCACTTTAGTATGACTCTCGATGTTAAAAAATAAAATGAAAGACAAAAACAAAGAGCTTAGTGATCTTACACTAGAACATGTAAGAACTGACAGATAGAAACCATGCATCTGTAATTTCATTCTCCAACCCAAAAGCTAACCGAGTTTTATAAAAGGGGAAAAACAAATTTTAACACTCACTCCAAATATTCAAGAGTTAAATTCCACATCTGAATCCATAACCATTGCCAAAATCCCTTATGAGGAAGCCAAAGGGCTTAAATTCACATCTCCGCCTCTAGAACAAACCAACGAGGAAACAAAGATTGGTATCCTTGCTTCCTTCTCAATTAGTTTTTATGTTGTGGAATGAAATGAGGCAGTTATGGAATGCTAGTCTGACTTAAACAACACTAATACCTACAAAAACAACTCCAGAACAATTATCTAGATCATAATTTTATATTTTATTGAAATCCATTAGGCCAAACTTTGTTTGAAACTTTCCTGAAGGGCAGGGGTCATCCTCATATGATAGTTGTATGCCATGAATCAAGTATCGAATTACTATGGAAGTATCAAATTATGAGGAATTCCAACTATTTTGTTTGATTTCTCCAAGGGGCTAGTTTGCACTTTCCATGTTAATATGCAGCAAATTTGTACATGCAGAATAAACTCATTTACATTTCAGAAATCAAACTCTCACAACTAGGAGGATGGTCCAAGCAACATTAAAGGCAACTAAATTGATTGGGTCAAGCCCATATAAGATAATTAAACCACGAGTTAAACTGCCATCCAATATAAAGCATGCAACCATTACAAGTGGTCTCATTTTGAATCTAAAAGCATGTAACCATTGCAAGTGGTCTCATTTTGAATAGTTGTATGCCATGAATAAAGTATCAAATTAGTACCAAGTTATGAAAAATTCCAACAATTTCATATCATTTCTTTGCACTTTTCAAATCAATATGAATTCATACATGTAGAGGAAACCCATTAACATTCAAGAAATCAAAGTCTCACAATCAGAAGGATAACACAACTAAATTGATTGGGTCAAGCTGATAAAAAATAATTAAACCACGAGTTAAACTACCTTGCAACATTTGGACAAAAACTCTACATAATTGTACAATTGTGACCTTGAGGAACAAAAATTCATTTAAAATTGCCTCTAGATTCTCCTTTATGAATCTATCTTGCACTTTTTTAATTCAAATCAAGAAAGCATCGGCCCATCAAAATTTAACCCTGCAAAAGCCAGCTCTTAAATAGGAGAATCAACACCCAGCCAAAACCTAAATTAAACAGATAAATGGAAATATACATTTCGGATAATCCGACATAGAAATTTAGTCAATTTCCAGGGTTCTTCCCTAGGTTGGTTTCACGAAGGAAACATTAGGGAAACTCGGAACAGATCTTTGCAATTTTTTCCATCGTTTAAAATTGGGTCACGTAAGAAATAGAAGTGCCGTATTCTTGGCCCAAGCTGCACATCAGTCTAGAAAGCATGCTCGATCTCTGTTCATTGCTGAGACAAGTACAGGTTGCAATATTAGGACAAAAGCTCTATAATTGTGACCTTAAGGACCAAAATTTCATTTAAAATTGCCTTATATTCTCCTTTATGTCTATAATGCACTTTTTAATTCAAATCAAGAAAACATTGTCCCGTCATAATTTAACTCTCCTTTGCAGCTAGCACTTAAATAGGCTAGTCAGTATATTGGAGAATCAACACCAGCCAAAACCTAAATTATACAGATAAATGCAATTAATTGGGAGTTGCTTCATTCATTAAGAAACAAATTGAACATTTTTTCTACATAAAAAATCATATTTTTATTTCCATAAAATAAATGAAAATACATTTATTAGAGTTCCAAAAACAGGTATCTCAAGAGCCATAGTTCAAAAGAACAAACCTACAGCCAATTCAGAGAAGATAAAACAAGTATCTCCCCTACAATTACTGTGATTGTTCAAAACAAAAACTGTTATCTTCACAGTCACACATAACTAATGCTGCAAAACTATCAAAAAAGCCTGCTATGCAAGCCTCTGCTACAGGCATTCCCCAGCTGAAAAGACCTGCTATACACTACAGGCATACTTCCCATCTGACTGAATGGCAGAATAGCACTACGAAGATACCACAAAGAACTATCTATTGATAACAGATGGTATCCATTTTGCAATTCATGTTTTGTACCATTATTTATTAGATTTGAAGGCACTGAGAGCCATCATTTTGTTTCCTAATACAATCATGAATGAAATATCAATAAATATTGACGGAAGATTTTAACTCCTTGTTAAACTAACAACTCATGTTTACCCATAACCTTTGGGTGCAGGCCCCTATCCAGATGCAGATCCTACAGTTTCTCCCGTTGGCTCAGCAGCAGATTCAGCACTTGCAGCGGCAGGTGCAACAGTTGAAATACCAGTGGTTTTATGCTTTTGAAATAAAGTCGTTAAGTGCCTGCTTACCCGAAGCCATATATATCTCGTTAAATGGAAAAATGCAAGCAATTCCTAACTTGAAATGACTGCTCTAGAAAAAGTGCAATGTGATGTCAGCCCTCTTATAAAATTTATGATTCACAAAAATATATTGTTTATTAAATAATCAAGTTCTGTAATAAAAAAGCAGATCAATTCCAACCAATGCATATTAAGAAAACATTCAATGCACATTAAGAAATGCGTATAACGAAAACATTCAATGCACATTAAGAAAACATTCAGTATTATTTTGGAAGCTGGAATTTGTCATTAAGATAGATCTTTGAAGCCAAAGTGTTTCAACTTCTACAATACAATTTCCAAATTCAGCTCAATAGAGATTGAAATTTCAAATCAACCCATCTCAATAATTTATTTGTTATTGAAAATTTGTATACACAGAATGAAGTCAGGTCAAAATAAAAGAATACACAGTGCTTTCTCATGAATAGCTATAGTATCATCTCTACATGGAATAATGCTCTGTTTCCAAGAATCCTTCATGGCATTTTACATTTCAGAATTTTTGTAATTTCTGAGAGAAAAGTGTTAAACTGTTACAACTTCACAAGTAATTATTTGCGAAATGTTTGATGTTTAACTGTTACTCTTCCCAATCGTTGGTGTTCTTAGCACAGCATTATGCATGTGCTAGCAAAAAGGGGGATAGAATTCAACTACCTTACAGAAACTCTGGCACTCATTGATGTACACATTTGCTTCATGTACAACTCTAAACGCCATAGTAGTGGCTCACTTCATTAGGATCAACAGTAGCCACAATGCCCAACATTCCTCTACTATTTGATACTGGATCACTTTATTAGGATCAGCAGTAGCTCCAATGCCCACCTTTGCTGAAGATCTGGCACTCACGCCACTGGGATCAGCAGTAGCTCCACTACCCAACCTTCCCGTGCTAGTCAATCCTGGCTTCCATCAGAATGTGCATCACAACCTGCATATTAGGTGAAGGTGGAGTACAACCACCAGCTGTACAACTTGGCTGTTTCCCTTTCTTCATACTCTACTGCATCATATTAAAGGATTAGATTGAAAAACTTTCAAGGATATATGAAAGTAAAAGAATCATTATTGAATATCCGGAGTGCTCAAAAGTGGGGTAAGGCACCTACTTCCTATTTGCATTTTCTGAATCATTCTAGGTATGGGCACTGCTTAAAGTAATAAATGGAAAAACTTTCAAGGATGTATGAAAAGTAGAAGAATCACTATTGAATATCCAGAGTGCTCAAAAGTGGGGTAAGGCACATACTTCCTTTTTGCATTTTGTGAATCATTCCAGGTATGGGCACTGATCTCCACTTCTAACAGGGGATAGATGTCACAGCTGTGCAGTACACAGTGCAGCGGGTCAGGTTGGAGTAGGCAACAATACATGAAAACACCAAGAAAATGATGAACTCTGTATAGAGGGTTACCGCATTGAATGCAAAGGGCTGAGATGACATTCAACTGAACTGAATTGTGTGTTGTTGTAATAGTAGTATAGGTTTATATTGCTGTTCCTGCTTTGTTGGTGGCTGGCAGTTTCGTTGTGAATCTAACCATTGAGGAATTCCTGAACCAAAGGCAAGCTTAGTCTACAATTATATGTCAATAGAAAAACAAAAAAAGCAATAAGTTGCTAGAGTCAAAAGAATTACCTATTGGACCAATAAATGGTTGTTGCCCAGAGGATTATTTTTATTGGTGCAACCTCAGAGAAACTATACATAGTTCCAGTGTCAAACTTCCACAGAATCCCATATCTGTAATATATTTTGCAGACGAGATTGGTTTGCATATTTGTTTTGAGGAATGTGATAGATCCTTACAAGCATAGGTTCTGACACAGGTACAAGTCTCCAGATGATAATGGAGATAAAGCAAGAGCCTTACCGTCTAGTTCCTCTGGATTGATATGAATCTGCAAACAATTGATGAAATAAAAGACAGTTAAAATTAATAGTAAAATACAAACACCCAAGGAGTAATCTGAATCAAAATTAAACAGTGCAAACTACAGACCCCAAGAGTTAATCCAAAGCAAAGCTAAAAAGATTGTCCACCTATTAATGTGCATCACACTAATGCAAACACCCAGAAATTTCTTCACATTAACTTAACACAGTTGCAGCAATTTCAAATGTGAAGCATCCATTCTGGAGAATATATGAAGCATAGAGCATTTAGTGAGATGGTTAACCCCATGGTGCATTGAATAATGAAAATGTAATTTTCCATCCCATTGTTTTTTTCTGCAACATATAGTTTTTTCAAACACAATATTAAATATTTCTTGAGGCTTTGGTTCACTAGTGAGTGACAATGGACAGTACCAGGTTCCATTCATGCAATGTGATCTGCCCTTTTCAAATGGCTTCCATTTTATGAGGTCGGGTGTTAGTCCCAACCAAATTTTGTGAAAAATAACCCTTTGATCTGGGAAAGGACATCTTGTTCATCTTTATGTGGCAATATTTACCCTTCCCCAGCACTATTATTTCACCTTCAAATGTCTAATTTTCCCCAAATTTCAGAGTGCTGATGGATGTGGTACGAGACTAGTGTTAGAAACAATGGCACACTGAGAGGGGGGGTGAATCAGTGTTTCTCTTTCGTTAATAATCAGATATATAGACTTTATTCTTTAGCAAATAACTCAAAAATACACAACAGCTTGATTGATGTAAAATCTTCAATTCAGGATATATATATCAATTCAAGAACTGTGCTTCAACACAGATTTCATACACTAGCGACAACTGATGTTTATGAGGCTTCAACCTCTGTCAGACTAACAGCACCAGTTGAGACTGATGGGTTAGGCTGCAACCCGAGAATGTTTAGTGATCCTTTGCTCCACCCCACTTTCAAAAGCTTAGATGCTCATCCTTCAAAACAAATGTTACAGATTGATCCAACCTCAGCAATTCAATGTGTGTTTAAGACACCAATTTCCAAACCGTATCTTGCTGACTGAGATTGACAAGATACAAACAATTTGATTCTGTCCTCAATTTGCTGCACCAAACTTTATAGCACCTGTCTATCCACGATTTGCTGTACCAAACCTTACAGCACTTGTGTCTGTCTACGATTCGCTGTACCAACCTCTACAGCAGCTGTCTGATCTCAAGCTCGCATCCCAAGACTGCTGTATCAACTATTCATACACAAACTGATGCCAACCTTCGTGAGTGACTGGCTGTTACAGTCTCGCTCCTTCTGCTCCTCTTTTACACCACCATTTCGTCATATTTCATTTAGCCTTTTTCTTTTGTATTTATATTAAATATGAACTAGAAATATTTAGGATGGAGCTGACCTGTCAAAGAGTGATTTATTATTCTGTTCATAACTTTATTCGGGGCCAACTTCAATATTTAGGCTTGTTTATTTAGTGTCAACTTCAATATATGTAGGCTTTTAATTATGTTAAAACCATACCCCAATGGTCATCTTACCACAACCGGATTGTTCATAATTATTAACAGGCTGCCATAAGACTATTAATTATGTTAAAACCATACCCCAATGGTCATCTTACCACAACCGGATTGTTCATAATTATTAACAGGCTGCCATAAGACTATTAATTATGTTAAAACCATACCCCAATGGTCATCTTACCACAACTGGATTGTTCATAATTATTAACAGGCTGCCATAAGACTATCAAAGTCTCCTTCAAGATGTTATTTAGTCATTGATCAAAATGCCTTCTTATGGACTTCAAACCCATGTCAATTTAATGTATCGAGGTATGTTCATCGATGTCCAAATAGCCACAAGATGTCAGTTTCAACAAGTGTGTCCAATTGCGTTACCATATCACCATGAATATGAGTGTAAAAGCCTTCTTAGACATTATTACCATCTTCAAGGGTTCCATGAGCCCTACTAACTCACAAATGACCACAGAATGGGTCATTTGGTCCTTCTTGCCAATCTATCATATCTTTCATGCCATTTTATCAACCTTTATCTTACCTTTGTCTCCTTGTCACTCTTTTGTTGTCCCCTTGTCACTCCTTTGTCATTAATCGGTGTCATCAATGACAACCTATACTCAACAACTAGAGCCACAAATTAGTAAGTTGAGATCATGTGTTTTGGATGCAAGGTTCAAGGCAATTAAGATCAAGTACTTTTGAGTCTTGACCATCCGTTTCAACCATGGGAGGTTTGAGATGGGCACTTTATATGTTTATCCCCTTGCTCTAGAGGGCATTTCTACTATGAAGGACATTCTAAGATATGTATTAGCAAATGTTAAAAGGGTTAACATATCCAGAGATGACTGGTTGTTGTAGTTTGAATAACAGAGAGTTGGTTTGAGTGTATATGATGGAAAAGTCCAGAGGTCTGTTACTCCCACCTTGTCATAGTGACTGGCTACTAAGAGTGTCCCATCGGAATTGGATGCTAATATATGCAGACTAACACACGGGTTTAATGGGTTTAATCAACTGTTCGTAGATTTATTATTTTTATTAGTTTCTTGGATGAAAAAGCATGAAGGTAACCTATTGATCTTTGTACCGACAGCTACTATATTGTGAAGATTATATTACAACAACACAATACCCTACAATGTTTGTGAGGAGTTTTTAAAATTCTAGTATATACATAATAAGAATTTATTTCTGCTGATAGGCCCTCAGCATTTTCTTGAAGGTTACTTGGGGTGAAGGAGCAATACCAGTATCTTATACAAATGCTTATGAAAATAATTTATGAAGGTTTGCTTAGTATTTATGTACCTTAAATATTATGGATTATATTTCAAGTAAAATGTTAGATTATTGCCTTCTATGAATATGTTGATATAGAATACCAGCAATGGAAATGGAAAAAAGATACACACAAGAAAATATGATAGCAAGTATGAGAGAAGACTGCCTGAATTTTACTTGGAGTTAAAGAAAGAGATTCACTTTTATGATGCATTTGTTGCTCTCTCACTTGTATCTCCGTACTATCTAGTTAAAATTTCCATCAATATTTAGTTGGCCTATGTTACAAAATTGGAATATTATGAGAAACTGCAAGCTCTATTTATGGAAGTGGCTTCTATGCCTTCGTATTTGAACACAGGGAGGACAAGGATCTCATCTTTAGGAATGGTCCCTGCTTCATGGGGACGAGAGGAATGTATTTGAAAAAATGGGCCTTTGATTTTGACCCAGTGGTAGATGTGCCTTTTGTTGTTCCAGTTTGAGTAAGACTTCTCCACCTTCATCTACATTGTTGGAACGACTACTCTTTAAGAGACATAGGAAATGTGCTAGGAAAATATATAGACAAATCCGAGCCAAAATCGAATTTGTTTGCATGTGCCCGAACATGTGTTAAAGTAGATCTGGAAAAAGGGATCCCAAAAGCAATAACCCTAAGTGTAGACAATTGATCTCAGTTGCAAAACCTTGATTATGATCGACTGCCTTTCAAATGCAAAATATGCCATGAATTAGTAGACTTTGCTCAAGATTGTAAGAATGCAATTCCAAACCAATAATCCCTAGAACAATCAAAGCAATGGCAAACTATAAAAACAAAATTGGGAAACTCTCAAGTGGGTCCATTCATAGCAGCTCCACAATTGGGGAGGTCGCTTGAGAGTTCATGGTGGAAGAGGGCCATTCATAAAAAGTATATTTGGAGCTCCCGTATCGGTTGTCTTGACTCTTGATCAACCCCTTTTGGATGAGAAAGGGTCTCCAACTTGGAAATCGTGTAAAGCAGCGGCTCCAATCATTCAAATCATCTATCGTGGGTTGCGGGAAACGGGAAAAGCATTCCCATATGGGAAGACAACATAATGGGGAAGAAATTGTTAACTCAAATTTTGGAGTTGAAGGAATTAAACGAGTGGACAGAAACTCATAATCTATTAAACATTGTTCGACATCTCAGAAAGGAACAATCCTATCCCCAAATTGTGGTCTAAGTGGAAGGTTATCGAGGTGCCGAAAAACATGTTGGAGCAATGGTCAATCATAGAAATCTCGAATAGTAGGGGATGGGGAACAAAAGGGGTCTTCATGGTGAATCAAGGTTACAATATCTAGCTGCAGGAGCGAAATCAAGAACCAAAGTCAGCCTTATAGACCACAATATTGAAGGGGGGCAAGCTTCCAAAAATAAAAGCATTTTGTTGGAATATCAATCATGGGAAAGTATTAACAACAAAAAACTTGTAGAAACGAGAACTCCAAGGTCCTTCGTGATGTCCTTTATTCTAAAAAACAAAGAGACTGCAAGGCATATTTTTAGGGATTGTGCATTTTACATGGAAACTAAGCAAGGAATGCATGGAGGATAACATTTGCAAATTTGGACACAGGGATAGTCATGCCACAATCCTGGAAGGAAATGTATCAAACCTGCAATAGTAAATAAGATGGTAATTTAAAACAAAAACCTCTTCTTAAAAGATTGTGGATAGCCACTCCGATGTTTCTCATGGAAAATTTGGCTCGAGAGTCAAAATAACAATCTTCCAACAAGAGCTTCTCCCTCCAAGAGTAGTATCCCTTTCATGTTTGAACAATTTTTGCAGGGATTCTGGTGCCATTATCAATCCTCATAAAATTGAATTTTGGCTCATTAGTATGGACTTTCCTCCGACTGCTTGAATGTATATTCTCCCTAGGGTGATTGTGAGGTATCTTGGTATTCTATTCAGTATAGGTTTATCACTCGTAGCTATGTGGGGTCAATACCTCATGAGGTTGCAAATTAAGCTCCACATTTGGCATCCTAAGAATCTTCCCTTCACAGGGAAGTTTAAAGTTGTTGGTCGTATTCTTCAAGCTTCACATGTTTACTGTGTCTTTTTGGTTCCCCAATAGTGTTACTAACAAATCTATCATGCACAAGTTAAAGTCCAAAAGATGCAACACTAGATTGAGGGAAACTCAAGAGGGAGGCCAATGTCACCACACTGTCCTCTTCTCGCTTTAAGTTGGCTCTCCTCCAACTTAAGGGGTATTTTCTTAAGGATAGGATCACTAGGACAAAGCAAAGTGAAATGACGAGGTTTCCCTAGAAAAACTATTGTAGTATATATCGATTAAGAACACGAGTGATGGGAGGACAAAGGAAACACCACAAGCAAAGATAGACTAGTGCCAATTCTCGCAAGGGAAAATGGAGTCAATAAGTCACCAAGAGAAGAGGGCCTTGCAAAATATGACATCAAGGGGTAAGATCGCATGAATGATCAAACCCTAACTTGGTTAGGTTGAAAAACAAAGTAGGGTTTCCAAGGGATGTGGTCTATAAAGAAACCCTTCCATCAAGTTTCTTCAAGGTGCACCCTATAGAAAAAAAATTTCTGGTGTCACAATCCACTTAAGAACAAAGCTGCCCCACACAATTCCTATATACAATAAGCATGCACGTAGAGATGAAGTAGATTAACATACTGCCCCTTTCAAATGGCCCAGGGAGAAACAAGAACTTTAACAATGTAAACACCATACAATACTTACAACCTTGAATCTCTAAGCAAGATAATGCCACACATCCAATGGAGAGGGAAACCTTCACAAGGGTAAGAAAAAGATGCACAAAGAAAAGATATTTCATTGAAGCTCAAAAGGGAGAGGAGTCTCCAAAGATCCAACCATGTAAAAACAGAGAAGGAAAACCCTTACATAAGTTTTAGCCTTCCTCAACGATATCCATGAAACTAAGGATAAAAAATTTCATCTAATCCAAAACCTAAGTCAACAAACTCCATAAAGTGGTGTACTAATGCCACATGTAAAAGTATCAACCATGTCATCCTCATGCAAGAGGGAAAAAATAAACTAGTAAAACTCTAGCCCTTTAGCCTCTCCAAGGGGGTGCACTAGCCTCCACATGTCAATCGATCCATAAAGTGAGCAATATCATAAAGTTATCAATTACATCATCATATCCATAAAGTTAGCAATATCCATAAAGTTATCAATTACATCATCATATGCATCAGCTAAATCAACCATGAGTCATAAGCACAATCATCACATCAAGAGAGACTCAAGAATATTTGTAATTTGATTTTTATTTATGGTAATGGAGGACTACAATCTTCTCGATTACAATCAACACCAACTCTTGTAACAAGACCCAGCCTGGTTTTCTTAGCTCCAACTAAAAAAGGGTTGAGTCGTCCAATCCTCAAGTGCAAGACTTAGTTTGCATTAATCTTTGCTCATGTACCTCTGCACAACAACATCTGCTTGTCAACGTTTGCTCATCACTCTTTGCTGCTCATCAACACTATTGGTCCAACACTGCTGGTCAATCACTGCTCATCACTACTCTCAATCTGCTCATTTACCTTTGCTCAACAACCATGTCAAGTCTGCTCATTAACACCTTTCATAAGGAACAAGGCATCATCATGGTATACACGGTATCATCAATCATCATGGAGTATAAGCAGGCATCATCATCAAGTATACATGGAGTCTGTATCATCATAATGTATTCATCAAGAAGCATAGGGTATGCATCAACATCATAGGATATGAATCATCAATATCAATCATCATCATAAGGTATACTTTATCATTTATCATCATCATAAGGTGGATGCAACATCATCATTTTATGGCACCACATACATACACCATTGTATGTATGTATGTATATCACTGTGCATATATATCATAGGGTTTGCATAGTCATATCATCATTGCATCATCATTATTTCAAGTATAAGGTATACATCATCATCAGGGTATCATTGTTTCACAATCACTGTTATGTATGTCACTGTACATACTCCACTGTTTACTGCACACTACTACTCATCTCTGTCAAATTATCATCCCTATTCATTTATATCATCCTATCTTCATCATCATAAAGCATGTGTCAACAAGGATACCTCATGTACAAGTATTACCATTATCATAAGGTATATAGTATCATCAACATTATTATAGGGTTTACTTCTCACAACACTGTGCATACTGTATCACTGTACATACATACACTGTATAAGCAGTGACTATGTATCAAACTAGGGTATGTAGATCTTACGTTCTTCAACGAAGAGCATCATCATAGCATATATACCTTCAAACAATCAAACAAGTCTAGACTTTACAAGACAAACTGGGACTGTGCTTGGAAAGAGACCTTGAATCTGTCATAAACCAAAAATTATTGGATTGTTGCTTATCCACTGTACACCACCGAATTTCCTCACTCAAAGTGCCTGCTGCTGCTACAAATAAATTCGAGACTGTGCTGGTAAAAACCCTAAGCAAAACCGAGACTGTTCAAGCATGAAGATCTTGGGAAAGATTCAGATTGTTCAAAATGCCAAGTCAGGACTGCCACTTAAAAGGTCAAACTCCAAAAAAATTATTCTTCATCTGATGTAGACTTTGGATGTCTGTCAATGCTAGGATTGTTAAAGGGTTGTGTTTTGTGTTGGTACTTCAACCTTGTACTGTGGACAGCCCCCTTGGTTTCACTCTCAGAAGTCCTTGGCTTCACTGCGGACAGCCCTTTCGGTGTGTGGATATCCCCACCATGCAGGGCTTTTAGCCCATGGGTTGGTGATTCGGGGCTTCTGGGGTGACCCATTAGGGCACATGATCATCCTGGTTTTATTTATGAAAATGTGATTATGTCTTGTAAAGGGTTGTTATCCCCTATCAGAACACTTTTTGCACCACTTGGACCTACTTTTAGCATCTATAAACCCTTACTCTAGTGCTCCTAGCCCATGACGTTATTCTTTCAACAAATGAGCCTACAAGCCTTGGAAGGGGAGCGTTGAGGGACAAGCATCATTTTGGGCTTAGATGGGGCATGGCGTCCCCCCCTTGGCTCACTACTTCATCAAGTGAAGCCTTTTCTCAACTTATTTTAGCTTATTTTACTATTTTTGTCTATTTTAAGGTAAAATTCCTAAATTGTGTAGAATTTACCCTTAAATTATTATTATTTTATTTATTATTTACATAGTAATTAATAAATGCATAAATTGAATACTTGAGACAACTTAAGTAGATTTATTAAAAGTCACTTTATTAGTATAAAGGAAGCCCAACTTTATTTTAGCTTATTTTACTATTTTTGTCTATTTAAGGTAAAATTCCTAAATTATGTAGAATTTACCCTTAAATTATTATTATTTTATTGATTAATTACATAGTAATTAATCAATGCATAAATTGATTACTTGAGACAACTTAAGTATATTTATTAAAAGTCAGTTTATTAATATAAAGGAACCACAACTTGTGTGCCCCTCATGGCAAACACAAAAACATGGGGAAATGACATCTCTCGTTAGAATTTGTAACAAATCAAGCCTTAGAACTTACAAGGAAGCAGAGATCAAGAGGGAGCATTGATGAACAATATACTACTAATGTGCATGTGACGGGTAAGAAGCCTATGGTGTTGCACAACATTCCATGGGCCATTGTTGCTTGTCTAGAATGAAACCTCTTCGCTGACATGCTAGGAGCAGTGCCTCTTGAAAGTATGTTCAGGTAGAGATGGAAGGCATCTAGAAAGTTACCGTGTGTATACAGAATATGAATGAATGTTGTGTTGAAGCGTTGGCTAAGATAGTTGCATGACTGTGTGACCTATCTCATTACACATAAAGAATTTGTCAATATTAATATGTTTTGAAAATTATGAAATGTTTCTAATCATGCAACTGAATTTGACTTGTAGGAAAGATTGCCTACAAGAGAATAATGATGAGACTGGTTCCGAAGAACAAGTGACGATTGTTTAGCTATGACACTCTAGAAGATTTACAAAATCAAGCATACTACAGAGGTACAAGGCAAGATTTGTGGCTCGTGGCTTCTCCTAGAAAGAAGGAATTGACTATGAGGAGACATTTGCACCTGTAGCGAGATACACTTCGATTGGATCTATACTTGCGATAGCTGTAGTGATAAGGTGGAAGGTACACCAGATGGACGTGAAGACAACCTTCCTAAATGGTGTAGTAGAAGAGGAAGTGTATGTGGAGCAGACACTGAAATTTGAAACACATGACAGACAAACACATGTGTGCAAGTTGAAAAAATGGCCTTGTAAGGATCGAAGCAGGCACCCAGGATGTGGTACGACATGATTGATAGTTTTCTAACCAGCTTGGGCTTTACCAAGAGTAAAGCAGATTCCAACCTTTACTACAAGGTTCAGAATGAGAGACCAATGATATTGCTACTATATGTAGATGACATGTTTCTAACAGGAGACGAGAAGCTCATTGCAGAAACTAAGAAGAAGCTTGTTGTAGAGTTCAACATAGTGGATCTTGGTAGCCAGTGACCCTGAGAACAAAAAGTTCATCTCAGTAAACTCATTTGATGTGAGATGACACAAATGGATACACATAATATCAACAACAGAGAAAGCTACCAGTCACTCTAGTATAGGATGTCCAAATGTAGAGGGAGCACGAAAGCTCCAATTAGAGGGAGTGACTATACCACAGATTGCGGAGATAGATGGAGAGACATTATCACTTAGCTTCTATTCATGGAAAGGGTCATTTTCCTCATTATCTCAGGGATATGCACAGAGGGATACCAGATATCTTCCCTTACTAAGAGGGAGTAGATCTCAGTGTTCAAGAATCTTGGCATGATTCTTGGGATTTGTGGTGTGGCCGAGTCCAAATGAGATTTTCATGAGTCAAGGAAAATATGTTGTGGAGATCTTGATGAGATTTGGGATAATGACTGTAAGGCTATGGCTGCACCAATGGCATCGAACATGAAATTATTGTGTGATACTACTTTAGAGACATTTGATGCCACATTATACAGAGAGATGATTGGTTCGTTGATGTACTTGACGAACACGAGGCTGGATATATGCTTTGCGGTGAACACATTGAGTCAACATGGTAGAGTCGAGACATGTTCACCTGATTGCAGCAAAGCATGTGTTGGGGTACCTAAAGGGTACGATTGATTATGGGCTGAAATATCCGAAAGATCATAAGATTAACCTACAAGGCTATGTTGATTCAGATTGGGTCAGTAGTGTCTGTTGCCGCTCCTGACCGACGTGCGTGTGTCAAAGCCCAAAAGTAGGCACACCAGCCCGATGGCAACTGCAAAAAAGAGCAGCCACTGTCACCACACTCCTCTCTTCCTCGCTTCAGGTTGGCTCTTCTCCAACTCAAGGGGAGCTTCCATAAGGTTAGGATCACTAAGGTAGGTGCAATGACGGACAGGGTGAAACAAAGAGGCTGCCTTAGAGAAACAGTTGTAGCATATATGTAATAATTGAATGTTGATGGGAAAGAGGGATAGATCAATCCTCACAAATGGACCAGTGCTGGTATACCAAACGGAGAAAAGGAGTCAAAGGAGAACCCACAAGGGCCTTGTGTCAATGGTGCACGTACTAGATTTGCTTCCTCCTAATTGTAGAAGATGCGCTATGCAAACAAAAGAGATACTACACAATCAAACTTGATTAAATGTAAAAATCAATACCTAGGTATGCACGCTCACAAAGGGAAAAGGCTAGCAGCTGCTAAGGATTTTCACCTTCCAATAAGATGATAACATTCGTTTATGGTCTTCAACGCAAACATAGAAAGGAAAAAAGGCCTCTGGCAACAATCACTCATTCATACAAGTTCACACCACACATCATAGAGAGTGCTCAACTGAACAACCATAAAACCCAAAACGATATTTTTTCTATTAAGCTCTGGGGAAAAATCCTCCCAGTTTTTCCATGTTTACAATGAAAGAGCCATGCTCTTTATAGGCCAAAAAGTTTTTTGCAAAATAATAACAAAGGAATAAAATAATAGAGACAAAAAAGTAGGATCCTGGATCCACTTTTTCCTCATCACCGGATAAATTACAAATCTACTTTATTAAAAGGATCTATACTTAATCACTCCTTCCAACCCAAAGATCGGTGACCCAAACAATAAAGTGGGAATCTATGAAAACCACACACTCCGATAGTCACATAACTAAAGGAAAACTCAACACAAAAAAGATCCAAGTTCCATCGGGAGGATGCGGCTAGATCTGGGAGTTTTGACTCTAGCCCATTTATTTATGCCAGGTCGTAGGAAACTCTTCGATCCACAACATTTAACAACTTGGTTTCAAAAATAGATACTGCTTAGTTGCCACGATATCCAAGGATGTCTACTAGCAAGCATGAGTCGATTAATCCAACGTTTAGTTTCCAACTGCCATGTGATAAATGAAACCTGGGTGGAAAAGATAGCCGCTCCAAGCAATGGTTATCGTAGAGATGGCCATCAGTCAACGAGATATCATGGAACTTTCTTTTTTCGGCTTCCTCTGCTCCTTAACTCCCATCTCATTAAACCCCGAGTGTGGCGTTGAGTTTTAATCTTGGAGTGTGGGTGATGTTCAACATTGATACCCAATAGAGATCTCAGCATCAATGAGTTGGACGAGGCCACATGAAGGAAAATGCCAAATTCAGAACTATGGCTGCCAGCATGATAATGTGAAGAGGTTCACGGTTTAAAGGGTTCAACACTGAGATTCTGGATGTGATATCCACTGATAACAGAGGGTTGCCAATAGAGATGAAATACACGGGTCCATTGGTGGCCGTTAACTGTTTCAAACTCAAACGTAGAACTTTGACTTATCATGAAGTTTGTACTCCTCATCATCAGTGGCCAATGAACTTGAAAAACGCGACACTCCGTTTTAGAATTGCTTGTCAAAAGAAAACACAGGTCCAAGGAGTGCATGTAGTTTTGAATTATGGCCCCTTTAAAATAGCCATGCATCACGATCACAGGTAGACAAGGTAAAAAGGCAAACGAAAAGAATCTATATTGATCTTCTGTCAATGGGTTGTTGATGGAAATGAAGCACGGGTCCACAGATGGCACGCTAGCTACTCCCTAAGATAAACACAAAGTCGCACTCACCATAAACTTGTACTCCTTGTCTTCAACGATCACGCTAACCTGTTTAAAAAAAAAGGCAACTCTTCAAATGACGGTGTTGGCGGGTCCAAAAAACAAACTTTATGTTCATGCTTGGGCACGATGACAGCCATTTTGTTCATAATCTGCTGCGTCATGGGTTCTCTTTCGAGTAAATGGTAGCTCTCATGGCTAAATAACCATATTTCGAATGATCTTCTTGTTCTGAGTTCGGGCAGTGTTAACACATCAACTCGCTGAATACAATCTCCAAATAGTTTCCAATCAAAACAATGTAAAATTTTGTGCAGCTGCAAGACCCATTCTCATAGAGGACGGTACCCTAGTTAGTTGACTATGATAGAGTAAGACCCTAGAAGGTACCCTAGGGCCCCCAGTAGTCTCCTGGGGTTCTTGGTCTAGGACCAAGCAGGTTGATGCCATGGCAAAGCCCCTAGCATGTGGCTAGGGCCCCTATATGCCTCTAGGGTATTCTGGTTTGGAACCAGGGACACGATGTCCAAGTAGAGCTTGCAGGTAGAGGCAAAGATATATTTTGGTCTTGAACCAGGGACACGATGTCCAAGTAGGTCCTGCAGGTAGTTGATCAATTTTCAGTGTGAGACTAAAACTCAGCTTAGTACTGGGAACCATTCTGCGAGAGAATGGAGGACCCAGTCATTGTCCAGGGATTGATCAACCTGATTCAGTGTGACACTGAAACTCAGCGTAAGGCTGAAAGCCATTCATTAAGAATGGAAGATAATGATGTCCCCTCTCCAAACGGTTATTGCTAGGTTGCTTCTCAAGGGACTGGCCACCCCTTGACGATGTCCCTAGTACCTAACCCTTAGGAGTAGTGTTAAGGACAAAAGGATTGTACCATCCGTTTGGATCTTCCCCTTTATACAGTGATGACAAAATATATTAAACTATGTACCTTGAAAGAGAGCAAAGTCTTTGGTCCTCTTGTTGAATGCTTATCCACCCTTATGGTTCACCTTATTCTTATGGATGTGTGTCATGTGGATTATGGTCCCGTTGTTGACTCTTGGTCCTTTAGCTTACTTGATTCTGGCACTCTTACTTGTGTGCACCTTTGATTACGATGACTCCTATTTATGAATTTTATTTGGTACACTATCCTAAGTGTATTTACCTTATGGTTGTACTAAAGGACCATTGGACCACTTATTGTTTATGATTTTATTAATTAAATCATTGACCTTTTTTTTTTTTACCTTAACTTCTTGACCATTTTACTTTTGGTTTTATTGTTGACCACTTTATCCTATCCTAAGTCTTATATTTACTTTATGGTTTTATTAATAAAGACCCTTGGTCCATTTAATTTATCTTATCACCTTTGACCTTTGATTTTACCTTAAGTTTTTTTTTATTAAAATCTTTGGACCATTTTTAACTTTGTCTAAACATTATAAATTAAAGTTTTGAGAAAGCATGAGTGTATCAAACCTTTTCATGGTCTGCACGCGTCATACCTCAGCTACCCGTGTAATTCATACATGGATGCTTCTCTGAGTTTGAGTGTTTGCCTTGCACCTTCATGCATTGGGCTCTCTCTGTCTGCATGCCTTCGTGATGCATTTCCACTGCCTACCCAGTCCGCGCCTCGTCCTCGAGTTCGCTGTCTTTTCACTGCGTGAACTCTGCACGCCCAGTCTGCGGCTCTTCCTCTATCGCAACGATCTTGTATTCACGGGTTTATTTTCACCACCGTGCTCTCTGCTTGGTATCTTCGTGATTTCATCGTCAGCCGATTTTGTGATTGATCTTGGGCTCGATTTGGATGGGCGATTTATCTCTGCAATATTTGGTTCACGGCCGTCTGCAATATTTGGGTGACCTTTGCGATTTGGTTATTCTGTGATCTCTGGTGGCCTTCATGACTCCTCACCGTGATTCCTCACGGACTCTGCTTGATCTTTGCGATTTGCCTTTTTCATGGCCTTATCTCTCGACCTGTCTCTACAATTGAACTCTGTGTGAGAGTGCTCTCGATCTGTGTCTGCAATTGATCTCTGTGTAAGAGTGCTTACGACTTGTCACTGCAGTTTTACCTCTGTGTGATTTATTACGGACTTACCTCACGATCTATCCCTGAGGTCTATCTCAGCGTGAGTCCTTATGGGTTTTACCTCTGTGTGATTTATTACGGACTTACCTCACGATCTGTCCCTGCGGTCTATCTCAGCGTGAGTCCTTATGGGTTTTACCTCTGTGTGCTGGGTTCCTTTCCCTGAGTGTGGACTGTGTATTTATCATCATGACTGTCAGAGAGTTTTGACTATGCTAAGTGACTGTGTGTCCTTAGCATGAATTTTTTGAGCATGACTGAATTACTCTAGCCTGTACTTTTGATTGACATCTCTCTCTGTTGACTAAGAGTCTGAGGTCTGTTTATGTTTGCTTTAACCCTCTCTCTCAAGGTACATATATGGTTTATCCAGTTTGACTTGTCCCTTCGGTGACAAGATCAAACTCAGAAATATCTGAGTATAAAGTGGATCCAACAATGGTATGATTTGCTAATACTGTATCTATTTTTTATGTAGTGAAACATCCCAACTTCAACGCAGTGACCAGCAGAGCGTTAAAATTAACGCAATGACCAGCGGAGCTTTGAGTTGAAAGAGATGAAAATTATTTTCTTGCTTTATTATAGTTTAAATTTTATTAGCAACACTATTCTGAATCTGAGTTTACATGTTAATGTACTTGTGTTTATTACGTGTATTAAAACTTCACTAACCCTTAAATTTTAACAAACAAAAGGCCAGAGGCTTCATCCACAGGATATGGAGTACCCAAACTGAAACTCAGTTTCTTTTTGCTTCTGCGAGTGTGCTACTTGCTGCTGGGGACAATTATGTACGAGACATAAAGCTGAACATCCCCAAGAGTTTCTCTGCTGCAAAATTGATGAAGAAAAAATAATTTAAAAAATGTTCTTACTAAATCATGTGACTCACCGGAGCGCCTTACTGTCAGATTTGTTGGTGTTTGCAGCTCGCAAAGGACTGCATTAAAGTTTGGACACAAACCCACACTGCAACCTATGACCTTCCCTTGTTTCCCTGTGGACACTTGTTGCTCTATGGACACCCCTGTGAAAATGGGGTGGTAACATCTGGCTCCACATGGGGACGTGTGCTCTCCTCGAGAGTACATGAGTACACCATAACCTCTGGGTATTTGTAGACTAGTTTATCAAAAAGGATGTGGTGGATGGCTCAATTCACATCTAGAACTACACTTATTACAAAACATAGAAGGGTTTACTGAAAAATTTAAATGCTCATGCAAGAGCTTATTCTTCCTAACTACCTACTCTATCATATGCCAAGAGACAACAAAGTATAGTGGTACAACCAATGGAGCCATTCCTGCATCTTGTCTATGCCAACTTGGTTTTTTCTATGGTTGGTTCAAGAAAATAAAGATATCATAACATGACCTTGTCCTGCAATCTGCTCATGAATGAGGCTGAATTGAAACATCGGATTGTTAGGAGGCAAGAGATCACTGAAGTAATAATAGGAAGAATCAAAATGTGCACAAGAAGCCTCTATCCACTGGTTGATAGGGCTCACATACAACCCTCCACTGTCAAACTACTCAAGATGATCTGCAGAACAAATAATATTACCTTCAATGTGATGAACTTGAGGCAAGTCCAAATCTTCAACATGAAGTTGTCTATGGATATCTTCAGTGACATAAACCTGAGGCAGCTCCATCTTTTTAATGGCAATGTCAAGAAGCTCTTCAGTAATACCTTCAACCAAGGTTTTTTGTAATGCTTCATCAATTGGGTTTTCAATGATATTTTCTTCAGAAAGTTCATCGTGGATCTTCTCTTCGGAAACAAGTTGTGTCCTGGGGAGGAGGGCATCATACTCTTTGACCAACTGCTCAATCTCATCAACTGTTCCTTCATGCCAACGGAAAAGAAACTTCTCAAAAAACTTTGCCACTGAGTCTATGCTTTCGTCTCAAAGGTCACCGAACCAACTTTGTGCATCTCCCTCAAAAGTTAAAGCAAATACAATCATGAGATCATCCTCATGGTAGACCTTGATATCCGCCATCAGCTTGCAGAAAGAAACAAAATGATGGATTGTCGAGTCCTCGTCATTTCCAAAGAACTCTGGAACAATTATAAGTACTCTTTTATAGCAACCATTAGGAAATCCATGGATACCTAAGAAATCTAGTGGGGTCAAGGCTTTGTGCAAGAGAGCACAAAGTTCTTCCATTTTATCATCCATATTCTCAAATAATGAAGTATTGAATCTGCAATATGCATATAGTCATACCTCAAACCGAACTATGGAGTCGCCAAGGTGAGCTTGAAAGCCTTCTGATTTATGAGTGTGCTCACCTCTACACCCAAAAAAGTCGTCACATCTGCAAAAGGACAAGGGATTTGTCCCTTTGTGGAGTCGTTAAGTGAGATTCAGGATCTGCGATATGATCTCCCACAAATATCAATGAAGCAAGTCTTCAAATCTACGGGAACTGGACTTTGTCCCTGGCAACAACGCCAAAAATGTTGTCGCTCCTGATCAGCATGCATGTGTCAAAGCCCAAAAGTAGGCACACCAGCCTGATGGCAACTACGAAAAGAGAAGCCACTATCACCACACTCCTCTCTTCCTCGCTTCAGGTTGGCTCTTCTCCAACTCAATGGCAGCTTCCCTAAAGTTAGGATCACTAAGGTAGGTGCAATGACGGACAGGGTGAAACGAAGAGGTTGCCTTAGAGAAACAGTTGTAGCATAGATGTAATAATTGAATGTTGATGGGAAAGAGGGAAAGACCAATCCTCACAAATGGACTAGTGTCGGTATACTAAAGGGAGAAATGGAGTCAAAGGAGAACCCACGAGGGCCTTGTGTCAATGGTGTAGCTATTAGATTTGCTTCCTCCTAATTGCAGAAGATGCGCTATGCAAACAAAAGAGATACTACACAATCAAACTTGATTAAATGTAAACATCAATACCTGTGTATGCACGCTCACAAAGGGAAAAGACTAGCAATTGCTAAGGATTTTCACCTTCCAATAAGATGATAGCATCCGTTTATGGTCTTCGACGCAAACATAGAAAGGTAAAAAGGCCTCTAGCAACAATCACTCATTCATACACGCTCACGCCACACATCACGGAGAGTGCTCAACTGAAGGATCATAAAACCCAAAATGATATTTTTTCTATTACACTCTGGGGAAAAATCCTCCTAGTTTTTCCATGTTTACAATGGAAGAGCCATGCTCTTTATAGGCCAAAAAGTTTTTTGCAAAATAATAAAAAAGGAATAAAATAATAGAGACAAAAAAGTAGGATCCTGGATCCACTTTTTCCTCATCACCGGATACATTACAAATCTACTTTATTAAAAGGAGCTATACTTAACCACTCCTTCCAACCCAAAGATCGGTGACCCGAACAATAAAGTGGGAATCTATGAAAACCACACACTCCGATAGTCACATAACTAGAGGAAAACTTAACACAAAAAGATTCAAGCTCCACGTGGAGGATGTGACCAGATCTGGGAGTTTTGACTCTAGCCCATTTATTTATGCCAAGTCGTAGGAAACTCTTCGATCCACAACAATTAACAGCCTGGTTTCAAAAATAGATACTGCTTAACTGCCACGATATCCAAGGATATCTACTAACAAGCATGAGTCGATTATTCCAATGTTTAGTTTCCATCTGCCATGGATAAATGAAACGTGGGTGGAAAAGATAGCCGCTCCAAGCAATGGCTATCGTAGAGACGGCCATCAGTCAACGAGATATCGTGGAACTTTCTTTTTTTCTGCTACCTCTGCTCCTTAACTTCCATCTCATTAAACCCAGAGCATGGCGTTGAGTTTTAATCCTAGAGTGTGGGTGATGTTCAACATTGATACCCAACAGAGATCTCAACATCAATGAGTCGGACGAGGCCACATGAAGGAAAACGCCAAATTCAGAACTATGGCTGCCAGCATGATAATGTGAAGAGGTTCACAGTTTAAAGGGTTCAACACTGAGATTCCGGATGTGATATCCACCGATAATAGAGGGTTGCCAATAGAGATGAAATACACGGGTCCATCGGTCGCCTTTAACTGTTTCAAACTCAAACGCAGAACTTTGACTTATCATGAAGTTTGTACTCCTCATCATCAGTGGACAATGAACTTGAAAAACGTGGCACTCCATTTTAGAATTGGCTGTCAAAAGAAAACACGGGTCCAAGGAGTGCGCCTAGTTTTGAATTATGGCCCCTTTAAAATAGCCATGCATCACGATCACATGAAGACAAGGTAAAAAGGCAGACAAACAGAATCGATTTTGATCTTTTGTCAATGGGTTGTCGATGAAAGTTTTTACTCAAATCCCATCCTGGTTTCAAGTCTTTGACTTCACTGCATAATTTAATGCCCAAACCCCAATGCACAAATATTCAAAATATTTGACCAACTGAAACACTTGGAATTTATAAATCTTTTCAACAAATTCAGAAATTTAATTTTCAGCCATATAATTTTTAACTCAGAAAATTTAAATGGACATTGTTATCAAATTTAAATGGACATTGTTAACTCAGAAAATTTTCATTCACACATGAAAATTATACTGAGAAAATTTTGACCAATGGTCCAGGAAAAAACCCCACCCGAGGAAAACCTGTGCAAGAGAGATTATTTTTATTTATCAAAGAAATTTACAAACCAAACAACTGTACTTATCTTACAAATTCCAAACTCAGAAATCTGCTGTACTTCTTCAACTGTACGGACCCACACATGGCTGTACGACTGCATTAATTGCTGCTGTACGGTCTAGAAATCAGTGTCAATCTCCTCGATTTCTGAGCCAACCTGCTGCTGTACGGATGCATTAAATTCCGTACTTTCAGCCTCAAAAACTGTGCCAAGTTTTCCTCACACGTGCTGTACGGACTGCTGTAATTAATGCTGCTGCTGTATGACTGTACCTTCTCTCTGCTGTACGGATTTTTCTAGGAAAACGTGCCCTCAACCTAGGGTTTCAATCTCTGAAATTTTCCTTCTCTCTTCTCTCTCTCTCCAAAAATCTCTTTTGGGAAGATGAACAATGAATGAACTTTTGCCTTGTCTTAGCCTTTTTGATCTTGGTAACTTCCCCAGGCAATCTAACGGTCAAGATTAGATTAGATCAAAGGTTGACATTAAATGCTCCATTAAAAAATAATTAAATGATATTTAGTGCACTCATATCATTTAATAAAGTTGATCAACCCCTTAAATGTGCACTCATATCATTTAATAAAGTTGATAAACCCCTTAAATGTACACTCATATCATTCAAATGTGAACTTAGGAAAATACCCACTTAGTGCACTCATATCATTCAAATGTGAACTTAGTGCACTCATATCATTTAAATATGAACTTAGGAAAATACCCACTTAACTTTTTAATAAAGTCACTTTAAAAACATAAAGTGCATCTCACTTCATTAAATGCACAAAATGACTAGGAGTCACATTTAAGTGTCCTTGTCCACCCCAAGGCAACACTAGGTGGACAAACACTTCCTAGGTAACTTTTCAACACTCTCTCTTACCGAGGAAAGTGTTTTTCACCACTCCCAACTTGTCTCTGAAGTAGACATGCTTCCCTCTACCCAAAGCCTTCGTGAGAATGTCAGCTACCTGCTCATATGTCGGAGCATACTGCAATCGAACAACCCCTCTGAACATAATCCCTGATGAAGTGATATCTAATCTCAATGTGCTTCGACCTGTCATGAAATACCGGATTCTCAGAGAGCTTGATGCAACTCTGATTATCACATTGTATAACTGTGGGACTCGGCTTCATATCAAACAAATTCACCATCAACTTGCTAGGCCACAAGGCTTCACAACTGGCTTGACTGGTTGCCATATACTCAGCCTCAACAAAACTCAATGCCACAGACTTTTTCTTCCTGCTGAACCACGACACAACTGCTGAACCTGAGCTGAAGCAACAACCGAAAGTGCTCTTCCAATCCGAAACACTACCTGCCCAATCTGAATCTGTATAGCCAACCTACCCCACTCCACCATATCTCCTATAGTCCAATCCATAGTCAGTTGTACCTGCAAGATACCTCAAGATGTGTTTTGCAGCAGTCCAATGCACTCTCCTAGGCTCCACCATGAACTGACAGAGAGTGTTCACTGCAAAACTCATATTTGGTCTGGTGTTGACCAAATACATCAACAAACCAATCAACTGACGATATAAGGTAGGGTCCACTAACTCTCCTTCTGAAGCATGAAACTTCGCCAAGTTGGTGATCATGGGTGTCGACATAGGTCTGCAATCTGTCATTTGAAATCTCTTCAAAACATCTGCAGCATATTTTCCTTTCCCCAGGAAAACATGTCCATCCTCCTACCAAACCTCAATCCCCAAATAATAATGCATCAGTCCAGGGTCTGTCATCTCGAACTCTGAAGTAAGATCTTTCTTACACGCATCAATCAGGTGCTCCCCCCTAGTAATGAACAAGTCATCAACATATAGCAGAAGAATAAGTGGAAAACCACCAACCACAATGTAGTATAGGTTGGGAACCGTTTCACTCTTCTGAAACCCAATCGAAAGCAAGTAGGTATCGATCCTGGAATACCAAGCCCGAAGGGCTTGCTTCAGTCCATATAAGGCCTTTTTCAACCTACAAACATGAGTGTCTCGCTCACATACCTCAAAAACCTGTGGCTGCTCCAAATATACCTCCTCCTATAGAAAACCGTTAAGGAAAGCGGTTTTCACATCCATCTGATGGATCTTCCAACCCATCTCTGCAACGACGGAGATCATTGCTTTGATCGAAGAAAATCTGGCCACTGGTGCAAATGTCTCATCATAGTCAACTTCCTCGACCTGTGAGAAACCAAATGCAACAAAACGAGCTTTGAACTTATCAATATTGCCATCTGCAGCTTGCTTTATCTTGTAAAGCCATTTGGAAGTAACAACTGACTTCCCCTCTGGTCTCGGAACTACTTCCCACACCCCATTCTTCATAATGGAGTTGTACTCCTCCATCATGGCATCTCTACATACCTAGTGTGCGGAAGCCTCCTCATAAGTATCAGGAATAGTATCACGCAAGCTAGTCACTTGTGCCATATAGTTGGAAAACCTCTTTGGTGCCCTGCTCTCCCTGACCTCCCTCTTGGGTGGTCCAATTGACTGCTCTGCTTCCTTCATCAACTCTTGAAGCCAACTTGGCTTTCTCTTCCTGGAGGAAGCATCATGTCTCAGACTTTACTCAACCTCCTCATCAGACATATGTCTCCCTGAAGAAGTCCCAACAACCTGAGAACCTTTCCCCAGTGAACTTGTACCTGTACCACTAGAACTCGAATCACCTGAAGGTGTCATTTGTGAATCTGTCCCTGTACCATAAGTACCTGTAGACTGAGCCCCTGTCATTGAAGAACCTGTAACCTGTGACCCAGTCACACCTGAAACCGGTGACCATGAACTCTGACACGCTGAACTCTGAGCTGTCACCTATTTAGTACCCTGCTGATCCTCCATCTCGAAATCAAGAGACCTCCTGAAGGCTTTCTCCTCCTTGAACTTCACCTCCCTTCTCACCACAACTTTCCTCTGTGCAGGAAGGTATATCCGAAAAGCCTTCGATGTCTCATCGTAACCAACAAAAATACCATGCTCACCTGTAGCCTCCAACTTTGTCCTCTTCTCAGAAGGGACATGAGAGTATGTAAGGAAACCAAAATTCCGAAAGTGACCTATCTCAGGCACTTTCCCTGTGAATGTCTCCTCAGGAATTTTACTCCCCAATGCACGGTGCGGACTCCTGTTGAGAACATAAACAACAATACTACAGGCCTTTGCCCATAGAAAGAAAGGAAGATTCTGATCATGCAGTGTGGCTCTAGCTGCACCCACTATAGAACGGTTCTTCCTTTCAGCTACTCCATTCTGCTATGGAGTGTAAGGAACAGTCAACTGCCTCTTTATCCCCTCTTGTCGACAATACTGATCAAATGCATGAGAAGTGTACTCACCCCCATTGTCTGACTGAAGTACCTTGATCTTCATTCCTGTCTGGTTCTCCACAAGAACTTTGAACTCTTGGAACCGAAGCAAGACTTCCTCTGATCTCTTGCTTCTAAGGAAATAGATCCAGGTCTTCCTGGAAAAGTCATCAATGAAAGTGATGTAATACTCATATCCTGTCAAAGAGGCAGATGCCATGGGGCCACATAGATATGAATGAATCAACCGAAGCACTCCCTCTGATCTAGATTATTGCTTGGAAAAGCAGTCTTGGTGTACTTTCCCAAAGCACACCCTCTACACACACCACTCGACTCTGTGCTGAACTCTGGCATACCTGTAGTCATCTCTCTCGGCATCCGCAACGCTGGATGGTGAAGATGGGCCATCCTCCTGTGCCATAGTTGACACAACTCATCACTACTCTGAGTGTGCGACAATGCATGATGTGGCTGGAAAAGAAGCTTGTACAGTTTCCCACTTCTGACTCCAATCACCTGTGAATCAGAAGGACCTGCTGACTTGGGAAAGATGTGAACTTTCCCATCAAGAACATATACACCGAAGCCTCTGTCCTCAATCATGGAAACTGAAACAAAGTTCTTCTTCAACCCAGGGACATACAACACATCCCTCAGAAACATAGGCTGCATGGACTCCCTCTCAAAGCGGACAGTCCCTCGCCTAACTGTTCTCACCACTGTATCATCTCCCAATACAACCTCCAACTCCAAGTCTGACTCTGACATCTCTGCGAACATGTCGCAATCACCTGTCATATGACTGGAAGCTCCACTATCAATGTACCAAGTGGAGGAAGTAGTGGTGGCACTCAACGAATGCCCAACAATCATGGAATGCTCCATGTGGTCCTCAAAATCCCTGCTGGTGATAGAAGATGCTCTCTCAATACCAACACCTGCAAAGAGAGAAAGGTCTCTCTCAAATCTCACTACAAACTCATCAATCTCTGTTGTAGCTGAAGTCTGCTGCTTCTTCTTCTTGTTAGGACACTGTCCAGCATAGTGTCCCATCTTCTGACATGCAAAGCATTTCACTTTGCTCATGTCCTTCTTCTCTCCCTCATGATGTCTGGCTCCCTCCTTGGAGCCCTTCTTGGACGTCTTCTTCTTCTTGCCCTTCGCTGCTAAAGCAACAATCTTCTCATCATCTCTCTGATGTGATGAACTGCCTTGTATGAAGCCCCTCCGTATCTCCTCCTGAGTGAGATCATTACACAATCGATCCCATGTAGGCATGTTCTCCCTCCCAATAATGGTCTGAACAAATACGGTCCACTATTGTGACACTCCATTTAGTGTTGTACGCACCATCTCAGGAACACCTATCACCTCTCCTACAGCTGCTAGCTCATCTCTTACCTGAGTGATCTTGGTAAGATATGATGCCATGCTCTCACATTAACCCATGCGCACACTCTTCAACTTCTCTCTCAATACCATCTTCCTGTTTTCATTGGAACTCTGATAAAGTTTTGTCAAAGCTATCCACATCTCAAAAGCATGGTCTTTGGCTGAAATGTGAGGGATCACATGATCCTTCACCGCATCAAGAATGACCCTTCTTGCCCTTATGTCCTTTTTCAGAAAGGTTGCTTTATCTGTTGCATCAACAGGTACTACCACAGGATTTGTAGCTGTCCCATGAACTATATCCCATAGTTCATTCTTTTCAAGAATCAAGCTAATCCTAGCCTTCCAAGGGCTAAAATTTACAACCCCCTCTAGTCTATCTTCCACCCTAAGACCGAACACCATGGCTGCAACCTGTAACATCAAGCAAGTTGTTCAAGACTTCTTTACTTCAAACCCCAATTTCTGAATGTTTAAAATTCTGAATCTTTGCAAAGCTCTGATACCATGAAAATTTTTACTTAGATCCCATCCCGGTTTCAAGTCTTTGACTTCACTGCATAATTTAATGCCCAAACCCCAATGCACAAATATTCAAAATATTTGACCAACTGAAACACTTGGAATTTATAAATCTTTTCAACAAATTCAGAAATTTAATTTTCAGCCATATCATTTTTAACTCAAAAAATTAAAATGGACATTCACACATGAAAGTTATACTCAGAAAATTTTGAACAATGGTCCAGGCAAGAACCCCACGCGAGGAAAACCTGTGCAAGAGAGATTATTTTTATTTATCAAAGAAATTTACAAACCAAACAACTGTACTTATCTCACAAATTCCAAACTTAGAAATTTGTTGTACTTCTTCAATTATACGGACCCGCATGTGTGGCTGTACGGTTGCATTAATTGCTACTGTACGGTCTAGAAATCAGTGTCAATCTCCTCGATTTCTAAGCCAACCTGCTGCTGCACGAAAACTGTGCCAAGTTTTCCTCACACGTGTTGTACGGATTCTCCCACACGTGCTGTGCGGACTGCTGTAATCAATGCTGCACTGTACAGATTTTTCTAGGAAAACGTGCCCTCAACCTAGGGTTTCAATCTCTAAAATTTTCCTTCTCTCTTCTCTCTCTCTCTCTCTCTCTCCAAAAATCTCTTTTGGGAAGATGAACAATGAATGAACTTTTGCCTTGTCCTAGCCTTTTTGATCTTGGTAACATCCCCAAGCAATCTAACGGTCAAGATTAGATTAGATCAAATGTTGACATTAAATGCTCCATTAAAAAATAATTAAATGATATTTAGTGCACTCGTATCATTTAATAAAGTTGAGCAACCCCTCTTTCTTTTTAATCACTCACTTAACTTTTTATATGTGAACTTAGGAAAATACCTACTTAACTTTTTATTTGTGAACTTAGGAAAATACCTACTTAGCTTTTTAATAAAGTCACTTTAAAAACATAAAGTGCATCTAACTACATTAAATGCACAAAATGACTAGGAGTCACATTTAAGTGTCCTTGTCCACCCCAAGGCAACACTAGGTGGACAAACACTTCCTAGGTAACTTTTCAATAGTCGATGGAAACAGAGCGTGGGTCCACAGATGGTGCGCTGGCTACTCCCTAAGATAAACATAAAGCCGGACTCACCATAAAGTTGTACTCCCTGTCTTTGGTGGTCACACTAAGCTGTTTAAAAAAAAGGCAACTCTTCAAATGATGGTGCTGGTGGCTCCTCAAAACAAATTTTATGTTCATGCTTGGGCATAATGACAACCATTTTGTTCATAATCTGCCGCGTCATGGGTTCTCTTTCGAGTTAATGGTAGCTCTCATGGCTAAATAACCATATTTTGAATGATCTTCTTGTTCCGAGTCTGGGCTGTGTTAACACATCAGCTCGCTGAATACAATCTCCAAACAGTTTCCAATAAAAACAAAAGATCAGAGGCTTCGTCCACAAGATATGGAGTACCCAAACTGAAACTCAGTTTCTTTTTGCTTTTGCAAGTGTGCTACTTGTTGCTGGCGACAATTATGTACGAGACTGAAAGCTGAACATCCCCGAGAGTTTCTTTGCTGCAAAATTGATGAAGAAAAAATAATTTTAAATCTGTTGTTACTAAATGATGTGACTCACCAGAGCACCTTACTGTCAAATTTGTTGGTGTTTGCAGTTCACGGAGGACTGCATTAAAGTTTGGACACAAACCCAGACCGCAACCTATGACCTTCCATTGTTTCCCTGCGGACACTTGCTGCTCTGTGGACACCCCTGTGAAAATTGGGTGGTAACAATGTCATAGATAGGAAAAGCACTTAAGGATGTTGTTTCAGTTTGGGGTCTGGCATGATTTCCTGGTTCAACAAGAAGCAAACTACTGTGGCACTTAGTACAGTCGAAGCAGAGTACATTGTAGCTTATTCAACTAGTTGTGAGGCAGTGTGGCTTTGAAAGTTACTAGCAAGATCGTTTGATCTCGAGTTAGAAGCGACTTGTATTTTCTGCAGCAACCAGAGTTGTGTGAAGTTGTCCGAGAACCCAATGTTTCATGACAAGTCAAAGCACATCGAGATCGGGTACCACTATATCAAAGATATGGTACAAAGAGGAGCAATGAAGCTCTATTATGTGGCAACAAAGGAGCAAATAGTGGATATGTTGACCAAGCCTTTGTCAAGAGTGAAGTTTGAGTACTTCAGTGACAATCTTGGAGTTTTCCAGATCGATGTTCCTTGGGAGTAGTGAGCGACATAGCATGTGTGAGACGCAGGTAGTCACCTAATGATGTAATTTGTGCTTCTGGGCGGGTCTCCACTTGAGGTGATGTTGTAGAGGGTGGTCACTTCAGTGACGTAATTTGTGCACCCGAACAACACTCGTGAGGATGCAATAGGTAGTCACATTGGTGACATAATTGAGCCTCCTGACTAATGGTGCTATGGCGGGCAAACATGCATGTGCAAAGACGTAGGTAGTCACCTAGTGATGTGATTTGTGCTCTTGGGTTGTTCTCCACATGATGTGACATGGTAGCGGGTAGTCACTTCGGTGTCGTAATTTGTGCTCCTAGGCTACACTCAACAGTGTCGTGTTGTCATGGTGTGCAAAGATGTAGGTAGTCACTTAGGGACGTAATTTGTGCTCCTGGGTTGTTTCTCCACATGTTGTGACATGGTAGCGGGTAGTCACTTTCGTGACGCAATTAGTGCTCCTAGGCTACACTCACAAGATGTAAACATGTAGTGTGGTAACGTAGGTGGTTGCTTTGGCGACATAATGTGTGCTCCTAGGTTGTTCCCACTTGATGGCTTGCTTGTATAGAACTTCTAATGATGTATATATTCGAGAGATGTCAAAAGTCAATGGTCTGAGTACAGAGTTGCAACACCAATCATGATGATAGCAACAAAATAATACCTTCCTTGTTAAGAGGGAGTCTTGAAGATTGTGTAACTTCAGAAGATATTCTTGATGTGTTATTGTTGTATTATATTGTACTCCCTCTTATTTATCAGAGAAATTTACAAACCAAACAATTGTACTTATCTCACAAATTCCAAACTCATAAATCTGTTGTACTTCTTCAATTTTACGGACCCGCATGTGTGGCTGTACGGTTGCATTAATTGCTGCTGTACGGATGCATTAAATTCTGTACTTTCAGCCTCGAAAACTATGCCAAGTTTTCCTCACACATGTTGTACGAACTGCTGCACTGTACGAACTTTTCTAGGAAAACGTGCCCTCAACCTAGGTTTCAATCTCTGAAATTTTCCTTCTCTCTTCTCTCTCTCTCTCTCTCTCTCCAAAAATCTCTTTTGGGAAGATGAACAATGAATGAACTTTTTCCTTGTCCTAGCCTTTTTGATCTTGGTAACATCCCTAGGCAATATAACGGTCAAGATTAGATTAGATCAAAGGTTGACATTAAATGCTCCATTAAAAAATAATTAAATGATATTTAGTGCACTCATATCATTTAATAAAGTTGAGCAACCCCTTTTTCTTTTTAATCACTCACTTAACTTTTTAAATGTGAACTTATGAAAATACCTACTTAACTTTTTAATAAAGTCACTTTAAAAAGATAAAGTGCATCTCACTACATTAAATGCACAAAATGACTAGGAGTCACATTTAAGTGTCCTTGTCCACCCCAAGGCAACACTAAGTGGACAAACACTTCCTAGGTAACTTTTCAACAGTCGATGGAAACGAAGCGCGGGTCCACATATGGTGCGCTGGCTACTCCCTAAGATAAACATAAAGCTGGACTCACCATAAAGTTGTACTCCCTGTCTTTGACGACCACGCTAAACTGTTTAAAAAAAAGGCAACTCTTCAAATGATGGTGCTAGCGGCTCCTAAAAACAAATTTTATGTTCATGCTTGGCCACGATGACAACCATTTTGTTCATAATCTGCCGCGTCATGGGTTCTCTTTCGAGTTAATGGTAGCTCTCATGGCTAAATAACCATATTTCGAATGATCTTCTTGTTTTGAGTCCGGGCTGTGTTAACACATCAGCTCGTTGAATACAAACTCCAAACAGTTTCCAATCAAAACAAAAGATCAAAGGCTTCGTCCACAGGATATGGAGTACCCAAACTGGAACTCAGTTTCTTTTTGCTTCTACGGGTTTGCTACTTGCTGCTGGCGACAATTATGTACGAGACTGAAAGCTGAACACCCCCGAGTGTTTCTCTACTGCAAAATTGATGAAGAAAAAATAATTTTAAATATGTTCTTATTAAATGATGTGACTCACCAGGGCACCTTACTGTCAGATTTGTTGGTGTTTGCAGGTCACGGAGGACTGCAGTAAAGTTTGGACATAAACCCAGACCGCAACCTATGACCTTCCCTTGTTTCCCCGTGGACACTTGCAGCTCTGTGGACACCCCTGTGAAAATTGGGTGGTAACAATGTCATATATAGGAAAAACACTTAAGGATGTTGTTTCAGTTGGGGTCTGGAATGATTTCCTGGTTCAACAGGAAGCAAACTACTGTGGCACTTAGTACAGTCAAAGCAGAGTACATTGCAGCTTATTTAGCTAGTTGTGAGGCAGTAGTGTGGCTTTGAAAGTTACTAGCAGGATCGTTTGATCTCGAGTTAGAAGCGACTTGCATTTTCTACAACAACCAGAGTTGTGTGAAGTTGTTCGAGAACCCAATGTTTCATGACAAGTCAAAGCACATCGAGATCAGGTACCGATATATCAGAGATATGGTACAAAGAGGAGCAATGAAGCTCTGTTATGTGGCAACAGAGGAGCAAATAGTGGATGTGTTGACCAAGCCTTTGTCAAGAGTGAAGTTTGAGTACTTCAGGGACAATCTTGGAGTTCTCTAGATCGATGTTCCTTGGTAGTAGTGAGCGACATAGCATGTGTGAGACGCAGGTAGTCACCTAGTGATGTAATTTGTGCTTCTGGGCAGGTCTTGTAATATCCCAAATACTGATATTCTCTATTGTTCTATGATAGTGTCGACTTGCGCACTCAATCTCATATAAATTTGCAAAATAACTATGCATGCAAAAATGCACTAAAATATAGCTGAATTAGGGTTAGGGTTTTGCAGAGAGAAATTAACACTTACCACTGATATTCTGGTTGATAATGACTCTAGAGATAGCTGCATGCATAAGGATCTGGATGGGTGGTCTAATAATGCTCTTTTCCTCTGGTGTTACCGCCTCGCAGTACCGTAAAAACCCTCCAGACTGAAGGTGACGTTTTTGTAGGAGGAGAGGTTCGTTCGGGCTGAAACTTTCTGAGTTTGTTTGTCTGCTGATGATGGAGAGATGGCCTGGCACATGCGGAGGCTTGGTTGTCTCCAAGTGCCCTAGCGAATTGATTAGCAGTTCTGCTGCTCACGCCCCCAACTGATCTGTTTGGCTGATAGCTGCTCTTGGTGAGCAAATTGATGGCTGGTAATCACTGCATACCATAGGATAGGCCTGCTGAGAAAGAGGAAGTTGAGATGCGGAGGAAAGACTGGGTTTTGTGGTCCCAACAAATTCTTCTGTGTTTTCCCTGCTACTTCTGGCTGCAAAATGTGGATCTGCTAATAACTCTTCGGAATGTGCTGGATCTTCGAATACTATAGTATATGGTGGATACAATGGATAAACCTGGATGATCTATCCCAATAAGAGACTAGGGCAGATATCTCACTGCCGAACCTTCGCTAGCTGAAGACACCATCTCCAACCCCAATTGTCGCGGCTGCACGCTTTGCTGCTGCTCAAAACTCCACAATCAATCAACAATAACAATAGATATTTCCTTTACTCCCATAACCCATCTTAAATAGATCTTCATATGCTTTTAGGGTTTGCATGTCACTTTTAGGGTTTATGCTTCACTTTTGCATGCATGTAATTCTAATTTGATGTTGACTTTAATACTGACTAAACAAAGCCTACATGCTCCACATGCTTTAGGATATGAACTCTGATGGCCCTCCTTCTACACTGATCACTTAATAATACTGAATTGATATACCTTTTGCTCCTAGTGCTATCAGTTATTCCCTTTTCATAAAAAACGGAACATTATAGGTCTCCACTTGAGGTGATGTTGTAGTGGGTGGTCACTTCAGTGACGTAATTTGTGCACCCGGGCAACACTCACGAGGATGCAATAGGTAGTCACATTGGTGACGTAATTGAGCCTCCTGACTATTGGTGCTATGGCGGGCAAACATGCATGTGCAAAGACGTAGGTAGTCACCTAGTGACGTAATTTGTGCTCTTGGGTTGTTCTCCACATGATGTGACATGGTAGCGAGTAGTCACTTCGGTAACGTAATTTGTGCTCCTAAGCTACACTCAACAGTGTCGTGTTGTCATGGTGTGCAAAGATGCAGGTAGTCACTTTTGTGACGCAATTAGTGCTCCTAGGCTACACTCACAAGATGATGTAAACACGTAGTGTGGTAACGTAGGTGGTTGCTTTGGCGACGTAATGTGTGCTCCTAGGTTGTTCCCACTTGATGGCTTGCTTGTATAGAACTTCTAGTGATGTATAGATTCGAGAGATGTCAAAAGTCAATGGTCTGAGTACAAAGTTGCAACACCAGTCATGTGGTGGTTGCTTTGGCGACGTAATGTGTGCTTCTAGGTTGTTCCCACTTGATGGCTTGCTTGTATAGAACTTCTAGTGATGTATAGATTCGAGAGATGTCAGAAGTCAATGGTCTGAGTACAAAGTTGCAACACCAGTCATGATGATAGCAACAAAAGAATACCTTCCTTGTTAAGAGGGAGTCTTGAAGATTGTGTAACTTTGTGTGAAAGAGCCTTTAGCTCTTGGATTGTACTAGAAGACATTGTACTTATTGAAGAATCTATACTGAAGAAGTTTGTTGGGTTTTCTTCCCTTGTACGGTTTCCCATAAGAGAAATCTTTGTGTACTTTTGTTTTGATATGCTTGTCTTTCTTTCAATGATCCTATTGCATATGGTTATTGTGATATAATGCAAATTGTTTGAAGATCTAACTTAACCATCATGTAAGTATAAAATTCTAACAAGGAAGTAAGTCCCCCACCCAATCACAAATGAAGACTAGTATGGCCATAACCATGCTTGAAAAAAGAAATCATCCATATCTGCAAACTCAACTCAATTAGATGCATGTTTTGTTGATGCATGGAGATTTTTAACTACCTTTACCCACTTTATGAAGCAACAAATGAGTTCAATGAAGACATCATGGATACATAAAATTATGTAACAACTAATAAGTAAATTCTCATATACATACCTTTTTTAGCTTTTCCCACTACACATAGAATCTGGGACAACCCTGAACCCACGATATGGGCTATTAAGGCCTGATTTCCACCGGTTGAACCAAAAACCAATTTTTTTCACAAAGACAAGAAAAACAAAGGTGAAAACAAATAGGACAAACAACATACCAAACAATAAATTAGCATGGCCATGCTCAAATACGCAAAAAAAGTGACATCCATAACAATAGAAATCAAAGCGAATAAAATAAAATAAATAAATAAATAAAAACAACAACAACAATAACAAAAGATACAAACAACAATAGGAAAAAACAATAAAAAAAACAAAGAAAGAGAAATCGCAGACATAGACTGCATTATGCAACCCCGAAAATCTTCCATGACCAACTAGTGACACCCTGCAAACCAACATATGTATAAGTATTAAATAGACAACAAAAAAACCTATCATAAATATTAAATACACACAAAATATCTTTTGTAACGAAATTTGATGCAAAAGTACATCTTATACAAACACCAAAAATTATAACAAAAAGAGAACTCACCTTTGACTTTGCATTCTTCAAAGTGTACCACATCTTATCATTCTCACATAGATATTTGAATAATTTTTATTAGTGGACCACCACATTCCTTTACATACATTGCATTGTACTCAATAACTCAATAAATACCAAATAATTTAAGATCCCTCTAATTTAATAAACACAAATGGAACTATACATACCACCTCAGGCTTCACCTTCACTCACTCCAATTGTCTACAAACACAAAATGAGTTGTTGCGACAAGCCTTACTTTCACCAACCACTGAACCACAAAAAACAAACCATAAAATATTAAATAGACAACTAGTGACACCCTGCAAACCAACATATATATAAGTATTAAATAGACAACAAAAACACTTATCACAAATATTAAAAACACACAAAATATCTTTTGTGAGAAAATTTGAAGCACAAGTACATCTTATACAAACACCAAAAATTATATCCAAAAGAGAACTCACCTTTGACTCTGCATTCTGCAAAGTGTACTCTAATCTCTCTCACATAGATATTTGAATAATTTTTATTAGTGGAGCACTAGATTCATTTACCTACATTGCATTGCACTCAATAACTCAAGAAATGCCAAATAATTTAAGGTCCCTCTAATTTAATAAACACAAATGGAGCCATACATACCACCTCATGCTTCACAGTCACTCACTACAATTGTTTACAGACGCAAAATGGGTTATTGGGCCAAGCCTTAATTTCTCCAACCACTGAACCACAAAAAACCAAACCATAAAATATTAAATAGAAACCAAAAGTCTCACAAGAAATCTTGAAAATACAACAAAATTGTCATGAGAAATAATAAACAAATTCTTGAAATATATTATGATAAATCTTAGGCAAAGGCTAAAAAATTCATCTAGAATTAGGTATATCTTATGCAAATAAGATTCCATCTCCAACCAAGGACACCATGCACACCAAAATATAGATAAGTATTAAATAGAGATAAAAAAATCTTATTGTAAATTAAAAAACACCAAATATATTATGAGAAATTCTTATGAGTAATCTTATGCACTAGTACAACTTATGCAAACACAAAAAAAAATGAACCAAAAAAGAACTCACCTCTACCTTTAATACAATCTCTCTTACATAGATATGTCAATAGTTTTTATCAGTGAATTCCTTTACATGCATTGCATTGCAGTAAATAATTAAATAAATGACAAATAATATCAGATCCTTATAATTTAACAAACAAAAATGGAATCATACATACCACCTCAAGCTTCACCTTTAGTTGTTGAGCTTGTTTATATCCACGAAATGCGTTGTTAGGACAACACTTAATTTCCCCAACCACTGAACCACACAAAAACCAAACCATAAAATATTAAATAGAGACCAAACAATTTCATGAGAGATATTATACAAATTCTTGAAATATGTTATCATAAATCTCACCCAAAATTAGGTATGTCATATGCAAATTCAAAATATCGCAAACCTTAACTAACTAACAAGGGAACAAAAAATCATTGTATTTGAAACAAGAATGATTTAATAAGAGAAAATACAAGGGTTTTGAACCAAAAGCGAACTCACCATATCCCTCTATCTTTTTACTTACAAGCTAGCCCAAATCTCTTACACAAACATTTTATTGGTTCATTTGCAACCACCCAACTTCTTTTACCTACACTACATTGCATTGAAATTTAAACAAACATATGATATAATGGTCTAACAACAAATGTGTTAATTTCAACTAGCTTAGAACTTTAATCCATACCTCCCACACCTTAGCTTTATCCTCCCCAATTGCACCTGTAAATATGCATCAACACTAAACCCACAATATGGCTTGTAATCAACAAATCTAGAACTCACCCTCTGTCTCTACTTTCGCACTTGCACACAAAGATATTTTAACAGTGCCATTAGAGATCCTCCTTGCACTCAATAAATAAAGAAATGACAAAAAATACAATGATCCTATTTTAAACAAACACAATTGAATCCATGCATACATTGTGGCTTGTGTTGACTCACTACCCCATACCTCTCACACAAAGACATTACAACAGTTTCATCAATAGTCATCCACCTCCTTTACCTGCACTACATTACCTCTAAATTTAAACAAAAATGTGACATAATAATGTAACAACAAATATGTTAAGTTCAATCATCATAGAACAATGCATACCTCCTACTCTTTGGCCCTCTCATTACCCATTGCACTCAATAAATAAAGAAGTGACAAATAATATAATGACTAATTTAAACAAACACAATTGAAACCATGCATACCTCCTAGAGCATGTTTACACACTACCCCATTTTTCTCTCACACAAAAACATTTCAGTTGCTTCATCAATAGTCATCCACCATCCTTTACCTGCACATTGCCTCCAGATTTAAACAAACACATGATATAATGATGTAACAAGAATGAGTTAAGTTCAACCGACATAGAACAATGCATACCTCCTCATCCTTAGCCTTCTCCACAATATGGGTTGTTATCAACAAATGTAGAACTCACCCTCTACCTTTACCTTTTCGTCTATACATAAAGATATTTCAACAGCGTCATTAGTGCCCTTCCACCTTTCTTTACCCCTTTCCACTCAATAACTAAAGAAATGGAAAATAATTCAATGACTTTAACTTGAATAAGAGCAAAGGAAACCATGCATACCTCCTTTTCCTAGGCCTTCCCCTTCACCCATGGCATTGTGCAATCTAGATCATCCCCAAAACTCAAGATATGGGTAGTTAGGAGTCAGGACATGCCTCATTACCCCACTGATTGAACCTAAAAAAAACAAAACCTGAAAATACTGAATTCGAACCATACAATCTTATTCGAAATATTTAAAGGACACCAAAAATCCCACGAGAATGATTAAACATACGCTGAAATATATTATGAGTAACATTTTGCAAAAGCAAGTACATCCTACGCAATGACCAAATAATTGTAAACACTAAATAAGAACAGAGGAAGGAGAATCATTATATTTGAAACAAGAAGAAATGCCTAGTAGAACCAAAAGAGAACTCACACTTTGCCTAGGCACCGTCCTACAATACCAAAAAATGTCCCTCTCACAGAATTTTTAGAATTTTTATTAGTGCGCCTCCAACTTTGCTCCTCCTTCCCTTTACCTACATGGCATTCCATTAAACCATACATACATATATTTAACATGAGGCCTCTAGTTAAACACATATGGAACGATACATACCTCCTCTTGAGTCTTTACCTTCACCAAAAGCACCACTAAACTTTCCACCAACCCTACGACTTCCCTTTACTTGTGAACAACTGAACCCAACAATAATAAAAACCAGAATATATTAAATGAAGACCATAAAATATTATGAGAAACAGTAAATACTAAGGAAAAATTGAAAGATATTACAAGAAATATTAAACAGAGAACAAAAATATTATGTGTAATCATATGCAAAACTAAGTACATGATATGCAAAGACTAGAGAACCATTTTATTTTTTTACACATGTTGTACATTTATTTGTATTACTATATATATTGATTACAAAATTGTGGGGACATTGATCAAATATGACCAAGTTGCCAATACAATACAAGAAGTGCATGTGTGATCAATTTAGACTCAATCACCCAAAAAGAGAAAAAAGTACAAAAATAAATACATGTTCACATATATTCACAAGAATAAGTTGTTGAATTTTAAAATTTGCATATATTCTTTAATTTTGCAAACTATAAGACAGATAACAATAAGACAAGTGCAGTAGATAAACAAAATATCAACACGCATGAACACCATATGTTTTCACGTGGAAACCTTTAAA
Organism: Pseudotsuga menziesii; assembly: GCA_001517045.1. Lineage (NCBI taxonomy): Eukaryota > Viridiplantae > Streptophyta > Pinopsida > Pinales > Pinaceae > Pseudotsuga > Pseudotsuga menziesii. The sequence goes on along the minus strand of LPNX010358548.1, from coordinate 7,095 downwards.
GGACAAAAACACCAAAAGCATTAGTAATTCATCCCTTAAATGAGATGACAGAGTGTGTAAAAGAATCTCTGAATTCTGAAATTAATGTTCTTCAAATTTTGTCAAACCCCAGCAGGCTTGAACAATTTCAAACCCAAGCCAATTTTGACCAAAAATGTCACAAAGACAAATCTCATAAAAAACATGCAGATTAGGGTTAACTGCCTAGATTTCCTTTCTATTGCCCGGACTTTTGTGTCTTATGTCCGAGCCTGCCCAAACCGCCCAAAAATGTCAGCTGACACCTATGGTTAATTTTAGAGCTGCCCGAAAACATACAGTAGCTTCCCACGAGCTTACGGTAACTATCCAAATCTGTTTTATTGCTACCCGCGCTGATTTACTGCTGCCCGGATTAATCAACAGTTGCACAAGTCTATGTCCGGACTGTTCAGGGTCTACCCAGCAGCTGCCCGAGACCTGTAAGAGAGGTCTGTGTCTACCCGTGAGAGAGATGACTATGTGGTGTTTGCCCGTGACTTCAATGGTAGGTTTGCAGACTACCCAAAACCCTTTCTTGCTGCCCGAGGTAGAGATGAGGCTTCCCAAGAGTGTTTTGTTGCTGCTGTGTGTAACCCGAGACATCAACAAAGAGGCAGCAGTAGTATGTTGTTGGGTTAAGCACTAGCGAAGGTAGTTGGGCATGCAAGGTGGTTGAAGCAGCCACCTTATCCACCACTGAGGGTGTTGCAATCTGTTGCCGCCTAATACACACTTTATGACACGGGGAAGTCTCCAACCCGCTTTGTGTGTCCTTGGGGGCAAGTGAGAGCTGGGGACCACTGTCACCACAGTCCACAACTCCTCCGTTTAGGCAAGATCCCAACAGAGCCAAGGGGGGTAGTCCCTACAGGAAAGCTAAGTTCCAGATTTATTAATTAATTACAAATTAATTAAAGGGATCTTTTATTAAGATTACAAAATTACAAGACCGGTGCCTAGNATTAATTACAAATTAATTAAAGGGATCTTTTATTAAGATTACAAAATTACAAGACCAGTGCCTAGATTAAATGGAGTCAAAATTATAACTTTACAGATTTACAATTGAAATTGAAATGTAAGTTAATTAAGCCACAGTTTAGGTGTTATCCTAATTAAACAAGGTTACAATATGGCAAATGAATACTTATGAACAATATAAACAATAATAAATGAGCAGTTAACCAATATTAGCAGTAACCACAGTTGTAACAGATTGAACAATGGAACAATTGTCAAGCTATTACACAAGATCTCAGATTACTAAACCATGAATTAAAGATGCCACCACAAGAGTTTGCGAAACTGAAATGAAATGCTTGTAACTGAAAAATGAAGAGCTTGCAATAAAAACCTTGAACAGCAAGGCAAAGATAAAAGGTAATGACCTGTGTTTGTAGGACGTTTTGCAATGTCTCTTGGTTTATTTTAATAAATTTTATTAAAGTTTTTCTTCTTGAAAGTTTAGTTTTCGAACCGGTGGTGTGACTACCCCGATCTAGTACTTCTCCAGTCAAAGAGGGAATGCTGTCGCGCTCAACAAAGTGGGAGCAAAGCCCACCCGTAGCTCACAGGTCAAACCCCAATGGCCTGGTCTTATGCTTTCTCTGAAAGTCCCTGGGCCAAGTACTAGAGCAAGATTCAATACAAAAAAAATGGCAAGAGGCTTGGGCCAAATGCTTGAGAATATGAGAAGAGAGTAGAGAAAGATTCCGGCAGCATAACAATAGCATGAGAGAAGATGTGAAATGCGGGAGTGAGACCTTCATTATATAGTTGAGAAAGACCCCAACCCCTTGAAGATCAACAGCCAAGATTAGATCTAGATCTACATTAGATCTCCACCACTAGATCTAGGTATTTGACTTTGCACCCTTCTCAATCAATCTACACCCTTAGATTAATTTTGAATCCATGGCTTAGGTGCTTGATCCATGTCTTAAGCAATCTACACCCTTAGATCTAGGGTTTTCATGACTCAAGTGGGGCCTCCTTTGACTCAATTTTTTATTTTATTATTTTTAATTTTATCTTTAATTTTTTAATCTTTTAATCTTTTATTTTATCTTTTACTTTTTATTTTTATCTTTTTTATTTTTAAATCTTTTAATCTTTTTATTTTATCTTTTACTTTTTATAATTTCTATCTTTTTATTCTTTCATTTATTTTAAATCTTTTTTAAATTTTTATTTTTTTTATCTTTTATTTTATATTTTTAATCTTATATTTTTATTTTTTAATCTTATATTTTTTATTTTTATCTTTTTATTTTTTTTTAATCTTTTATTTTCTATTTAACATTTTATTTTTTTATTTTTTTTATTTTTTATCTTTAATATTTTAATCTTTTACTTTAAATATTTTATTTTTTATCTTTTATTAAGACAAAAGGAGCACCCCACATGGGAAATCTTCAAAAATTATTTTGACCATGGGGGAGGATTATTTAAATAAAAAATGACTATGCTTAGTCACCCCCCAAACTTAAATACCATGGCCTTATTTGATTTTTTCCTTCAAAATCAAATAATTTAAATTTTTGACTTAGGGAAATTAATTAATTCCCTAGGGGAGATAGACCCCTCCTGACCAAAATTGGTCTATCTCTTCAACCACTTGTCTGAATGACATGGGACTCGAAGCAGTGGCTTAGGGGGTTTCATAGCAATTTACCTTGCATTCATAGCCCCTATTACAAAATGCTAGTGCTTGAGCAATTACATTATTACATCAAAACTGAGTTAATTAACCACCAAGGGGTGAAATTAATTAACTAGAAAAAATAAATAAAAATACAACAACATAACGAAACTCCGCAAGACTCTACACAAATGTCTATCATGGTCACGAATAACATTTTGAACCCTTAGCCACCCCATGGACTTGACTGTTAGAACACCCGTCACCACTTTGGAGGATTTTGAGTGAAAAACCAAACCAATTAAAATCATTTACTCAACAAGATTAATTGGAAAGGGAAAAAAAACACTCGATGAGGGGACTTCCCTAACAACCAGTTCCATGGTGTGGCATCCATATCATATGACCCACACTAGCACATATAATTACATTAATTTTCCCACGCAGGGGAGCAGACATTTCGTTTTACAAAGGGGCAATTGCCCTGCAGAAGTGAAAAAATCCTCAGATTTTTCCAAGGTACAATTTGTACAACTATGTACATCTTCATGTACATGGAGTTGCCACCTAGTCGAAATAGGCGGGCAACAATATCCACTGCATACTTTCCTTGTGTCAGGAAGATCTCACCTGGCTTTTGCCAGACTTCTAAGCCAAGGAAGTAATGCATCAATCCGAGATCTTTCATCTCGAATTCAGAAGTAAGCTCCCTCTTACACCGGTCTATCAACTGTTCATTACCTGTAAGAAACAAGTCATCTAAATATAGAACAAGTATCAAGACATGATTATGAACAACTTTAAAGTACAAGTTAGAATCAGCTGTACTTATGGAGAACCCAAGCTATGGAGAAATCCATCCATGCAGGCATACCGGACTCTTGGAGCCTGTTTTAGTCCATACAAGGCTTTCTTCAGTTTACATACATGGGTCTTCTTCCCATGAGTAACAAAGCTTTCAGGTTGTTCAATATAAACCTCTTCCTCAATCTTACCATTGAGAAAGGTTGTCTTTACATCCATCTAATGTAACTTCCATTCGAATACTGCAGCAAGTGAGATGATGGTTCTGATGATAGTGTACCTGGCAACAGGTGCAAATGTCTCGTCATAGTCAATGCTTTCTTTCTGAGTGAAGCCACGTGCTACGAATCTGGCTTTATACTTATCCACATTGCCATCTGTAGCATGCTTGATCTTATAAAGCCATGTGGAAGTCACTACTGACTTTCCTGTAGGTCTAGGAACAACTTTCCAAACATCATTCTTCATGATTGACTTATACTCTTCAATCATGGCATCAACCCATACCTGTTTACTTGCTGCTTCTTCGTATGATGAAGGTTCTGAACTGATAAGCTTACTCATAAGACCGGCGTACTTCTGTGGTCTTATGCTTTCTCTGAAAGTCCCTGGAGGAGCTTTTATGCTTCTTGGCTTCTTGTACCGTTTCTCGATACCAAGCAAGTCTCCTTTTGGAAGGAGGAACTTCAAGTAGTTCTTCCAGTGGACTTTCAATGTTCTCATGAACATCTGGAGTTTGATCATCAAACTCTTCCTCCTTCTGAATTTCTGAATCTGGAAACTCAAGTGGAGCAATTGCATAATCCGGTGAAAGCTCTAGTGTTTTACGAAACACCGCTTCCTCATGGAAGATCACATCTCTGCTGACCTTAATGTACCTATGTCCAGGTATATATACTCGATAAGCCTTCGAGCAATCACTGTACCCAACAAATAAGCCTTTCTTATCGGAAGGCTCTAGCTTGGCCCTCTTTTCTTTTGGCACATGAACATACACAAGAGTGCCAAATATCCTGATGTGATCAACTGCAGGTTTCTTCTTGGTGAAGACTTCTTCTGGACTCTTCTCACCCAAGATAGCATGAGGGCTTCTGTTTTGGATGTACACTGCAGTTCCGGTAGCTTCAGCCCATAAAGACAAAGGAAAATCTAGATCAGTGATCATGGCTTTAGCAGCCTCGCAGATCGTTCTATTCTTCCTTTTTGCAACCCCATTCTGCTATGGGTTGTAAGGCACTGTCAGCGCTTTCTTGATTCCTGCTTCTGGACAAAAATCATCAAACTCATTAGATTCATACTCACCTTTGTTATCTGATCTCAAGATACAGATGTGCCTGCCAATCTGATTTTCAATCAGTGTCTTGAACTCTTTGAACTTGTCAAAGGTTTCACTCTTGGCCTTGAGGAAGTAAATCCAAGACTTCCGAGAGTAGTCATCAATAAACAAGACATAATATAAACACCCACTCAAGGAGGGTGAAGACATGGGCCCACATATGTCAGAATGAATCAAATCCAAAATGCCTTTAGATCTAGCTTCTGGGAAATGATTTCTTAGTGTTCTTACCTAGAGCACATCCTTTGCAAATTCTTTCATGCTTTGGAGAAACTTCTGACATACCTGTGACCATCTTCTGCAATCCTGGGAGAGCTGTGTAATGAAGGTGTCCAAACCTTCTATGCCAAAGTTCACAAGGATCAGCTGTGTGATGTACCAAAAAAGCATGAGTGGAAACTTTGGAGGCCTTGTAGACGTCTCCCTCTCGAACCCCAATTTGAACTGCCGAGTCTAGATCTGTGTCTTTTGCCCATAAAAAGACCGTTTTGTCCATAAAGAAGACTCTATGGCCCTTGTCTTCTAAACCAACAACAGATAAAAGATTCTTCTTTAACCCAGGAACATAAAGAATATCATCAATATGAAGAACTGTACCTGAGTCAAGTTGAAGTGAAGTTGAGCCAATTCCTTCAATCTTGTAAGTGGAGTCATCTCCAAGTTCTACCTAAGTGGTGAACTTCTTCTTTCTGTAACTGGTAAGGGTACAACGGTTACATGTCATGTGCCTGAAGGCACCGCTGTCCACCAACCAAGAAGTGGAGCAAGCTGAGAAAGAACCAGTTAGAGTAGAAATCAAATAGTACTCTCTTCTAGGCTCATCAGTTTTATTAGCCTTGGTTTTCTTCTTCTTCCTTGGTTCATCTTCTTCTTCCTCTGCTTCTGCAATAGATGCTTGAAACCTTCTCTTGGGTTTCTTCTTGTTCTGCCTGCAGTCTCTAGCATAACGTCCAAACTTGTGACAAGTATAACATTCAATCTTGGACATGTCAGAAAACTTACCCTGAGGTTTCTTACCTTTCTTTTGCTGAGGGAAAGGATTCTTGAACTTCTTGGTCTTTGCTGCAAGTGCAAGGTTATCCTGCTTGATTACCTTGTCAGTGTTCCTTGCTTCTTTTTGTATGCAATCATGCCAAAGCCTTTCAAAGTTTGGCTGATTTTCTCGTCCACAAACGGATGTCATGAAGGCTTCCCAAGAGCTTGGGAGACCATCAACCATTGTTTGTACAAAATCATCATCATCAACAGTAACACCAATAGCAAGGAGTTGATCTCTTACATATTTGAGCTTAGTGAAGAAGGAACCAACACTTTCATCTTTGTTCAGCTTCAAAGTTCGTAGCCTCTTCTTCAAGACTCTCTTTTGACTGGGAGCCTTCTTTTCATAGAGGTTTACCAATGTATCATAGCATTATTTGGCAGTCTTCAAGGATGTGATGTTAGGCATCAATTTTTCTTTGATAGAATTATAAATAACTCTTCTAGCCTTACCTTGCTTCCTCTTGTTTAGAGACCTGGATCAAGATTTTTGGTTGGGTGAAACTCCGGGAAAGTCAAACCCTAGTTTGACCCCGAGCTAGAAAAACCCTAAATACTAAAACTGCTAAGTTTTGGTACTTTCGCTATATTCCGATATTGGCGAAGGCTCGAGAGCTGAAAATTGCAGAGGCCGAAGATAAAATCCTGATGTACACTGTGTCCAAAATTCAGCCTCAGATTCGCTATATTCTTGGAGATATGATCCCTCCAAGTTAGGGTTCCAGCCTCTTCCAGAATTCATCCATAAACAGGACACCTGGGGAGAACTGCTGTAGCTTGGGCTACAGAGATCCAAATGGAATTCCTGAAGATGTTCCAGAAAAATCACGGACTGTAATTTCTGTGGTCCGAAGTTCAAAACCAGAAGATGAAACAGTGACACATGGTAGGCCGTACAACTTCGTTGTTCTGAACAGTCCTGTAACAGGTCACCTTGGGAAAAGGATCATAAATACAAATTGGTGAAACCAATTTTGATGAAACCTGTGGTGTTGGATCAGGGACATACGAGGTTACCTCAGTGCGAAATTTCAAACACAGAGGGGCAGCAATTGTGGAGATATCACAGAAACAGTGACAGGCATTTCTGCAGAAGCTGAATCGTCTGATTTGAAAGATTGAGATTTCTAGAATCCAAGTACATCAGTCAAGTCACCTCATTCAAGCACATCTCCTGGTAAGGTCAGTTTCTCATTCCACAAAATTTCAATTTTTTGTAATTCTCTAGCAAGATGACTTCAAGCACTAAGCTTGA